>JAIWZP010000017.1:0-541263 GCA_025201375.1 Gongronella butleri
TGCGAGCAGGTAGGCTGTAAAAAAAATTCTGGTGGCACAACTGGCCGGCAAAGTCTGAAAAACACGTTTTTTTCCAAAGTTTACAGCATCGTGGTATCTCTCTTAAGCACTTGATTTGTTTCAAATTAATAATGCGCTGTCTTCTTGTCAGCTTGCAATTACTTCAAGTTGACGTCTATCGTATCATAATAACAGAATGTGCACTGTAAAATGCAAATGTGTCTAATATGAACTTTCATCTACAGTACAAGGCAAGGCAATCGCTGCGGAAGGCGTGGCACTCAGCACCCAGCAGCATCGCATTTGCAGTAATCTAATGGAACATCATTTCGAAGCCGTTCCATTGGGAAAAAGGCAAGAGAAATACAAAGAAACGCGAAATATTGTTTACTATACAGTATTCAAATGCTGCATTATATTCATGAATTGTCAGCGTGCAGTCTTGAAGCACGCGTTAAAAATTATGGCCAGGACACGTTCAATGCTTTGCTACGCGTATGCACCTTTATGATTCTCCAGCAAAAAAAAAAAAAAAAAGGAATGCAAATTTCAATTAGAATGATCACTTGTGATTCAGGTACATTTTTTTGCAAGAAAAACGTGTTTAGTTTATGTAGGCGAACGCGTGCGGATGTCGGTCGACTGGAGCGACGTCGCGCGGGGAAGAAAATAAGGCCAGCCGCGCCCCCGCGGTTTTAATTTATTGCTTTTCTTCTCTCTTGTTGCTCGTTTTTTTTTTTTTTTTTTTGTGCATTAGGCTTCCCCTATTTTCCCTAGTATACCACAATGTCAGCTCCTGACACCAGCAACGAATACGCAGAGGATGCGGCTATCCTCAAGTTTTACAATATCGACTCGTTTGAGCCGGGGATTTGGACAGACGACACGGTGGACGACACGGCACAAGAGACAACGAAGCAGCAATTTGACCGACGCGATGCCCAGGCCGGCGACAGCACTGCGCGCCCCGCACAGGTCGACATGGACATGTCCATTGATACCACGGACCCGCTGGGATTGCTGCCTTCCATCCTTGAAAAGTAAGCCCTCGTAAAATTGGCGGTCCATCAAGATGGAGGTCGACTCACGCTCATATAGTGCCTCGCTCAAGACGACCAAATTCACGGACCTGAAAGAAAGCAAGTGGATGAAGCGCGCAGACAAGGTCAAGGGAAAAAGAGAGCGCTAACAATGCATATTTTAATAGAATCGTCGCTCATGATATCCAACAAAAACTTCAACCCGCGTCAATTCCTTCTCGCGGTGCACAAGGACGCCAGCTACAATGACCTGGTGCACGGCGAGAAGCGGCTACGCCGTGGCGTCGATCAGCGCGCCGAGGCGCTCAAATCGCTCGTCCACAGCAACTTTGACCGCTTTGTCACTGCGAAAAACACCATTGACCATGTCTACGAGGAAATGCGCTCCCTGCAGCTCAATGAGGGCATGGAATTTGGCACAAAGGACCTCCGACTCACACTCGAAGGTAAGGGTGCCGCGCAGCAAACCAAAACATTTTGCATTTCATCGCCTCAATTCATCTCTCTCTCCCTTTTTTTTTAATTTTGCAACCAGATGCGAACAACAAGGCGTCGCAGATCTACGGACCCGTGGTGGAGCGGCGCCAGCGCGTCGAAAAGGTGCGCAACACGCTGTCAATTCTGCAGCAATACAAGTTCTTTTTTAATCTGCCAAGCAGCCTGCTTGATTCGATCCGCCAGGTAAAAAAAAAAAAAAAAAACACGCCTCCATCGAGCACACGTCATGTCGTCACGTCGTCACTGACATTTTTCATTTACTATTGTTTTTAGAACAAGTACGAAGCGGCGATCCGCGATTACCGCAAAGGCAAGTATCTATACCAGATTGTCAAGTCGGGTCCCGTGGCCAATGTGCAACAGCCGTCGCCGGACGAGGATTTTACTGGCGTCTCTGACACGCATCGTCGCGTATTTGACAAGGTGTGGGACGAAGTTACCAAAATCATTGGTGAACTGCAAAACGTGCTGCTCAAACTGCTCCAAGACCCCTGGCGCAACATGGACGAGCAGGAAAAGACCATCAAGTAATGTTTGAAAATAGGGCAACATCAGCACGAAAAAATAAAAATGGAGATTTTAACCGACTTTTTTTTGTCATTTTCTTTTAGCTATCTGTTTGAATTGGACACCAAGGAGGATCCTGCGTGGTTTTATCTGGATAGCCAGTACCAATGGATCATGGATCTGATGAAGGACACGTTCACGACCAACATGGACAAGCTGACCAAGATCAAGAGCAGCCTGCCCAGCAAAGCGTCGTCTGTCCAGCGCTGCATCTCGCTCAAGCACGCCATCAATATCATTGAATCCAAGACGCTGTCCCTGGAGACAGACGATAGCGTGGATTTGCGAATGTGGCGCGCCATGACCGAGGCGGTCAAGGCTCTGTCGAGCTTGCTCGTGCAATGTCTTCCAGATTTTTGGCGCCTGTCCAAGGCGTTTATCGAGGGCAAATTCAAGAAAAAGACGTCGATGGGCGACCAAGTGTCGCGGCAGCCCAGTGGGCGCCGGCGCAAGGTGAATGTGGATCTGGCCAAGGTGGAGCAATGCCAGAGCATGTCGCGCAACATTGTCGACCGATATGCATCGATGCTGTCGGACTATTTCGACCTGGATGCGGCCACGGCCGGCGCAAAGGACGCTACCGTGTCGCTGCCCAAGTTCTTGCCGGCTAACACCAACTCGATCCACGTGTCCGAGTCCTTGACGCGCATCATCAGTACCATGGGCAATTGCATCACCGACCTCAATGGCATTGCCCTGTCCGGCGAAACGTTTGCCGGCCTCACCGACCTCATGGAGAAGGCGCGCATCAAGTTTTTGGACGTCATCTGCTTGTGCTGGGAACGAGGTATGAACCGAAACAAAAAATTATCTGTTTATTCACCATTTGCGAATGGTAGATGCCAAGAGCTTCTATTTTTTGGAGGATTGGGTGCTTGATCCATACAATCAGCAATACACGTGCTTGCTAAAGCGGTATTACGAGTACCACAAGTTCTGTGCGCGATCTGCGTACCGCGTCGCGACACTGTCCGTCACGACCGACGCGGCTGCGAGCCAGAATACACGCGTCCCACCCGCCCTCTTGGACAAGATCCGCTCATCTTTCCTCGATTCCACCTTTTCATTCCTCGACGGGCTCGTTCAGGTCGCCTTTTCGGACTACAAGCCGCTTTCTGAGCGCGACGAGCTCTTGCTCGCCAAAAAGCGCGGCAAAATCGACGTCCACTCGATGGTAAATCATCATGACATTTTTTTTTTTAACCAAAGCATCTCACGTGCCATTCTTCAATAGGACATCCGCATCTTGCTGACCGTCAGCAATTTGGCACACATGCGCCTTGCCGTCATTCGCAAGCTCGTCACCTTGTTTGAAAACGCGTACAAGGTCAATATGGAGGAAGATTACAAGGTAAAAAAAAAAAAAACACGTTGGAACGACGCGTCGTGTAAGCAATGGTGGTCCTCATTGCCGCTCCTTTTTATCTTCTAGACCCTCATTGACGTCGTGGATCAGCTGGATCAGATTCTTTTCAATGATTATATCAAGCGCAAGTCGGCATACATTCGCGACATCATCACGCACGGCATCCTCAAGAGCGGCATTGACTGGTACAACATCTCCAAGCCCTCTGGTAAGTTCTCAATTCCGTCTTTTTTTATTCATTGCCTCAATTGTCCTTTTTTTTTTTTTTTTCTCTCACAGAGGTGCACTCATTTGTGTACGAGGCGCTCATGGCCATGGTGCTTGTCCACTCACGGATCAGCAGTGTTACGAAGCAATTGATCCCACGCGCGCTGTCTGCGCTACTGGAGAACATGGCCAACGATTGTCTCGAGTGTTTCCGGAAGGTTGAGCGCTTTGGCATGGGTGGCATGCTACAAGCAACGTTGGAAATCGAATTCATGCACCAGACATTGTCGCAATATGTGACGCCCATCGCGTCAGAGACATTGCAACAGATTTACCAGACGATTGAACAGGCCTATGACCAGAACCAGCAACACAGCGGCAACCTACAGGCAGAGCTCAGCCATGTCAAGGAATTGCTCGTGTACAGCCGCAAGAGCACTGTCGTGCAATTCCTCTGTTTCAAGCCAAACAAGGAAAAATCGTCGCGACGATGATCCCTTTTTGTTTTGTTTTTTTCTTTTTGTTACACTTTTTATTACAAATCCCTCCGTCTCTTCACCAATTCGCTTTTCCATAAAGAAGACGCAATCTTTTTTTTATTTCTCTATGAAAAGATGAAATTCAAAAGGATTCATGATGAGGTTTGGGGGTGTTGGGATGGAGTGGGCATTTAGACGCTTTCCAAGATGGCGGGCTCAACAAAGTCCTTGGAGATCTTGGCACCGACCTCGTCAGCGACGGCAGCAGCGCCACCGTGGAGCGACAAGAGGGCAGTGACATCGAACTTGGGGGCCTTGAGGATCTTGACCTTGCGAATGTAGGTGTTTTGCAAGGGGTAGATGGACTGCGAGGCCTTTTCGATGCGGGCAGCGATGTTGTCCTGAGCATGGTTGTTGGCGCTGGAGGTGACCTTGAGGACGAGCTCCTTGAGGTCGCACGAGGAGGTCTCCTCGCCGAGGATCTCGAACATCTTCTTGCGGATCTGGCGGATCTGCGAAGATTGGGCGTACGAGGTCTTCTTGACCTGGTTGCGGCGGCGCGAGGTGAAGGCGATGACGAACAGACGCACGAGGTAGCCGTCGGTGGTCTTGACATCGACAAAGGCCTCGATGGTGGTCTGCCACTTCTTGACCATGGAGCGGAGCTTGTCCGAGGTCATGTCCATGCCGTAGAAGTTGGTGAGCAGGCTCTTGCCCTGGACCTCATCAACCTTGAGCTGGATCTTGCGGAAGGCACGCGACTCGTCCTTGGACAGCTCGCCGAGAGAAACCTCGACAACACGGCCGTTCAAAGAGTCGTTGGCATTGCGCAGACCCTGGGTGCGGTTGACCAAGGTCTTGCCGACCTGGCGCACATCGAACATGGAAGGAGCCTTGATATCGTACCAGTCCTTGCGGGTGAAGGGGTCGACGCTGTCGAAAAAATACGAGAAAAAAAGAAAAAAAATGGAAACAAGGTGAGCTTTTGCCACTTTCTTTGAGGGGGGGGCAAGGCAAAAAAGAACAGCAAAAAAGCAGGCTGAGAGGAAAGCGTGAAGAACAAACGACAAACGCGACGTGCTGGAGCGACAATTCGTGTAGAAAATAACGATATGGAGCGTGTTGTCAATGGGTGTAAAGCATCAATGACCGCATAATATCGCTTTTGTCGGTCCTGTCGGTAACCTGCTGTTGCTCTTTCTGCTATTCTTTTTTCCAGGCCAACTTTGCGTGGAGGGGGGATCTTTCACTTACACCTTCTTCTTCAAACCTTTCTTGCCCTTGGAGAGGCGCTTGTTCTTACCAACAGCTATGGAAAAAAAGAGACGGTGTGAGGCGATGGATGGATGGATGGATGCGTACGACCTACCCATGATGGATGAAACAGAAAATAAAGAGGAAGAAAAAAGGGATTGCTTAGCCAGGCCGCTGCAGAGAAAATAAAGCGCTACCCCAAACGGCCCAGGTCCGGCGTCCGCCCGGACTAAAGCTGGCTGCCAATGATGTCCTTTTCCCCTTTTTGCTCACACTTTTCCGCCTCTTTTTTTTTTTTTTTTTTTTTTTTTTTTTTTTTTTGCCTCCATGACCACGGGGATATAGAGGCAATGGGCATTCATGAGCCGATGATGATAATGCCCAATTCGCATTTTTAAAGAATGACATTTATCTTCAATGGCTTCAATCTGGTGGTGGGTGATGCAGCAGCGGCCGATTGTCCATTGCTGCTTAGAGACACGACAAAATTCAGGACGCATGCCTATGAATGATCATGCTATTATTGCCTGCCCTTAGTCTCTGACGCATAAAAAACGGAAAAAAAGTTCAAAAAATGAAGAAAAGGTCGAGACGACCTGCTCATTTATTATTCATTTGCGCAATGGGCAAGATATACAAAGAGGCGGATGGGAGAGAGTAAAATGTTTAAGGACCAGCGGTGGGGGCAGGGTTCATGCGACGCTTGCCACCGATCTGGGCAGTGACGTTGACGAAACGACGGCTAAAAAGAAAAAAAAAGAGAAACGATGAGCTGTCTGTGCCACATTGCCGCTGCTTCTGTATCGCTTGCTCGCTAAAACTTACTTGTAGACCTGTCGCTTCTTGGCACGGCCAGTCTGGGACTTCTTCTTTTCTTGCTTGGCAACCTGCAAAAAAGAGAAAGAGTAAAACGTGAGTCGAAAAAGATCAACAGTCGAGAAAGCAAGTCAAAACAATTCTTTTCTATCTTACCTTGGGGGTTTGCGACTTCACTTTACCGGCACGAGCCAAAGAACCGTGGACTTTACCCTGTTAATATGAAGGAATGAAGAAAAAGAAGCCAATCGATGAGCAATTCGTCCCGTGCAAGCATCCATCCATCTTCATCCGCATCAAAAAGCGATCCATCCATCAATGCATGATCGTCCATGGTCGTCATTGTCGTTGTATCGTGTCATGCATCGATGTTGTACGCCGTTTTCCGCGCTCTGTAGCCGTTGCCGCAACACATACCATGATGAGATGATTGAATAAGAGGAAAGAAAAAGGGAGAAAACAAGCGAGGAGTGTGAATATTTGAATTCACCCCCAAATTGGGCGGCCCGGCACAAGCGAGGCTCATTTTTAAGCGCCGGCCAAAACTGCGCCAACTCGCCGCAGGCAAAAGTGATCATGTGTCCCTGGATGCCGCAAGGCTTTCTCATTGCGGCCAGCTTGCACGGGAGACGCCTTAAGAGTGCGTGTGTAGAGGCAAAAAGAAGATAAAATACTTATTTGTTACTTTTCAGGCAACAAAACAAGTATCTATTGTTCCACCAAATTTGGAGCAACCTACGGAATCACTGTGGGTATCGGTATTATTTATGGCAAAACGAAGGATTGTTAAAAAGGATTCGGGAGGAAATGGAAACAGGCCACGAAAAGTACCTCATTGTGGAATCAGTCAATGTACATTCAACCTAGCGGCCCGAAACAAAAATACCTCGCGCATAACCACTGTCCGCATTCGCATGCACCTGTGATCACAAGAAACGCGTCCTGTTGGTGATGTACGACGCGTTGAATGAAGAACGGCGCTTTTAAGCGCGTCGACGCGCCTGCAATCGCGCACCAACCTCCATTTATTATATGGCACAAATGACGGACAAGCGAAACGAAAACCATGCACAGCGTGGCGGGCTCAAGAAATACGTGGCAAGACGCACCTACAATTCCAAAATTGGTTTCCAAAAGTTTCTTTTTATTAAATCCCAAGAGTGAGCTGTCCTTTCGCTTGGAAATCTTGATATTGTTGAATGCATCACAGATGAGCATTTGGGATAAGTGGGGTTGCCTTCCACGGCCGTGAAGCTGCGCGAGCTTTTTTCGCCGAAATCGGGGCCGAGATGAAAATCCAAAATTTGGTTTCCGCGATCTGGACGAAACCTGCATACAAAGGTAGATCCCACCCTGTTTGACGGTAAAAATGACATAAAATGATGCCTCAAGGCTTTCAATTCTGCGTAAAACGCGATTAAAGGATTTTGTTTGACAGCAATTATCTCGACGAGAAATGGACCTAAAGCTCTGTTTTAACGCTTGACTGCAAGTCAGAGGCAAGGCGCACAATATATGAATTGACGGGCGAGCTCTTTGAATATCCACAACGCGAGAATTCACGCGTCGAAAATAGGCGCAAACATGGGTTTACTTTGACCGCGACTAGCGCGTGCTTCTGCTAATTATTTCTTGTGATCAACGCACTTATCTTTCGAATGATTCCACTTTCACAACTTCAGCTTCAATTTTCATCGTTCTACAACGATTTTAAATCATGGCCTTCATTGTCACAATTTTCATTTTGCTCCAAAACGCGCAAGTAAAACTCCGTCTTTCTTGGCCCTTTCACGGTTAAATGGGTGTGTTTACCTATTGGACCCTTTTGCGAGACGAGTGACGCACCTTGATTTTGCGATTTTTCAGCCGTCGAGTGTATCTCGGGCGATTTTCGCGACTTTTGTTCCACGTCGTTTTGCGCGATGCAGCCGTCCCAGTGCTTTGATTGGCAGCTCATTCGAACCGGACAGTTCACCTGCATCGACTGGATTGTCTTTTGATGCCCGTCAACCAGTTGCTCTGACTTCATTTTTGGAAAAATGGTTATTTTTACGTATTTATATTGTTGCTCGTTGTCCACGCAACCGAATCGTTTCAAATTCACAAATAAGCTTTCGTTGGACGAAGCCATCTTTCATATTATCCAGCTATGCCGAGTTCTTGCGACTGCACTTAGTCAAATTCACACAAAATAGAAATATTTTCTAAAAATCTCGTTTATTTTCCACATCCGTCTGGACGATCCATCGGGTTCTATTGCATTTTCATCGACAAACATTGCATCATTTCATTAAAACACACACCCAGAGGTCTAACGTTGCAAAAAAAGTTGTGATGCAGCAATATTGATGTTTATTTTATTGGAATGATAGAAAAAAAATTCAAGGATGCATGGTGACTGTGTCGTGATGGGTTGGCGAGTCGACCGAGTGCCTGCGCGCCAAGGGTTTGCCGTGCAATTGGTCGTCGGTGTTGGGGATTGTGCAAGAGGAATGGTTGTTTGTCGATGTAGACGTGGTGTTTGGCTGTGAGCTTGCGTGTTGCATGTGTGTTGCGCCTGGCATTGTCGTTGTTGGGTTGCGGTCGTCATGGTCGTGATGGTGGTGGTGGATGGGTGGCGCGGGCGGCAGTGGTGGTGGCGAAGAATCGGTGGTATTTTGCTCAATTTGGCCATTTGGTGGTGGTTGTGTGTTTGGCGGTGGTGGGAAAGTGAGCTGCGATGCCGGATCAGGCGCTGCGCATGCTGGATGCAAGTACAAGGCGATTTGCAGCGCGCGGTGCATGACGGCGCGCGCGCTAGCCAACTGCAAATGGCGGTACACGTCGGTCATCTCCCAATCCAGCGTGTCGAGTGTCTGTGCGTTCTCCTGGTGGCGCAGGCGCGTGTGCGCGGCGACGTCCCTGTAGAATTGGGCAGAAATCTTGCCCAGATGCAGTGCCAACTTGGCGACAGATACACTAAAAAAGGGCGGCACGTCCATTTCAGGATCCCATGGCGCCCATAGCTGGGTGGTCTGGTTTCGCGACGGCCGGTTTCGCTGCGGTGGCGCGTCATCAGATGCCGTGGACGATGCCGCGGCCGACAACACATGATCAGGGCCATGGAAAGAGGTGTCATGGTCGATGTGCCAGAGAAACTTGGCGGCGCGATGGGGTTTGCGGCGAATGAGGCCAAAAAAGAGGGCGTCGTAAGGGTACCTGGGTTTCATGAGTGACGGCAGCTGCCAGGGGGCCGGTGCAAACGATGGAATTGGAATAGGATGATGCCAGAGCATATGCGGTGTTGTCAATGACAGCCGAAAAGGCGCCAAAGCCTTTGTATGCGCGAGACGTGACGACAGTGGCGGCGCACTATAGGCGGTGGAGGCTGGGGGAGCCGAAACGCGATGTGGATGTCGGTGGACAGGAATTGGTGGTGGTGAGCCATCGTCGTCATCATCATCGGATGGCACCGATGAAGGCGGTGTCATTAATAGCCGCGACGACAGCCTCTTCAAATGGGATGCCGTGTAGTAGGGTTGTGCTTTGCGTACCTGCGCGTCCACTTGTGCTAGATGCTGCTGGGCGGTCGACGAGAAAAGTGCAGTAAACATATCACAAAGGCGCGTCATCAACGAAATCGCGTCGGATGGCGAGATATAATGCGTATCAAAGATGATTTGCCGCGTGCCCACGTGCGCATGGTCCATTCCAAGCTGCGCGTAATTCACTCGGTCGATGGAAACCATGTACGCCCCAGGCGGATAGTCAAAAGTCGTCAGAATCGACGTCAGCACGTCGTCGGCAGGGTGCACCGTCGAATTGCCCATGGATCCGCTTGCGGCGCTACTGAGAGGTGTCGTGGGAGCAGTATGGCCGCGTCGAAACAGTAGATCTTGCCATGGGTGATGCATCATGGCGCCCATGGCCCCCATTGGCCCCATGATAGACGATCCCAAGGGACTTGTTGGCGCATGGACCACCGGACCAGCCGACGGGTGCGTCGTGGAGCGCGCCAATGGGTAGTTTTTCTTCTTTTTGGATGGGATCACCATTTTCTTGGTTGCCTGGTTGATGCGCTTGGAGATGGATGTCGAAGGAACGGGCGATGGCGCATCCAGGGGCAGCCACACGCGCGCAATTCGTGAAACCTCGTCCAAGAGTGCACCCAGAAGCTCGTTTTCGGCAGATTTGCTGTCCATCTGGCGCTTGAGCCTGTGCCAGTCATCAATGTATTGATTCGTTTGCAATTCGTCCAGTGGCGACATGGCGCGTTGCGCGCACGCGGTGTCAAATCCCTGGACAACATCTTGTAGCGTCCAAATCAGCGAACGCCGCACATGTGACGTTGTCATTTCTTCTTGCTCAGGCGAGGTGTCGAATTCCAACGTTGGCAGCAGCGCATGGATCGCCTGCATCGTGTTTCGCCAAGCCAAAAGCTCGTTTTCACGAAATACACCTTGATCCACGCAGAATTGCTGCTGACTCGTCGAACAAAACGCCCCTAGAATGTCTTGCAGCTCTTGCACGAGCTCGACGCGACTCGTGCCCTCGGGCGTCGCCGCACTGAAATTGAGCACCATGGGACAAACACGCAAAAAATGGAGAAAAGGCACGGAAAATGAGAGAACAACGACAGGGAGAGAAATAAGAAAGAAATAGAAAAGAGAGAAAAAGAAGAAAAGAAGAAATAAATAAAAAAGAAAGTCGATTCAAGAAGCTCAAATAAAAAAAAAGGCGCGCCGCAACAGTAGGGAGGCGAAAAAGTTAGGGAGGCGGCGTTTCCCTTGGCCCTCCTCCCCCATTTTGTTTGACAATATTGGGCTGCCAAATCAGGCATGCAAATTCAACAAGAAGCATCATGTCGTTTCCCCCTCTCCCCCCTTTTCTAGGCCAATAAATTGGTGGTATTGTCAAAAGGGCGAATTGACAAGCGCTCTTCTTTGGCAAATGGGCACAACAGCCTTTTGACACGCAGTCGAAGTCATTTGGCCAGTTTGTGTCACCTGGTACAGGCATCTGAGAAAAGTAAAAAAGGCACACCTTTCTGTCCCCCACAGACGTTTTTGCTTTTTTTGTGTTTTTTCTTTTTCGTCGCCTTCCATCCCCGTTTCACGTTGACTGAAAAAGTATGAGGTACGTCTCTCACTGTAGTCCGCACAGACAAGAGCCTCGTGGTCGTGCAGAACGCTGCCGGGGCTAGGAGGGAACACGCAAACTTTTGTTTTGGTTTTTTTTTCTTTTTTTTCCCTCTAGACTGCCGCTCCAAAGGAACCCAGAAGAAACAGCCCTGATTCGGGCCATGGGTAAGGGGCAGATGCAGTGGCGTGGCCCATTCTCGAAAAGAAAAAAATTGCTCATGTCGCTTTTTTTTGTTGCAGAAAGGGCCACGGACCGCGAATCGGCATCGCTCGACTGGTCGGCGGCCATCAGTATCTGCCACCAGGTCACACGCTCCCCGCAGGCCGCCAAGGTCGTGCGCAAGACGATGGAAAAGCATCTGCTTGCCACGTCACAATCGCCAGCCAAGGTCATTCAGGTAACGATGAAGCAAAAAACCAATAAAAGAAAGTTGGCGTGGGCTTAGACTTTCGCTTTTTTAAACTCTTTTGTGACCCAGCTGCTCAAGATGATTACGGAAAACTCAACTGGCATGGATGGTAAGGGCTTTTGTCTTTGGGTAAATGAAAATGTCAACTGATCCGTGGGCTTTTCATGGGTTGGACCACCACAGAACAACTGGCAAATGAGACGTTTATAAACTCACTAACGAATCTCTGGGGTCGACCGGTAAAAAGCGCATTGATCGAGATGCCCATTGAACTCTCATCACGTTTTGCTTTTGGACACAGAACACGTCGCCCGCAGTACGCGACGCGCTCAGGTACGGCTCCAATCGGAGTGGCGGGGGGCGGAAACTCAAAAAAAAGAGGGGGGTTGTGTGCAAAAGGGCGTGATTTTTGAACGAATTAAGAGCTTGCCTAATATGGGAGTTCATTGCAGCCAAAACGCTCATTTGTAATTGAATATGCCAACAAATGATCATTTGCTAGAGAGTGCGCGTTTGCATGGCAGATGCACTTTGGCCAACTGACGCCCATGCACCCAATTTTGCCGTTGTGCTATAAGATCACGGCGGAGAGCAATCCTTTTGCGCCAACGCCTAGGACGGCCGCGCCGAATTCACAATTCTATGGTGATTTGGCGCCGCCGCAGCAGCAACACCGCCACGACGCGGCTTCTCCGCAGGTGTTCCAGGTGACACCGTTCTTTAAGGGCATCTACAACAATTCGCCGTCTTCACCGGCCGCCCAGCCCTGGCAATGGCCAGAAAAGGACGAGGCGCAGGCAAAAACATTGCCATCATCGCCCCCTGGCGCGACAAGAAAGCCATCGATGCTTAGCAAATGGATTAACAAGCCGCAGAAACGTGCAGATACATCGTCGGCTATCTCAACATCGGGAATGAGCGCGTCATCGTCCACATCCAGCGCGCAAAACGCAAATGCACATCGCCATGGCCACGTTTTAGCGACACCATCGCCAGCCACTACCCCACCGCCAAGCCAAACCACCAGCCAAAGGGTAAGGAGCAAACTCAAAAAAAAAAAAAAGAAAAAAAGCGAGGGCAAAAAAAGAAGGGGGCGCGCGTGCAAAAAAAAAAAAAAAAAAGGGGGGGGAGAGGCCGGCTGCCAAGAGAGGAAAATAGGAAATTGGATGGGCGACGCAGCACAGAGAGTGAGCGAGTGGGATCAAGGTTGCATGTCGTCGGGCCAATAAGGCGCTGCAACTCTCCTCATTGTAGGGAGCGCGCGTGTTGATGGGGGGGCGGATAGGGAAATTGGCGCAAAATATGAAAAAAGATGAAAAAAAAAGACTCGGAGGGGCCAAGCCCGAGCTCACCCAAGCCCTTTTTTTGGTACAAAAAAAGATTTACGCATGCATTGAAGAATCCAAGACAACAAGCGATCTGTTGCAGCGCGTGCTTGCCCAAAGCGAAGATCAAGACCATCAAGCGGAATTGGCCACTGTACGTAGGAGAACAAAAGAAAGAGAAAGAGAAATTGAGGATTGAGGGAGGATGGCCATCATGGGGAAGATCAAAAATAGGGGTCCTGAACTCACGCGCACACACACTTGTTCCTCCCTTTGTCTCTTTTTTTTTTTAAAAAAAAATAAGGAATTGTATCAAAAGTGTCAAGATCTACATGCGGATGTCATGCGCTACGTTGAGGACACAATCGATCCCGTCTACATTGGTAAACATGGGTCACACAAAGGCAACGCAGAGGCACGCTGTTGCCTTTTTTGGCTTTTCCTCATTTCGACATCATTTTAGGTACATTGATCGACATCAACACCCTCTTGGTCGCCGCCATGGATGATTACAAGGTGAGGCAAAGAGCGTGGTGCGTGCGTGGGTGGGTGATCACTCACTCAAAACAAGTAAAAGAGGCTGATGACTTGCCAAATCGCCTTATCCTGATCTCCCATGACGCTCAATTTCTTTTTTTTTTTTACGCTCTCTTTTACGCGCGTGCGTACGCGCGACTTGTTGATCCATCCCATTCTAATCCAATTTGTCCGGGGGAAACGCATGACAGGCCAGGTAAAGCTTCTTTTTGAGAAAACACACGCTCCCTAACTCTATTTGACAAGTGGAAAAGGCAAATGAAAAACCTGAACTCATGATCTGTTTCTCCCTTTCATCGTTGATTTAGGCATGAGCAGCAAGATCAAGTGACGGGGCCGAGTGAAAAGGCCCTTGGGTAAAAAAAAAAAAAAAAAAAAAAAAGAGAAGAAGTTAAAAAAGCGAAAAAAAAAAAAATTCACGCGCGAAGTCGCGCGCGCGGCACGCGCTCTTTGTGTCTCGTTGGCCAAAAAAAAAATTGGTACTAATAGCGTGTTTTTTCTAAAAAAGTAAACGTCCCATCCAACAGCAGTGCTGATCAGCAAACGGTGTGAACCTTGTTTGGCGCGCATTGCTCCTTCCCGTTGCGTGGTGGATAGTAGTGTAGCCAAAAAAACACCCAAAGCAGAACTCTCCTTGTCAAATCACACGAAAAGCGGCCAATTGGCCTGGCACGTCTTTCATTCTTTTGCCATTTTTCGATCCATCATCTCGATCCCTATTTTTTTTTTCATTGTTCCCCTTCCAATTCTCTCTCTTCACCTCCTCGTCACTCCCCCCCTTTTTTTTTTAGCTTGCTCCCCCCTCCCCAAAATAATTCTTCGCCTTGTATAAAAGAGCCCTTTCATCCCATCCCATTGCTAAATTCCTCCTTTTTTTTCTGCGCTACATATTTTTTTTTCCTTTTCGTCCTCACGCCCCATCCATTCCTTTTCTTTTGGCGTCTTTTTTTTTTATTCTTGTTTGTATCATACCCACTCTTTTAAAAAGTAATCCATACGATAATTTTCGACGACAATGAGCAGCCTGTATCAGCGTCCGCCATCGCCTGTCTATTTGCTGTCCTCATACAGCTTTAATGTAAGTGGTTAATAAGTGCCAATTTATGACAAAAGGATGCTCAATGAATGGCGGCCCTCTTTTTTTTTTTATGCATTACCTTGCATGTCGTCTGTGTCGACCCTCATCCACTCATCCCAAATTTCGTGTGCTTCCCCGAAATGGATTTGTTTGCTCTTTTTTTTTTTTTAAATGCGGGCGGACCCTCTTTTTTTTTTGTGTCCTTTTCTTTTCTTCTTTCCTTTCTCATTGTCCTTTTTGCTCTCCCGCCCAATTTTTTGTCTCTTTGTTCTTTTGTCTTTTTTTTTTCCTTCACCCCCTTTTTGTATCATCCCCCTCTTTTTTTTAACGTTGCGCACCTTGCCATTGTTTCGCCCCCAGGCGCCTGCCAAGGCCCTATCACGCTACACGCCAAACACCGCCATGTCCAGCACCGCTGCGCTTGAATTGATGCACACACCAGCACCCATGCTGCTTGACGACTCGGATAGCATCATGCTTGTACCACAGCATCTCGATTCGGAGCAAATCAACTACGAGTTCCCGCCAAAGAGCGAATTGCAGGCATTGTCGTACCTGGATCAGGCCAAAGGCGACGAATATTCTTTTTTTGACGAGACGTCGTTCACGAGCGTGTCCAACGACGCGTCGTCCATGCTGTATTCGGAGTGCTTTTCGTCGTTGATCGACGAAAAGACCCTGGACCCGCCCTTTTTCAATAATCATCACGTGTTGCCACCCATGGAGGACGATGACCTGTCCGACCATCACCTCTCGCCCTTGCAATTGCCCGCTCAGGCCCATCACCACACACAAGAACGGGGCACCACCGTTTCATGTGATCGCACCAGAACCACCGAAACGCACCCGTCCAACAACCAATTGCTCACACCGCGCGCCCTTTTGTACAAAGATGCTTCTTTGGGCCATGCGCCGCACCGCTCCATGCCCCCCGCTCATCATGGTAAAAAAAAAAAAAATCACAATCCCATCTAATGGATTTGGAAAAAAAAAAAGCAAATCACATGCCACTTCCCCCCTCCGTGCCCGCCTTTTTTCATTTTTTGACTCATTTGGCCCTTTTTTCATTTTTTTTTTTTTTAGATGAAGACGATCATCCGATGCGCATCATCATGCGTGAAGCGGAACCAATGCTTGACTCGGATGATGATAGCGACAGTTTATCGAGTCTGGAGCATCACCTGCCGCCCCAACAGGTGATTTTGGTGAAAATCAACAAGAAGGCCCCCGAGTCGTGCCGTCGTCGCCGATCACGGTTGACGCCGTCGAGGTGCACGACGTCGTTGACGTTTTTGACGCGGTCGCCGGTGCATGACGACGACGAAATTGAATCTGCCT
This sequence comes from Gongronella butleri, assembly GCA_025201375.1. NCBI lineage: Eukaryota > Fungi > Mucoromycota > Mucoromycetes > Mucorales > Cunninghamellaceae > Gongronella > Gongronella butleri. The sequence continues at coordinate 16,036 of JAIWZP010000017.1, forward strand.
CCGTGTTTTTGCCCCTTTCCGACACACACCACATGGAACCGTGTTCCTCGTCCTCGTTCTCCCTACCTATTCATGCTGCTGCGTCCGCCCCCACACAACCACCACGCGCCGTGGCCCCTGGCCCTGGGATGCATCATCATCATCATCATCATCATGACGACGTGTTGGCCATTCTCCAAGGCCAGGAGGATCGAATTGCCGCTTTGGAAAGACAATTGAACGAGGAACGTGCCATGCGCCAGGCATTCGAAAAGGCCATGGAGGAAATGACGGTGCTCATCGACCAGCAGCAGAAATTGCTGTACGACCGGCTGGACCAGGAGGTTGCCATGCGCCAAGTCTATGAAGACAAGATGCACACCACTCTCCAACATATGCAGCCCCTGGAAGACCATTTGGAAAAGGAAACACTCGCACGCCAGAACCTCGAGTCCATTGTCCTGCGTCTCATGGACCAAGTCGATTTCTTGCAGCATGATCATCACCTCCGACACGCCGAACAACCCCAACAATTGCGCCAAAATCGCGAATTCGCGCGTCAATGCCCACAAAGCGCGCCCTCTTTTTCATCCTCCACCACGTCATCCGTCGCAACGTCCATGCCTCCAAACAACACATCAACACGCGCACCATCGCGTCAAAAACAACAAAAACGCGTTTCGCCACCATCTCCATCACCACCATCTTCATCACTATCAAGAAACGGCGTCATCAAGCAGCCCGCCACAAAACCTGCAGCCGCTGCATCTGCAGCCAAGATCATGCCGCCTGCTTCCAGGCCCCCTCCTCCTGCCACAAGAAAACCAATCAAAACGACGCACGCTGCCGCCACTGCAAGACCCATCCGTTCACGTGCCCCTGCCACCACAACCAACAACAACACCAACACCGCCAAAAACATCACATCGTCCGTCCGGAACACTGCATCCAAAAGTTGGCTGCTTCAACGATAGCCCCATCTTTGCACTTTTTTCGCGATTTTCACACACAAATCACAATCCCTCCCCCCCTCAATTGCATTTTTTTTATTTCTTTCTTTTTGTGGGCAAGTCCCCTTTTCCCCCTTTTTTTATCTTTTTACTGCCACTTTTTTTTTTCATCTCCTTGTGCGCTCCCGCCCCCCCTTTTTTTGACGCATCCGCTGTAATTTTCCGCCTTTGCTCCTGCTAATCCACTTCCAATTTGCCTCTCCTCCCCCCTCCCCCCCAAAAAAGCGAGCTGTCATCCCCTGAATGGAGCAGCTCCTTGCTGCATCAACTTGATTTCATATTGTTTTGTAATTTTTTTTTCCATGGAAAACAAATAAACAAGTGCATCGACAAACAAATGACAATACGCCCATCCGCGGCTTTGCCTGCAGCATGCCCGGAACAACTTGTCAACTTTCTTTTTGTCATTGACGCAAGGCGTGCTCACCATATGGTTGCAGCAATGTGCCCTTTTTGTGCAACATACCTGCGGCTTTTTTCATTCATCTCATGCTCCTTTTTTTGCATCCCCCCCTTATTTGCTCCATGCGAACAATGACGCTTCTTTTGTGCGTCTCTCTCTCTCTCTCTATCTCTCCCCCCCTTTTTTTCCCTCCTTCATTTTAGGTTTCTTTTTTTTTTTTAAAAAAAAAAAAAGAAAATCCAGGAATTGGAAGCAGGGTCCTGGTTTGAAAACACCTCCCTTTATTGGATGCTGCCATGCGTCTCATAGTTTGCCGCCATGCCGCGCCCGACAGCCATTGCTTGCAGCTCGCTTGCATGCTGGTCAGGCAGCCATTGCCATTGGACACGCGTGTGTTCGTAGTCAAGCTCGCCAGGGAGCACCATTGAATTAGCCACAAGCATTTTGCTCGTTTTGCGTGGGCAAAGAATACCACGACAGGCATGGTCTCACGTGTCATCCTTCTTTGAAATGAAAAAAAAAAAGCAAACGACAGAGTACCAATGGTTTGGAAAAAAAGAAAAAAAGAAAAAGCAATTAAAAAACCAGCAAGAGTGAGAGGATTGGGTTCGTCGAGAAGCACCCCCTCGTTGCCCCCTCAATTGTTCTTTTTCTACGCAATTGGTTCGCAATTTTTTGTTGGCAACCTGGCCAGCAACTTGCTATTTGGTCGTTGATTGCGGCCTCGTCCTTGCTCTTGAGCTGATTATTGGAAATAAAACTATATGCCCCTATGCCATTGGGACCGTGCCAAGACGATCAAGGTCTTTTTTTTATCATTGCTGAAACGATGAAAGAGCAGCTTCTTTTTTCATTTTCAAAACTCATTTTCACGTTGAATGCAGCCTGATTTCGCCCATAAAAACGCATTGGACGTCGAGCGGCGGTCGTCGACAAACAGGGACGTGCTGTCAGACTCGCAGCATTCTTCAACATGCACGATTGTCGACGAACACGGCGACATCACAGGCAAAAAGGTACGTCGTAGCGATGCTGGCGGCCATTTGACGATGGGAGGCAATTTGGAGGAGATTGCTTTGGAATGTGACGCGGAAAAGGGCCAATTGGACGCGTCGTTGGCCATTGCCGATGAAGGCGAGGGTGTTGGCTGGCAGGCATGGACGGTGGAGGCCGGCGTGATGATGTTGAACGTGGCACTTAGCATGGCATGGCTCAGTGCATCGAGTGCGCCGCGGTCGGCGGCCATGTGGCTCCAGGTCTCGTTCCCATTGCTGAATTGGCTTGTCAATGTATGCTCGATCGTCAACACGTTGCTCTCGCTGCCCACAGCTTGGATTTACGAGCGATTCGGCATCAAAACCACTCTCGTAGCCGCCGCGCTTCTCAATTTGCTTGGCTGCTGGATCCGCTACCTCGCTGTCCTCGTTCATCCAACACACAGATTCGCACTCGCACTCGTCGGCCAAATCATCGCTGCCACCGCAGGCCCACTTGTCACAAAGTATGTTTTTTTCTTTTTTTTTTTTTTTTTTTTTACGCACAAAATGGATAGATTCCGTCTTTTCGGATCATTGCACGCGTTCTTTACAACTGCCCTCACCCCCAAATGACCCCCATTGCACTCTTGACTGAATTCCTTTCTTTCTTGCTTTGCATCTGAACCACAACGCGCTTAGCATTGCTACCAAGGTGACGACGCAAAGCAGGCCAGACAGAAACAAAACAGAGTGAAATTGACATATTTCTCTTTTTTTTTTTTTTTTTATTGTAACAAAGCTTGCCGCGGTGTGGTTTCCGCCCCGGCTTCGAGGCATTTCCAACACATTGTCCTGTAAGCGCGCACATTCATGCCTCCAATTGGTGCCTTTTTATTCCGCGGGAAAAGAGACACGCGCCATAAACTCATCTTTTTTTCTCGATTCTTAAAAAAAAAAAAGCGCTGTCCCTGGGTCCGGCCATTGCGGTGCTCGTGATTCCGCGCATCGCGTCCACCCCAGATCACATCCCCCTGGTGGTAAAATTTTAAAAAAAAAATGGATCCAAATTTGAGGAAATAGAGAAAAAAAATAGGCTCACCCGCCTAGTTCTTGGTGGTGGCCATTGTTGGCACGGTGACGGCAGCGCTGACGCTGCTGCTTCCAAGCCGGCCACGCGTATCGCCCAGCATCAGCGCGTCAAAGGACCGGTTGGATGTGTGGGCAGGCATGCGCACCGTGTTTTTCAACGTGGACTTTTTATGGCTGCTCACGCTGTCGTCCGTCGGCATTGGCATGGCGCTGTGCTTCTCCGGCGTCATCATCGAGGCCATCCTGCCCTATGGCTACACAGAGGAGCAGGCAGGCCTGTGCGTCGCTGTCATCTTTTTGAGCGGTCTCGTGGGCGCTGGTAAAAATCATCAACCCCTCCAAAAAAAAAAAAAATAGGTAAATCGTGGGGCTCACCAATGGTTACTTTTTTTTCGCACGCCATGATGATTAGTGGCCACTGGCTGGTGGATGGGCAAAACGAGCAACTACGTGCTGATCATCCGGATATTTGCACCGCTGTCCACGTTTTCATACATCATGCTCATCTTTCAGAGTAAGCAAACTGAATTAAAAAAGGCGCCAAAAAGACTAATTTCATTTTAGTTTTGCCCAATGCGTATGCGGTGGTGCTCATTGCATGCAGCGCCAATGGCTTCTTTTCCTACGGCCTGTTTTCTGTCTTTTTGGAACTTGCAAGCGAGGGTAAGAAAAAAAAAAAAGGAGGGGAGGCAAAAAGGCGCCATTGCATTGCATGCTTGCTAATGATGCGCTTCATTTTGCCCTGCTTAAAAATGATGTATAGTGACGTACCCTGTGCCGGAGAGCGTGAGCAATTGCGTGATTTCCGCAGCTTGCACGGTCACTGCGTTTTTATTCACCGTCATTTTGGACGTGTTGCGCGCCGGTCCCGAGGCTAGCCCGCCTTTCCACATGCAACACTCGTGCATTGCTGCCGCCATCATTGTCGGTCTTGGCTCCATCCCATGCCTCTTCCTCAAAGGCGACATGAAGCGTCTCAATGTCGACACGGCGCGCTGAGAATGCCATTTTTTCCCACTCCCATTTGTACGCGACCCCACATTAAAAAAAAAGTCCACTCCAGGATGTGCTTTCTTCAAATGCCCCCCCCGTGTTTAATCCTGGTTTTAAAACTTGTCGAGATGAAGAACAATATTCGCAATGCCCGACAATTGCTGGAACGACGACTGTACGCGCGGCGTCGCGTCTGAAAGAGAAAGAAAAAAATGAGCCCATTGTCCCGTCGTGCCCACACAATTAGCGCATCAAAAGCTTACCTGGCTGCTTGGTCGTGAACAAGCGCGTCGACGTGTCATACGTCCAACCCTCGGCGGTCAATGCTGCATAGAAAGGAAAAAATGAGCAAAAACATAGTTTATCATTCGCAACGACGCGTACCAGCGACTAGCTTGGTCTCATCCATGCCAAAGTACGTGGTGGTATCGTCCAAGCTCAATGTCTCGTAGAGCTGGCTGAGCTTGACAATCATACGTTCGCGCAGCGACGCTAAATAAAGCAAAAAAGAAGTACGGGGAAATGATCAGGCGCGACGCGTCTTTTTCAAAGCAAAAATAAACGTTACCCAGGATGTCCTGGACCATTTGCTGCAGCTCTGGGCGCCAATTGGTGGTATCGTTCAGTGTCGTGTAGGCGGATGCATAGTCGCTCTTGAGCAAAGCGGCGCAAACGGCCCACATGCGATTTGTCTCGTCGGAAATCGTCCATCCTTGGCTGCTGGCCGTCGCCAGCATGCGCTTGCGTAGAAAGCGCGTCGATTGCCTAGTAAAAAATAAAAAAGGGGGGCACCTATCAGCCAAGCCATCCTCAATTCCCTTTTTTTTGGTACTTACAAGTCGTTTGTGATAATATAGCTCGCCAGGAACGCCGTGTAGATGGTGGACAGCGGCAGCGATGTGTCCGAGCCCGTGCCTGTGCTCAACTTTTGGAAAAGAAAACAAGGGGTGTCATGCGCGTCATGGGATTAAATTCCTCGTTTTTACCTGTATTTCATAGTCTTCGCACGCTTCAAGCAGGCCTACATAGTCTCTGGCGTCGATGAGTGACTCGATCATAATGGTGGGTATGTGTTGAGGCGGGGGAAAAAACGCACGTCGCCCTTGGTCTGCGCAGAACGCCTCAAAAAAAGGGCTCGGTTGAAACACCGCCCGCCTCCCAGCCCATTTTTGGCCGTGCTTTTTTTTTTTTTTTAGGTGGTCGATGCACGCGAGACACGTAAAAAGTGAGCTGTGTGACGCGTGTCGGATGAAAAAAAAATCAAAAGGGTGATCGCCCTACTGTTCATCGGGAATCCCGGCCCATTCATGTTGCAACCAGCTGCGGATCGCCCAGAATTTGAGTTTGGCCCGAGCGTGGAGCGAGAGCGAGTGAGAACAAACAAGTTGGGGCGGGAAGAAAAAGAATCAAGAAGCGCGTCAAAAAAAAAAAAAAAAAAGGCGTCGTACGTGTAAATTTCCGTCTTTTTTTTTTCTTCTTTTTATTTTTTTTCCCTGATAGACAAGAGAGGCAAAATGTATTGCACACGGTTGTTTTTGCTGCTGGCGGTGTGGATGATGTTGTTGGCGCTGCTCGTGGAGGGCAAGAAGAACAAGGACGAGGACGAAGAGGAGCTATCGGAGAAGGAGGAGCAAAAGTTGGAGGCTGCGCAGCTGAAACAGGACCAAAAGAAGGGAGGGATCCGCATTGGATCGACCAACATGTTGGTGCCGGACAGCGCTGCAGAATTGCCAATGGTGGTGTCGCACCAAGAGGACCAGCCGCTGTGCAAACCGGATACATTGCTTGATCCGGCCAACAAGATGCAAATCATGGAAGGTTTTGACGCGGTGGTCATTTCCAATACCGTCGAGAAGCCCGGCAAGATGATCATGGATCGCGTCAGCCATATACTTGTCATGAGCGGCGATCAATCCATCTACTCTCTGCGCATGGACAAGTGCGGCAACGTGGACGCCAAGGTCGTGCTGGATCTCGCCGAGGAACCACTTCCGGCCGCCAACGACGATAGCCAGCCCGCCACAAAGCTCGGCAGCGGCATGGCGCTCGATAAAAATTTCTTGTACGTCGCCACCACCAACAACGTGTACCAATTCCCCTACTCGGACGGCCAGCACTCGCCACTCACCAATGGCCGCGTCGTCCTCAGTAACATCAACCCCGAAAACGACGATGTCCGCCCTGACGTCGCCATTGACCCCTTCGGCCATGCCTACGTCCCTCGTTCAGGCAATTTCCCGTTCAATGCCGCCTCCTCGTTCACACCCGACGACGAATCCGACGACGACGACGATGACGACCAAGACAAGGCCATGATCAAGAAATTTAATTTCCGTGCCATCCCGGAGCAAGGCTATGACTATGACTCCGACGGCATTGTAAGCTAAAAACGCGTAAAAAAATAAATAAAAAAAAGGCGCATCTCATCTCTTTTTTTTTCCTAAAAGGTGCAAGCCTATGGCGCCAATACCCACGGCTTCCTGGCGTTTGATACGCAAGCTCGCCTCTGGGGCATGGACCAATCCTTTAGCATCATGCAAAAGGCAGACAATGGAGGTAAAACGCCCTAAAAAAAAAAAGTTGCGACATGGAGCGCTCACATTACCTTTTTGATGCAGAATCCGTCAATGCGGCAGATGAATTGAATGTATACGACACGCCCTTGGCACGCTACGGATTCCCCAACTGCTACACGGGCATGGATGTGGCCAAGGCACGCGCAAAGAGTGGGATGACCAAAATGGTACAAAAAAATAATGCGCAGTAAACGTCGTGTATTTCCTGACCCTTTTTTTTTTTTTTTTTGTCTTTTACAGAGTCACCCCAAGTTCAAGGTCAAGGCTGAGGAAGGCAATGCCGAGGAATATTGTCAAAAGGCAGAGAACAACCAGGAGCCTGCAATTTTGCTGCCGTCGGACCATGAGACCACGGGTTTGACGTTTTACATGGGCCTTGGCTGCTCCATGGGCACGGAACGCACCATGGGCACGTCGGTCGGCATGCCTTGTAACTGGACAGACACGCCGTTTGTCGCGCACCGCGGCGCGACCGGTCAAAGTGTGGGCCACAGCGTTGCGCGCCTGCAATTCGACGACCTCGGCCACAAGCCCAGACCCGACAAGAAGAACGATATCTTGCTCCAGCAAGCCGTGCCATGCACCGGATACGGCTGCTTCACGCCTACAGGCATCGTCTTTGACTCCTTTGGCCGCCTCCTCGTCGCAAGCGAGGAATCCAACGAAATCTTCCTCGTCAACCGCATCTTTAGCAATCTCGCCGCACAAATGCTTACCGACAAGTACCTTGCAGAGAAGGATGGCAAGATCCAGGCCGCAGGCCATGAAGAAGAAGACGATGATTAGCCGCTCTTCTTTTCGCCCAAAATTCCCTCCTTTTGCATTAAAAATAAAATATCAAGAGAGTTGATTACCCTTGTATCATCCCTTGGATCATTTCTTCATCCTTTAAATAGAGTGATTGGATCGTTCGAGAGATTTCGGCAATATAAATAAACTCCAGGAAATCAAATTGGCCCTGGATACGTCGCTAGTAGCGCGCATCTCAAGACAAAACAATACAGTAATTGCTGAGAGCCACTTGATTTCGCTGGAATTCCATGGTCAGCATCAACTGGGTACGAATTTTTGATCGATTGGACAGGTTTGTTCAGGTGGCTCTTGTGGCACTATGATTTTTAGCGATGAATCAAGAGAAAAAATTGGTAATGAAGCACCATCATCATACTGTACACAAGCCGAAACGCGTCCTAACGTGAAAATGGCATGCTGAAACGCCCCGTGGGGCAGGCTTGTAGCCATCAGAAGAACACCACTTTCAAATTTAAAATCAGCAATGGCCAAGCTCCAATACCAAAATCGAAGAAATCGGTCCTCCAAAGGACGATGCGTGCCTCGTATGGAGAAACCGCCAAACAGGCAAAAAAAGAGAGCAATCCATCTGCTCGTTCACAAACCATGGCTGATTTTCGATTATTTTTTCACAGACGAATGGGGCTAGATCAACGCGTCGTGAAGCACCGCTGACGTGTCTACCAGCAAGAGAAATGTCAGGCGTGTGGATTAGACAAGGATCAAGCGCGTGTATCTCGATCTTTGAAGCGGATGTATCATCACATGTCGAAAAAAATTATGATAATGACTTTAGTTTTAAAACCGTGTTACTGTAAAAATGCAAAAAAAATCACTTTTTCCTGTGGTCACCAGTGACTACAGACGCTCAAATCGAACTCTTTCTAATGACGTAACTTTCAATGTGCTGCAGTCAATTTTCGTCGAGTTCGCCTTGACGCGAAAAAATCACAGCTTTTCGCGTTCATTGCTAAAACCAGTGTCAGTGAATGCCCGGTTTTATTTTATGACATTCTTACAGTATGATATTAAATATGGTAATAGCTGTGTTGTTCCACCATGTCGTTGAATGGCATGGCGATCTGAGGACCTCAATTTTCGACTTTCAAATGCTCGACTAAACCCCTTTGAAAATCGGCCAAAAATCGCCATTTTGCAATAATGCTACTGTAAGCTTGCCGTCCAGTGATCATCACTTCGCCCCGAAACCTTGTCATCTAGGTATTTTGACCCCTCTCTTTCCAGAACAAACGTAAAAACCTGCAGCTAATTAGACTGTTGACGAAAAAATTGACATTTGTCCATAAATGTACGATTTCGGCCGTGGTGCAATAAATTTTGCCTAAATCAGGATGAAACTTGTACTACTGTACGTGTGGAAATAGACGCGTTCGGGGTCATTTTCATCCTGCCTGGTAAAGTCGATGCGTGATCTTTGTACTACTGTATTGCAACGTGTGATCAAACATTTTGATCCCAATTTTCTCATCTATTCATACGCGCAGAGCACAGCATTGCATGTTGTTGCCGCAAAATAAGCAGAATTTAATTCTCTGTCAAATGAGATCAGTTTCACTGGCGTGCGACCAAAACTGGTCGAGAAATTCAGGTTTCTAAATTTTGCATTTAATCGCCATTTCCTCGTGATCCGTCAAGCCGCCTCCGATTTTTATGGCAGATTGGCTTAGAAAGAGGGGGTCTGTTGTCATGATCCCATCTGGACAAATTCTTTTTTTCTCTCACCTCTCTTTTCGCCCGATCTCAAAACTACGGTACCTCCATCACACGCCCAAGGTCGCCAGCTTCTCAACACCCTTTTCCTCATCTCGCTGGCACCTCTGGATCGTGCGCAATCGCTGTTTTCCTTTTTTTCTCTCTTTTTACGCGTTGGGGCGCGACGCGACGCGCGCCCGGCATTGTTGTGCGACCTCGGTGGCAGACCCCCGTCCGTTGGTCGCCAACGCCGTGGCTCCTTCCCCCCTGTTTCCCCCTTTTTTTCCCTTCCTTTTTTTTTCTTTATTTTTCCTGCTTGTTTCCTTTTTTTCTTTTCTTCACCGTTCTCAACACAAGCATCGCTCGTCCCCAACTCTCTCCCCTAGTAGTGTTGACCAATAAAAGAGCGAGGCTTTCACCCTCACACCATGACTGACTCGTCGCCTTACACGCCCACAAGCTCACTGCCTCCCGCACCGCGTCGCATACGCGGCTATGCGGCTCGCCAAGAGCGTCGAGTGGCCCTCCAGGCCGAGCCCGTGCCAAGCGTCGCCGCCCAACAAGGTCGCACGCGTCGACGCCGACGACATCATCATCATGAACCTAGGAGTGAGAAGAGCGGGCCGGGTCATGACAGGGTCAGTGCACCTAATGACATGACTCTCCAAGCGCGGGTGTGTAGGTTGCCAAACAGATTTGGATTTTCTGGCTGGGCCTGAACCTCTCAAAGCGGGGGACCCTCCAGATACATTTTGACCTGACCAACTTTCTTTTCCAAAATTCGATAAAAAAATCATTTCACCACCAAGAATTCATTGCAGCGCCACGAAACTACTTTCCGCCACCTATAAGATTCAGCTCCTCTCTTAGAAAAAATTAAAACCTCGATATCAATAGGCTGCTTCGGCGAGAAACTCGACATTGCTGAAAATTTAGCTGTAGCAGCGCGTTTTTTTAAAAAATCATTTCGCGGTGAAATCGTGCTTCAATCACCGGGAGAGTGTTCCACATGGACGATTTGCGCCTCTTTTTTCAGGAAAACATTGCAAACCGGAGATCAATCAAGCCGTTGTCGAGGTAATCGCCAATTTCACGAAATTGTTCAAATTCAAGTTGAAGCGCAAAAACAAGAGTTGGGTCGTTGCCAAAGCTGTGCCATTCGATCGTTTCCACGCGTTTCTTTTCAAAAATCATTAAAAAACAGAGGTCAACCAAGCCGAGTTGTCGACGATTTTGAAATTTGGCAATTTTTCAAAGGTTTCCACAAATTCAATCTTAAACACTACACATCATGATTGGAACGTTGCTTTCGTTAGGTCAGTTTGTCGCTTCTTTTTTCAACATGGCGTTGAAAACTAGAGGCCCGCTGAGTCGTTTTGCAGATGAATCCAAAACATCCACATTTTCAAAACTATAACAATGTCTTGTCAAATTCTTCTTTGATCGCAATGAAATTTGCATTGCTCGAATCAGACGGGCTCGGACGTCATTTCCAGAATGTTTGTTTGCCCAATGCGTGACCTTTGTACGCTTGCGAAAGCCGTTCAAACATTGCAAAATTTTTCAACCTTGATGTTCTCGCCAACCGATAGGACGACACACAGAGCTTTTAATGTGTTGAAAGCATCTGTTGAATCTCTTTCGAATGAGACCAGTTTCACCGATAGATGTCTAAAACTCGCAGAGAAAATCCACTTTTTCATCAAAACCTTGCATTGCGATTTGCTCGACAATGGTCTAATAAACTTTGATTTTTATTGCATTTTTACAAACAAACAGGGGGCAAAGCATTTAATGGGATGACTTGCAGTACACTAGCTTGGGTTTGAACTTTCTGCATCGGTCATTTCACCAGGATGATGAAAAGCCACTCAGCGCACAAAAGTGTGCAAAATAAAAAAATAAAAATACCGGTACAGTACAAAAAAAATTCATGCAATCCACGCACCACCTTAATTTGGAAGTGTCAAACCTTAAATTTTTGCAAAAAAATCTTACCCGAAGTACAGTAGGCACTTTTTCTCAGTCGATCGCCGTTCATGCGTCACCCTTTGGTTTTTTTCTTACTGTACGTTGTTGGGGTGACTTGCCATTTTATCAGCCAATAGAAAATCGTCGGAGTTACCTGTCTGGGATGCATTGATCACTCGGAGTTCGAAAAAATCCAAATTAGGCATTTCCTGAGATTGAAATGTGTGACCCCTGAGTGACCCCTGAATTTTTCAAAAGTGGTCGTAGCGCTTTGTGGTTTTAACCTTTTTTGTTGCAAATTTTGCGCTGAATTCGACGCAGCTATTTTTGAACGTGGTCGACCATGCAGGTGGACAGATAAATGCAAAATAGTTCAAATAGGAGGCATTTGGGCTTTTGGCATTTTCGTGTTCAAAAAAAAATCAGGCGTGCGCGTGTCCGTCCTGACTCTTGAGCACTGGGCCATAGTGACGTATTTTTCATTGACGGGCAAACAGGCTGTAAAAAAATTTCTGGAGGCACAGCAGGCCGACAAAATCTGAAAAACATGCTCTTTAGTTTTTAAAAGTCAAATGTGTACATTTTATGCGGTGTAGCGCGATGTTTCAGCATTGAAATGATACAGTACTGCAGCACGCGTCAGTTTCTGTCCACTGCGATTAAATTTTGGACGGATCCAACATCAAACCTTCAATTGTGTGCAAAAATCCAAACGGATAAAAATCGTGCTTTTTTTGTGTATTATCTCGGGTTCTTGCTTGATGAGACTAGAGAATGCTGACTAATTTTTTTCACCCTTAGAGAAGTTCAAAAGTTGTGAATATGGACACATTTGGCGATCTTTGCTCTGTAGCATCAAACCAAGTTACAACATTAAAGATAGAACAAGTCGCTCGGTGTCGCTCGACGAATTCAAAAACAGTTCGGAAGAAGGCATACAGTATCATATTGAAAAAAAGCTACACGAGTGCAACATACCGGTAGTATCGTAGTCCTTTGAAACCACGACCTTGCATGGAAAACGTGCGTGCCGCTGGGATGCGTTCCTAAAAAAAAAAAGACTCACTTGGGCATGATCAAACGGGGATGTAGTAATTTCGGAGTGGATCATGTTTTATTGAGAGCAACTACTATATGATGATGGAATGCGAGTAAAAAAAAAAAAAAAGAAAAGAAAAGAAATGCTCATTTTTCCTTAGTTTTTCATGTGCCAATGGCACGATAACCCAAGCGTCTGCGATAATAGATCTTGTATCCGATGAACCCGCAAGCGCCAAGGATGGATGAAGTGACGGAGACGATGACAATAAGGACGACAATGGACCAAAAGAAAGGTAGGCCAAACACGCCGCGATGGATGGGGATGAGCACGGCATTGATTTCCATGACGCCGCCAGGCCCAACGGTGACCTTGCCGAGGCCCGTGACCTGCGCGGTGACACTCTCTCTGTCCTTGACGGCGATCACCAGATTGCCGTGCTCGCTGCCCTGTTGCTTGACGATCAGCTTATCCTTGCTGGACAGCCATGTCTCATAGTCTGCTTGCCACAACGACAAATCGTCTTGCCACGTCGACTTTAGCAGGTGGAACCGCGCGACCCGGTCGAGCTGGACAGGGTCGTCAAAGAGGGCGGCCAGATCGACGCGTGCAAAGGCGCGGTCGGTGGGTGCCAGGACGACACAGTCGCTCTGGTTGAGCACATTCGTCAGATTGGCCTTGTCAATCACCTTGAGCATTGTCGTGGCGCCGATGCCCACGAGCAAGTCATAATTGGATATGCGCACGGGCGACGGCAGCTGGACTTGGTCAACCTTGTGCACGACGCCATTGGCCATCAAAATATTGTTGCTTCCCTCCTTTGGATCCTGGACAACAACAGAAGCTTCGCTGTCGCCGCCATCGGGGCGCCCAACAAGCACGCTTGACTGGTCCTTGGAAGGACGAATGCGCAGCAGCGTCTCGTCCGCCATGGTGGGCACCTCGTGCACGTCGCGCATCATCTCATCGTAATACAACAGCTGCGTCACCGCATGATACCGCAGCACCGATTTGAGGGCATCCTTGCCCGACGGATGCACAAGGTACTTTGCAACGAGCCCCAAACGGTGGAAAGCCGTGTTTGTCGGCACAAAAAGCGTAATTCCCTGCTGGTCTTGGAAATCCGACGCCAAATTCGACACGTACAGTGTCGCAATGAATGTCGACAGATCCAGATCCACCACCAGCCGTGAAAGCAGGTCGCCAGGCACCGCCAGGGTCTCGGAGACAGGGAAGATCATATTGTCATGGATGTTCACTGCGTGCAAAGCAAAAAAAAAAAAATTGAGCAAAACGCGTTTCTTTTTTTTTTTTCTTCCTTTACCACTATCGGTCAGCATTCGTGCGCGATCAAAACGAATGGATTTTGTAGGCTTGGTATTGAGGATGTCTTCCTTGTCGACATAAATAGGAATCTTTTGATGGACACCGGGGCCCAGATCGCCGGGGACGTATTCCGAGTCGAGCATCATGCCATCGTTGAGCTGGTCGGTGGTCCAGGAGCCATTGAGAATGTGGTAGCTGAGCCAGCTGCGTTTGTCGTGATTGGGGATGTCGTTCTCGTCAATGGCGTCATTCTCGGGAACGAGGAACGTATAATTGTAAGGCGACGGGTCCAGGTAGGACGACAGGCTGTAGCGGTCCAGTAAATCGACGAATTTCGTCGTGTTGAGGCCATACATGTACTTTCGCGCGTCAAACGTCAGATCCGCAGTCATTGGCACGCCGTCCAATTCATGCACGACTCCTGACCAATCAAAAAAAGAAAATATGAGGCACATCACGTGCGATGCCTGAACTCCTCCCCCCATCTATACAATTCGCTGCCAAGCATTCTTACCATTCGCTGCCAAGATGTCTTGCGTCACAAAAGGGATGCCATTGACCGACTTGGTCCCATCATCTTTGACCTCCAGCGTAAGAATCTTGCCATTGCGCGTCTTGACTTTACTCAAATGAGAAAAAAAATAGAAATGAGCTGTTGTGCGTCATTTTTTTTTTTTTTTTTTTTGCACGCACGCTCGTATTTCCCGGTTTTCAGTGCGTCAATGTAGGTAGGTGCACCTTCAATGAGCAGATAGTCGAGATAAAACTGCAAGTCCTTGTGGCCATACTCGGACAATATATAATTGGACTCGATGGTATTGAATGGCTGCATGGGATCGGCTTTTGACAGAAACACGGTAAAAGGGGTCTCTTGCTGGAGGACCTTTTGCATCTGAGCATGCTTCATCAGGTTCTCGAGAGGCGGAAACTGAGGAAGGATGGTATCTGCATAAAAAAAAAAAAAAAGGCGTAAAAAAATCGAATTGAGACGAAAAGGGGGATTTTTGCGTTGCTTTTTTTTTTTTTTTTTTTTTACCAAGCATTTTTGGTGGTGTGAGGAGTCGATCGACGGCCTGAATGTAGGTATGATTGTTGACTGGGATATCTTGCGTTGTGATTTGGGCGTCGTTGACAAGCACCTTACCGCGGCCTTTGCCCTGTTTGCCCTCCTTGCTAATCTTGATGCGCTGCCCATGCTTTTTCTTGCCCAGCACGTTGGGCCGCTCATACAATGACGCGAGCAGCTGGCCGTGGTAAAAATCCTCGCTTACCATACCCTGTGGCACAAAATGATACAAAAGCGTCTCCTGGTCCACGTCCTCACCTTTGAGGGCCTCGAACGCCTGGTTGTCCGGTGCAAACAAGGTCGCGGCCGTCAGGTTGTTCACCATGGGCACCAGCTTTTGCCGCTGCAGCTGCGTCAGCAGCGTTGTGAACCGCGTATCCTCGGAAAGCACATCGATAATCGTTTTGTATCCGTGTGTGCTGGGAGCAAGCACCGCGACACAAAGAAGCAGATAAAGAGGGCGCTTCATGAAGAACGAAAAAAAAAAAAAAAAGTAGCGAGAGAAGAGAGAAACAAAAAAGGAGAGGGGCCCCACTTTATGCAGCTTTTGGAAAGCGTGCGCCGCCCAAATATGGCAATCAAAAACAGCCTCGCACAAATTCCGGTTCCAAGTGCACACTTTCAAAAAAAAAAAAAAAAAAAAAAAAAAAAAAAAAAAAAAAAAGAGGCGCTTGAAAAGATGGCGTGCGCGTGCCAATTCCTCACATTTTTATTGACGATTTTCTCTTTTATGCAGGGCTTGTATGGTACATGCGATACGAATTGCCCATTGGTGTATCGCAAATGCCCATGGCATCGCCCGACAGGTCAACAGGCATGGTCAGATTGAGAGCGATGGACAAAACGGCGGCAATGATGAAGGGCGTCGTGCAAATTGTCTCGATGGTGCTCAAAATGCCCTGGACCACGGGATTGGAAGATGTGGGGAGCACGTACGTGAACCAATTTGGCACCATGGCCACGCCAAGTGCCACTGACAGCGATACGGCAGAGATCACGCGTTCGCGCCGATCGAATTTGAGGTATGCCAGGATGGACAACCCAGATGCAAGGATTTGGCCATACATGTACGTCGTCAGCGCGCCGACAACCTGTGTCGGGAGTGCAAGGAACACCGCACTCACCTTGCCAAAGATCCCGCAAATCAAAAACGCAATGGCGCACACCACGCCCGCCGCGCGACTCGCACACGAGCTGCTGGCAATCACACCATTGTTCTTAAGAAAAATTGAATTGAGCAACATTTCATTAAATTTTCTTGTTTTGCTCTCACCTCTGTAAAAGTGACCACGGCCATGGCACCGGAACATGCTGAGAAAATGGTACCAATGGTGTCTGCCAAGATGCCACCCTGGACACGCGTCTCGTACGCGTCGCCATCGACTGGGAGCCCCGACACTTTGGACGCGGCGGTCAGGTCGCCAATGCATTCGATGGCGAGAATGGTCTGGACAAGCAAATACGGGATGATGGCGGGCGCATACACACTAATTGGGAATGTCTTTACCCAGAGGAACGTGATAACCGGCGCTGTGCTAATGCCACTGCCATCCACCATGCCCAGACCACCGGCAATCCCGCAGCCGACGGCCAGGCCAAGAATCACGGAGACATTGCGCATAAACACCGAGCCAACGAGCTCCACAACAAGAATGGTAAAAAACACGGAAGCGCCCAGCGCCCAATTGATGGCCGAGCCCCAGGTCTGCGCGTGGGGCGCGTCAAGCGTCGGACAGAGCGAAAACAAGCCGGTCGACGGCCGATCACGACACGGGCCAGTGCCGCCGTTCCAATTGCTCAGACCGTCGTACAAAAGGCTCCCAGCGATCACCGTCAGCATGATCCCGCTGATCAATTTGGGAAAGAGCTTGCCCACCGTCTTCTTTGGAAGAAAAGTGATGATCAAGCCCATGACTGACGAGAGCATCTGCGCGTAAAAAAAAAAGCATTTTTTGAGGAAGATTAAAAAAAATTGCGGTCCCTCGCTATCAACTGATCTATCGTCGTCGTACTTGCGTGCCCAAGATTGCACCATAACCAGCAAAGCATGGTAGATATTCGATGGATCCATCTGCTGCCGTCAGCATCTCGCAAGAGCCATTAGCATACATGCCTTTTATAACAGCTTGCGCTGCGGCAATATTGGCAAATGATGTGCCTGCTACCTTTAGAAAATGATGAGCATGCCAACTAAATATTTGTGATTTATGTATGTACAACATACCTGTAACAGCCTGGAAAAAAAAAAAAAACAAAAAAATCGTCAAAATTCGTCAAATTGATTCATGAATCTTTTTTCACTCGCTTATCATACCCTGCTCCAATGTAATAATTTGTTTTTGGAATGCGGAAATGGATTATTTGCACCAACGTCATAAGACCAGAGCATAACAGGCTGGCAGAAACCATGTATTGGCGCGTATTTTCGTCAAAATTGAGATTGTTCGCGCCCGAGCCAGAAACAATCAACGCGGGCGTCACAGTGCCACACACGACGACCAAAAAGTCTATGGCAATGTATAGGTGACAAGTGAGAAATACTGTAACCATGGACATGCCGCTTTTTTTCAATTTTACGCTGAATGCCCATAACAATGGCCAATAAAATGGGAATATCGTCATTGGGACCATAAAAATGCGAGTTTTTTGATCTGGAGACCCATGGCAGGCGCGGGAGACACAGAGCGCTGTAATTATGCGTTCCTAGCCAGCCATCACATGTTGTCGCCTTGCGCACCCATCGGCGCAATATAGGATCTCGTGTCGCTGAATCTGGCGGATCCATATGATCATAATTGTACACTTTGATGCCATTGAGGCTCTTTAAATCGTTGGTCATGAGATTTGTGGGGGGAAAAAATAAAAAAGCAGCAAAAGAAACAATGGCGAGCCTCAAAGAGCACTTATATTGTATGGGGAAGGCTGTTGCACAATCGAATGATACGCGGGATGGCAGGCTATCATCAGCACGATACGCGATGCCGCGTGTGTGCCCAATGGCCGTGTTCGCATGATCAGCTTCATTGAAAATATAAAATCCGCACATTTGGTGCCTGGAACACGCGCGGATGCGGGCTGTGTCATGGTCAATTACCCAAACAAGAAACAAAAAGAAGACCCACGGTGCCGGATTATCTTATCGAGCGTAGAAAAATACCATTGCCGTATCGCACAAAGAAAAATGGATTATCCTTGGACAATTTTTCCCCTCTTTCTACAATTTTAGAGTCTCCATTGAGCCCAATCGACGGTTAAATATGAAAAACATCTTGAATATGCCAACTTTGAGAATCTAATATCACTGATACCCACATCAATGGCGCAAAGGAACAAAAACACATCTTTACACCACGAAAAACAAAATAAAAAGTAAAAAGATGATTATTTATTCACAAAACAGTCAAGTTAAAAATACAAAGTGGGTATAAAGAGAGAAAGGGAAGAGCGTGTTCCATCGCAGCAGTCGTTGCTCATGTTTATTCTCGAGATGTCGCAGACGAAGTGGGTTCATCGTAGTGGTAGCGCTGGGCACCGCCGTGCGTGGTCACATTGGGCACCGCTTCCTTCTCATCATCGACAGGATCGTAGGGCAAAATCTGGTTGAGGACCATGGACATGATACCGGCAACAATGTAAGGCGTCGACACAACCGTGTTAATTGCCTCGTACAAGCCCTCAATGGAAGGATTCGTCGACGAAGGCAACACGTACGAGAACCAGTCAGGCACCATGGCTTGTCCGAGGGCCAACGAGAGCGATGAAGCCTAGGATAACAGTAGGAAAAACAAGTAAGCATAATGCAATCGTTTTCGTTCGTTTTTAGAGACACTTACAATAATGACGCGGTCGCGACGCGTCCATTCCAAGTAGCTCAAGATGCGGATACCGGCAGTGAGCACCATGCCAAACAAAAACACGGTCATGCTGCAAAAAAAAAAAAGAAGGGACGAAAATTAGCCTGGAATGCTTATTTTTGTGTTTTTTGAACGTACCCGCCAATCAATGGGCTTGGGATCGCGAGGAACGCGGCTGAAATTTTGCCAAAGACACCGCAGATGATGAGGATGACGGCGCACATAAAGCCGGCGCGACGCGACGCCATGGACGAGCTTGCAATCACGCCATTGTTTTGCGAAAACGTGACGACAGTCATGGATGTGGCCACGGACGAGAACACGGTGCCGACAAAATCGGCGAGGATGCCGCCACGGAGACGCTGCTCGTATTTTTCGCCCTCCAGAGGAAGGTCAGAGACATCGCACGCCGCCGTCAAGTCGCCAATGGTCTCGATGACCATGTCCAATTGCGTAAAAAGATACGGGATGATACCAGGGGCGTACACGCTGATCTTGAACGTCTTGACCCAGATGAACGTGATAACGCGCGCCGATTCAATGCCAGATCTGAAGTAAAAAAAAAAAAAGAGGGTGAGCAACAAGCCTTTTTTTGGTCTTTTTTTGCTTTTTTTTCTTTTACTTGTCAAACATGCCGACGCCAGCGGCAATGATGCAGCCAACAAGGAGACCGACAATGACGCCAATGTTGCGCAAGAAAATGGAGCCACAGAGCTCGACTACGAGGATGGTTGCAAAGACAGAGGCACCGAGAGCAAAGTTGACGGGGCTGCCCCATTGCTGGGCATTGGGTGCATTGATCGTGGGGCACAGTGCAAATAAGCCGCTCGTAGGGCGCGCTGCGCAAGGCCCGGAGCCGCCGGCCCAGTTGCTCATGCCCGTGCTCAGCAAAGAACCACCAATCACCACGAGCACAATGCCGCTGACGATCTTGGGGAAGAGCTTGCGGATCACACGAGGTGGCAAGAATGCAATAATCAAAGACAACACGGAAGCAACCAACTAAAATACCACAAGATTAGTAAAAAAGGATGATTTGGCACGATTTTTGACTTTTTTTACCTGCGTGCCGAGGATGGCGCCGAATGCGTCAGGGCAAGGGAGATACGTCGTCGTGCCATCGGCGGCGATTTCCGTGGGGCAAGCACCGCTCTTATACATGTTGGAAATAACGGCCTGCGCGGCGGCAATGTTGGCAAACGAAACACCGGTGATTTGCAAAAGACTGATCAAAAATGCAAAAGAGTGAGCTCAATTGCTCGAGAAGCAATGATTGCATTACATACCCAGCACCAATGTAATATTTGGTCTTGGGGATACGGAAGCGGATGATCTGGATCATGCTGCAAATGCCGCAAACCTGCATAAAAATGTAAATGAATAAAAATGAGCCATTGGCAACACAAAAAAAATTGGGCACAAAATTGCATACAATGAGCGACGCCGAGATCATGTACTGGCGTGTCTCTGTGTCGACATTCAACGAATTGCTGCCGCTGCCGGAGATGAGAATCGTGGGTGTGATGATACCACCAACAACAGCAAGGAAATCTAAAAAAAAAAGCGAGGGGGGAAACATGAGCTCAGCCATGTAAATAAAAAGGTCACGCTTACGTTGGAGACCCATCACGATAGCCAGCAAGATCGAAATCTCATCATTGGGGCCATAAAATGGCGATTTGATGCGACGCGTCTTGAGGAAGGGCAAACGCGGCATGCACAGGCCAGCATAGTCGTAATCGCCAATCCAACCTTCCTTGGTCGTCACCTGGCGCTTAATGGCGCTCCAAACACCACCTTTGGCACTGGGTGCGTCCACTTGCGCATACGAGTACATTTCCAAGTCATTCTCTTTTTCCGTCTCCACCTCGACTTGATACTTTTTGTCTCCTTCCATTGAAGACGAAGTTGACATGAATTAAAAAAAAAAAAAGGTAAAGAGGGAGGGGGGAAGAACAATGGGTTAATTTGAGAGAGACAAAAAAAAAAAAGAAAAGAAAAAAGGGCGCAAAGTCTCCTTTTTATATGCAGGAGCACACCCGTTTAAGATAGGTGAGACTATCAATTGCATTGACAGGCGAAGGACACGCAAGATGCTATTGAATCGCGTGGGGAACAGAACGCCTCCAAGTTGCTTTTTGCTGTTTTCAGACGTTTATCAAAGATAAAGGGGATTCTCAATGGGCAACCCGCCGCGATTTCCCTTATTTGCCTCGCAGATAAAAAGATAAAAGATTGTGAAAACGGGAAATCCGCTGGCGGACTCGATTTTGTGTAACCATGACTGATCCGGAAAGTTGGATCATCAGGGCAATGCAAAAAATATAGTACGCGTCTCGCGATCCAACATTTTCTCTCGCTTCTTTTCCTCGTTCCCCTTTGAAACAAAAAAAAACAAGCAATGTGGCAATCCCGTGTGTTCTTTATTATCAGTTCCCTCTATCTTTTCTTCTTTGGATTCACCAAAGCCGAGGAATGTCAAAATCTCGCTGGCCAAGAAGCCATTGATGCATGCTATATGAAGATCGCGCTGGACTATGCCTTGATTCACAATCCCGGCTTCCCCTTTGGCGCGCTCATCGTGGACCACTCCGACAACAAGATCTCGTGCTATGGTGCAAACTCAAACTTCAAGAACAAGCTTCTTCACGGTAAAAAAAAAAAAAAAAAATCGGCAAAATGACCATTGCCGCTCAAATCACGCATCTTTTGACTTTATTTTTTTTTATCCATTGCTAGGCGAGACGGCTGCCTTTTGGAAGTAAGTTTAACTCGTGTTTGATGTCGATGACATATCTAATCTTCCTCAACACTGGTCACTAGCTGCACAGAGATGTATCCCTCGCCCACTAATGATGACATGAATAACCCTGGCCTCGACTGGTCCAAGCAGACGCTCTACACGACGGGCGAGCCGGTAAATTTTGCTTTTTAAGATAAGCAAAAATATAGACGTATAATTTCTCACGTCGGTGTTGCCTTTTTTATCCAGTGCCCTATGTGTGCGTCACAGAGCATCTACCGCGGTGTGGCGCGCGTTGTTTGGGGCACTTCAATCGCCGACATCAATGGAAGCGGCCGCCAGCAGCTGCGCATCAACATGTAAAAAAAAAAAAAAAAAAAAAAAAAAAAAATAGCAAAACGAAAAAAAAAAGACGCGCTAACACGCTTTTGACACCCTTTTAGGAAAGATGTTGTCGCTTCTGCCAAGCTCGGTGCTGACCAACAAGACAACCGGGTTCCTGAATTGGTCGGCGGCGTGCTCAAGGACGAGTGTGATCATGCTTTTTGGTGTGCTTTTGCTGTTTTCCGCGATCAAGACTATTTTGACGCGATGACGGCGGCAGACCGCATGGATTACTACCATAAGCGAAACGCCAAGTTCCATTGCGCGAAAAAGACCATCAAGACGGAGCTCTAAGCACAATGGACTGAGAGCCTCGGCTTTGTCCTCCGTGTACTTTTTCTATTTTTTTTTTCTTTGTATCTACTTTTAAACTCGCAGGACTGTCATGGTTCCAGCCACTCCATGTAAAAATACGCTGTAAATAGGATTCAAATAAACATTTCAATTGTACTTAAAAGCTGCCGTTTGTGATTTGCTTGCAAGATCTTGGTGTAGCAGATAAAAATGGTACTTGACATCTTATTGCTCTCCGATTCACAGTACCTCAAGCTACCTTTTTTTTTCTTAAAAGCAATTGGTTCATAAAAGATCGCGATCAAGAGGCAGTGCTGCATTTTATCTTTTGACATGACGTCCATGTGATAGAAAAGCCTGGGTCGTGAATTTGAGGCGTGTCTCGCCGCGTGTGTCCGTGTCTTGGCAAGCTCGTGTCACCCTGGCATGCCGACGCGTCCAGGGTATCCATGCGCATCACATATATGACGAAAAAAAATAGATTTGTCTATCAATCGCCAAAATATACACCTACAACAAACTGTTATCTTATAACAATGAAGAACTTTTGTCACAGGTATTGCTGTGCTTGGTTATCAGGCAGGCTGGATTGCCTTTTTGGGGTGTCAACTTTGATAATGAAAAAAATGGGGTTCTTCCTTTCCCCGCACTATCTAATCTGCGCCAAATGTGAGCCCGTGACACCGTGTGCGCGGCTAGATGTATAAATTCACTGAATTGAGCATGCTCGCGGTCCCTTGTTCTTTTTTCGTTCATTTCAAACGCGTAAAATGCCCTCTCAAACTGAAGCTGCCGCCAAATCCGCCGATGTGCCCCTTGTCGAGCGTGATTTCATCCGCATCGACCTCCATGACTATGAAATTCGCAAGGAAGAAATCATTGCCACCTTGAAAGAAGCTGCAACCACGCATGGCTTCTTTTATGGTAACCCCTTTTTTTTTTTTGAGCAACATGGCAAAATATGCTAACACATGTTCTTTTTTGGGTTTTCATCAGTGACGAATCATGGCATTGATGTCGAGACCATTCGTGCCATGTTCAAGACCAGTGGCGAATTTTTTGTCTTGGATGATGATGTGAAGCGCAAGTATGCCTTGGATGTCAGTCGCAATGCCGGATGGGAAAAACTTGGCCAGGTGCGCCCCTCAACGGGCGTCGCGGACCTCAAAGAGTCCATGCAAGTCGGCTTCCACAACATTGATGGTACAGTAAAACAAACAAAAATCAAGAGGAAACATGGCTCATACCATGCGTTTTACTAGACATTTGGCCCGATGCCGACATGCCTGGCTTCCGTGACCGTTGTCAATCGTTTATGCACCAATGCAATGACGTGTCGCTCAAGCTGCTGGAGTGCCTTGCCATTGGTCTTGGCTTTGAAGCTGACTTTTTTACGTCCAAGCACCAGATTGAGAAGACCGACAACTTGAACACGCTGCGATTGCTGCACTACCACGATGTCACGGGCCAATCCTTCCCTCCTGAATACTGGCGCGCAGGCGCGCACACTGATTTTGACACTCTGACCTTACTGTTCCAACGCCCTGGCGAAAATGGCCTTGAGGTAAGCATCAGAAAAGAAAAAAGTGTACATACACATTGACACGCCGTCTCTTTTTTTTTTTTTTTTTTTTTTTTTTTTGCTTTTTAGGTGTGCCCTGGAAGAACGAGCAGCACCCTGTTTGGCCACGGCGACCAATGGTCGGCGGTTGTGCCCAAGGAGGATGACATTGTGTGCAATGTCGGCGACATGCTGATGCGCTGGAGCGACGATCGCCTCAAGAGCAACTTCCACCGCGTGCGCGCGCCAAAGGTGGGTGAGTACCAGGGTCCGCGTTACTCAATGGCCTATTTCAACCAATCCAACAAATCGTCAATCATCCAAGGCAAGGATGTGTACACGGAGGCCATCACAGCTGGAGAGTTCCTGCGCCAGGCTATGGAACGCAATTACAAGGCTCTGCAAGCCCTCAAGGCTAAGCAACAGCAGGAACAGCAACCTGTGGTCAAGGCCACCGCCTAAATTGGCACCCCTCTTTTTTTTTACTGCCCCTTTGCGTCCAGTCTTATTGTATACCAACCCCTTTCTCTTCCTTTCTGTGCATATTTCATGGGACGCCGCTCGATAGAACTGAGCGTCAAAAACCTGTACATATTTTTCTTGATATACTGATTGATTAGTATTAAAAAACTTGCGCTCTGTCGCTTCAAAACAAATTCGACATACATTTAAATTGCATTTCAACATGCTTCACAGCAATAGCCTAAGGACTTGACGCGAAAACCTTGACATCTGCGTGCTTTGTGTGGCAAATGAACTGCGTGAAATTTGGGATCAATTGAACAAGTTCCTTGGGCAATGCTCCCGAAATAGCCAATTTTGGGCAATTGAATGTGGACGTAGCTCTTGCCAACCTCACAATACAATGCTCTCAACGCGTACTGACGTGACATTGGCAGCTACAAATAAATGAGCGCGACTAGAGCAGCAGCTTTTGCAAGATGATTGGGGCGCGCGTCACGCAAATCAAAATTTCATCGTGGTTGAGCTCTCAAACCAAAAAAAAGGGAGCTTTCAGAGTTGCCTCAAATTTGCACACAAAATGAAGCGCATTAAAAAATCACGGAAGAAAGGGAAGAAGCAAAAAAAAAAAAAAAAGAGTGCAGCACGCGACTTTCATTTAATCTAATTAAACTTCAACAAATTGAAATGGAAAAACACGTCCATAGAGCCACACCTAATCGTGGCAGTCTGGCAAAACAAACTTTACAGCAATTCTCAATGGATCACCCAGTGCTTAGGAAATGCAGCATTTTGCATGAAAGCAGGGCCAAAAAGAATCTGTGAAGGCTAGCTCGCCGAGATCGCAATGCAATGTCTCCAAAACACAAGTGCTTTTACCGCGCGTTTGGCCGTTGATCCATTTGAGGTGACTCAGGCGTCGATACGTTGAGCCGTTGTCGCTCACGCCACAAAAATGCACGAAACCTTATCCCTTTTTGCTGGACACGTCCACCGGATCTTGTTCATCGGATCCTGTATTTGAGCTAGAGGATGCAGAACAAAAAACATCAACGATGTCAAGTTTTTTCAGAGATTGGATCACTCAGTCCTGAGGGAATGCATTTTGCGTAAAATCAGGGCCAAAACAGGGTCAAACGATTCATAAAGGTTAATTCGCCGAGAACTTGGCGCGATGTCCCCAAACCACAAGCGCTTTTACCACGTTTGACCGCTGATTCATTTGAGGTGTCTCACGCGCCGGGGCGCTCAGCCGTTGCCGCTGTACGAGACCAGCAGATGCCAGATGGTACGGAACTTACCCCCTCTACGCCTATGAAAATGGCGCTTCCTCAGAAACTTGCTCATCTGGTCTCAAATTCGGACCAGTAAATGATAGATTCAATTCTCCAGCGGTGTTAAGTTTTTTCGGGAATCGGATAACTCAGTCTCGAAGAAATCTTGATATTCATGTTTGCTAGTAAACCCAACGCCAAAACAATACTGTATTTACGCGTTTCTCCCGATGGGGCTGATCATCTGGCTCCAAATTTTGGTCAATGGATACTTGACTCAAAATCCAACGATGTCAAGTTTTTTCCCAAATCGGATCCCCCAGTCCTGAGAAAATATATATTTCATAAAATCAGAGCCAAACCAGAATTAAAAAGAGCCCTCAACAAGGCTAACTCGCCGAAAACGTGAAGCGATGTCCCCAAATTACAATCGCTTTCACCGCGTTGGATCACCGGTTCATTTGAGGTACTCGCGTGTCGGGGCGCTCAGCCGTTGCCGCAGTACGAGACAAAATGCTGCTGATAGTACAGTATTTTAGTGCTCAGGCTTGAAACTTCTCAGTTGAGACGAGAATCGGCGTTATTGGTAGACTGACAGCGTTCTGTAAAGACCCACTTTTACTTATAGCCTTTCTCTCTCTCGCCCTTTTTTTCTTTTTTTTTTTTTTGTGTGGACATGCACGATCAGATGCACGAAAAAAAAAGACGAACAGCAAAAAAAAAAAGGGGCGAAAAATGGCTCTGGGCGGGCTTTAATTGGGGTGACCAATTCATACTTTATTGCGCAAAATCTTAGGTAGGCGTCACAGCTCTGATGTGACTCAAGTACCATGAAATTGGTTTACAGAGTACAATCGGATACTATCACATTCATTGCAAAAAAATTGGAGATGGTGTTCATAATGTCAATTCATCTCCTCCACAGGCCATTGTATACGCGTGAGTACGCGTCGCGTCGCGTGACGCGTCAGGTATCCCTTTTTTGGTCTGTTTCAAAATCCGCTTGCTATGGGTGCGCACAAGCACCATAAAAAAATAGACCGTGGTCAAGTTGAGTTTAAAAGCGTGTTTCCTTTTTTAGCCGGAATAGACCACGGTTTATTTGCGTGGTCTACTTCTTCGTTTACTTGATTCACGAGAAAGCAAAAATGATCTTTTGGGCTTAGCCCTCTTTTTTTTTTTTTTTTTTTGTGTCCCCACACGTCTTGCGTCACTTCAATTGCCCCTTTTTTTCAAATTGCATGTCCCATTCGTGTCGTGTCGGTTCACAACACGATTTCTTTCTTTTTTTTACTGTTAAAAAATGGACGATTTTGTTTCGATGGCCTTCTTGTTGTTTCGCCGACAGCACGGAATCCTACAGCAACAAGTGCAAGAGGCTGAAGAGGAAGCCGCTGTCGACGACATAATTGAAGACGCGTACCTGCAGGCGCGTCTTCTGGCATTAGACGCGACGATCATTGCCATTAGATGCTCGCCTATCTACTTTGCCTCCGCGATGGAGGAAAGCAACAATGTGGCCGCTCATCATGCGATTTTGGGCATCCATCGGCGACTCGACGACAGCATGGGCCAAATGAGCTATTACAAGAATTATCGCATGCGCCAACGAACTTTTATGAATTTGGTAGAAACACTGAGCTCTCATCCGGCATTCCAGTTTACGGCGCCTAATGCAACCCCTGTCGATATTCAAATTGCGTGCGTTTTGTGGCGGTTTGCTAATGCTCACATTGGGTATCGCACGTTTGCAGTCAACTTGGGGTATTCTCAAGGTTCGTACAGGAATTTCACCAAGCGTTTTGTCATTGCCATAAAGGATACGTTTGCTGATCGTCCCTTCAAATGGCCTCGAGGCGAAAAAGCACATGAAGCTGCTGCTCTCTTCCAGCGACTCCCACTGCGATTGCACGGCAGAAGCGAGCATCCAAACGCACGCAGGCTGCCCAATGTCATTGGTGCCATCGATGGCAAGCTTGTGACGATTCACAGACCAATTCGGGTTGACAGCGAGGCTTTTCGCAATCGCAAGAGCAACTTGTCCTTGAATTTACTTGCAATTTGTGATGCGAACTTGAAATTCACGTATGTTCGTGCTGGGGAGTCAGGTAATTTTTTTTTTTTAGGAAAATGATTTGAAAAAAAACTGATTTTGCTCAAAATACTGTAGGACGCTGTCATGATGCGCGACATTTCACTAATAGTGCGCTGTACTCGGAAGCACTCGTCAATCCAGCTGACCGATTTCCCGATGACACCTATATTTTGGGTGGTACTCAATTTTTATGCGTCTCTTTTTACACGTCGTTCCTCCTCAAATCGTTTTTTCCATAGATTCCGCGTATCCCCTGATGGAGCAGCTGATTACTCCCTTTCCCAGGTCGACTGCAACCCATGGAATGAAAAAAAAATTCAACACTGTGCATTCGTCCATGCGCATGGCCATTGAACGCGCATTTGGCCTTTTAACGAAGAGATGGCGTTTTATTAGCCAATATCTTTATGTTGTGGACGTCATGGAGCAGAGTGAGATCATCTACATCGCATGCCAACTACACAACATGTGCATCGATGCTGGCGACCTTTGGGACGAAGAGGAAGACGTTGATGGCGATGAAGAGCCGAGTATGACCATGGACCAGCTTGCGCTTGATGTTAGCCCTGCAGCTGAAATTATGATTCGTGATGCCGGAAGGGCCAAAAGAATTCGGCTTTGCGCGCAATTGATCTCGTGACGAAGACAAGAAGTAAAAAACACGTTTTTATTCGTTTTTAATAAAATCATTGATGCTCTCCCTAAATTTCGTCTTCTTCATCAATTGCATTATTGGTCAAACGCGGCGTCGTCGAGCGCGACCGAACGTTGCCCACGGAAGTGTTCAGATACATACGGAACAAATCGAGCAATTCTTGGTTTTGAGCATAATTTTCGTTGTGTCTTTGCTGCGCAGCGGCCTCTCTGCGCTCCATGCGGGCTTGGAAGTTGCGCTGGCCTTCCTCGTATAAGGTGACCAAGTTTTCCACACTTCTTGCAACGGTACGAGCACGTTGACGCGGCGGACGCTGCAATTCTTCGTCAATTTCTTCGCCTTCGTCAGAGTCGCGTGCTCGCCCGAGAACGGAAACAACACCTTGAGCCGTTGCAATTGCGTTAGTACTGCTACGATCACGATTCAAGGCAGTGTCACGGCCATTGGAGGCATTGCGACTGTTATTTAAATGCGTGGCAGTGGTCTCCTCCGTGGTGGGGACATCATTGGACGCGGAAGCAACAGCATCAGCAGCAGCTCTGCGGGCTTCCGCCGCCGGGAAAGTTTGGAGGTTTGGGGCTCCAGACTCGAGGATGGTGATTGGCGTGATGGAGGGGTCATCAATCACCATTGCATGAATTGCATCGAAGTGACTAAACTGCCGCCCTGGAATGGTGCCTCCAGCACCAGTAGCATTCCTGCGACGTAAGGCTCTGTCATAGGCCTTTTTGAGGGATTGCCACTTGTTTTTGATTGTATTGCGACTCCGTTCAGAACGACCGGGATGCTCAATGGCGGCAAGCTCTTTGTAATCCCGCCAGATGTCATCCCAGACATGGACGGGGCCATCCTCAGGTCGGGATTGACGGCGCCGCAATCGAGGATAATGAACGGCTAGGACGTTGATGAACGTCACCGTCTCGGCCGCAGTCCACATGGTTCTCCCATTATCATTAGCGGCAGAAGCATCGTCATCCTCCTCACCCTCCTCGTCATTGGCAGTGCCGTTGCCCTCGTCGTCTCCGTCTGGGTCGCCGTCGTGATCGACAGCGTCATCATCGGAACCAGCTTCATCATCTTCTTCTTCCACGTCTTCTTCGCTTTGCGGCGCAATGGGCCCGGGTGGAGCTGAAGCGATTGGTTCAGCATTCGGCATCACGCGAGGAGGCGCGCTTTGCGCGTCAATTTGCAAATTTGGTAAAGAAACGCTTCGCACTTCATTGGTTTCAGCACGAGTAGGCGTATCTTGCGCCGCAATGGGCGCAGGTTGAATCGACGCGCTCAAAGCAGCATTGTAAGAACCCCGCGTAAGCGGGTGTCGTCGCCTGGCGATAACGGCATCAGTCGCAGTTGGCGTAAAAACGCGTTGCACGGCATTGCTTGCAGCGCGAGTAGGCATACTATCTTGCGCCGCAATAGTCGCAGATTGAGTCGACAACGCGCTTACAGCGGCATTATTGGGCATCACTCGAGGAAGCGTATCCTGCACAACAATTGGCAAAGAACGACTTTGCATTTCATTGATTTCAGCGCTAGTAGACGTATTTTGCGCCACAATGGGCGCAGAAGGGGCAGAAGGGATCGATGGATCCACCAGGAAATGATGAGCAGACATTAAAAGGAAAGCAAGTGAAAAGAAAGAAAACAGCAAAACGCAATAAACTCAACTGACGACGAGAATTTGGTTAGGTTGAAAGGCCGATGTTTCAAATTAGGAAGGATCCTAGTGACTTTAGTCGTGGTTTGTTTTTTAACAGCACCTCCAGGGCAGGGTTAAAAAAACCACAGCAAAAAACGCAGAAATAGACCACGCAAATAAACCATGGTCTATTCCGGCTAAAAAAGGAAACACGTTTTTAAATTCAACTTGACCACGGTCTATTTGGGACAAGAATTTTATGGTGCTTGTGCGCACCCTATAGCTACTTCATAATTTTAGAATCGTTTTTATACTTTGAAACCATTGTTCCTACAAAATTTCATGTCATTGGAGTCATTTCTGATCAATACAGAAGAGATTAACGTGATTAGCTTGAGTGCTGGCATTGCAAAAAATTGCCAGGGGTGGAACTTTTTTTGGCCACCCACTGTACTGTACAGTGCCCTAGCAAAAAAAAGTTCGCACCCGGCTCATTTTTTAAGCGCTGGCTGAATTGGTGTCCAATGTAAAATGGTCGTCGTGGGTCGCGCGACCGACTTTTTTTTTTGCTCCCTGCAAAACATGGTCCTGTCTGTTGTTCAAAAGGCTCAAGTGGTCGCTCTTCATAGAAGTGGCCGCAAGACCGGTGCATTAGCGTCTGAATTTAACGTGTCGCGGCGTACCATTCAAAAAACTATCAAAAAAGTTGTAGATCGTGGCAGCTACGAACGAAAAAAGGGTTCAGGGCGCCCGCGGAAGCTTGCAGAAAGCGACTTACGTCTCTTACGACGCGTCACCCTCAACGAACGACGGGCGACTCTGGATCAGATCACGGAAATGTGTGGTTTGAACGTGTCATGTCACACGATTCGACGTCGTCTCCATGGCATGGGGATCTTTTCGCGAGTGGCCAAGAGAAACCCCTTTATTAGTAGTCTACAGCAAGCTTGCCGGCTTGCCTTTGCTAGACAACACGCCAAGTGGTCCTTGGACAAGTGGAAAAGGGTTCTTTTCACTGATGAATCTTCGTTCGAAATCGGTAAAAACAGTCGACGCGTCCGTGCCTGGCGTACAGCTCAAGAGGCTGACCACCCGGAGACCCTTACACCCACTTTCAAGAGCGGACGCACGTCGCAAATGGTCTGGGGTGGTATCATGTGGGGTAAAAAGACGGATCTTGCTCTATTCGTCAAAGAAGGGCCAAACAACCGCAGCACGCGCACGACTGCGAAAGACTACGTTGACGTGGTCTACGAAGGACCTTTGAAGCGCTTCATTCGCGGCAAAAGAGGCCTTATCTTGATGGAAGATGGGGCACCTATTCACCGGTCGAATGATCCCAAGATTTGGCGTGCCAAAAAAAAGATCAAAAAAATGGAATGGCCTGCCAGCTCGCCCGACTTGAATCCCATTGAAAATTTATGGAAAACGATGAAGCTACGCGTGCAGGCACGATTCCATGCAGGAATGGAATTGGAGGAGTTTCAGGGTGTCCTTCGCGAGGTGTGGGATGAGTTTCAGCCTGATGACTGAAGCAAGCTCATTGAATCCATGCCAAAACGAATGAAGGCTGTCATCGTGAGCCGCGGTAAGCCCACGCGATGGTGATTGCCAATTGCGGGCGATCCCGTTGCTATTTTACTATTATTTTTTATTTGAATGTTAGCAACATATTAAAGGACCTTTAAGTGAAATTTGAGAGATTTTCATGAATTGCCCATGAAACAGCGAGATTAAACCAAAAAAAACATACTGTATGTGGCGCGTAAAAAAAAAGGTTCAAAGTGCGAACTTTTTTTTGCTAGGGCACTGTACAGTACAGTATTTACAGTATTAGGCCATTTCTTTGCGTCTTTTTTCAACATGATGGCATTGAAGCCAGAGGTTCGTTGAATTGTTGTGCAGATGAATCCAAAATATCGATATTTTCACAAATTCAGCAATGGCTTTCGAAATATTTCGCGTATCGGGATGAAACTTGCACCATTCAAAAGAGACACACTTGGACGGCATTTCCAGAATTTGTTTGCCCAATGCATGACATTTGTAAGCTTGTGAAAGCCGTCCAAACATTACAAAATTCTCAGCGTCGATTTTCTCGGCAACTGATTGGACGAGACACAGCGCTTTTAACGTGTCGAGGCATCTCTTTCATCTCTATCGAATGAGACCAGTTTCATCGATGGATGGATAAAACTCGCAGAGAAAATTCAATTTTTCATCAAAATCTTTGATCGCGATTTGCTTGACAATGGTCTAATAAACGTGTGATTTTTATTCCAGTTTTACTCACAAACAGGGAGCAAAGCATCTAATGGGATGACTTGCAGTGCACTAGCTTTATAGTTTTTAGCTTTTTGCATCGGTCATTTCAACAGGCTGCAGCCCTGTCAGCGCTCAAAAATGTGCAAAATAAGAAAAATAAAAAAATAAAAAAAATAAAAATTTCATGCAACCCACACCCCTTAATTTGGAAGTGTCAAACCTTAAAATTTTGCAAAAAAAATTGCACCAAAGTAGGCAGTTTTCTCAGTCGATCGCCGTTCATGCGTCACTCTGGGGACTTTTTTCTTAAGGTGAGACGACTTACCATTTTGTCTGCCAATGGCAAATTGTCGAAGTTACCTGTTTGAGATGCATTGATCATTCGGAGTTCGAAAAATCCAAATTTGGCAGTTTCTGAGATTGAAATGTGTGACCCCTGAGTGACCCCTGAATTTTTCAAACGTGGTCGTAGCGCTTTGGGGGTTAAAGCTTTTTTGTTGCAAATTTTGCGCTGAAGTCGACGCAGCTGCTTTCGAGTGTAGTCGTCCAAGTAGATGACGAGATAAATGCAAAATAGTCTAAATTGGAAGTATTTGGAATTTACGAGCTCAAAGAATGTCGTGTGGACCCATCATCCTGCGCACAGACTGCAGTTCACCCTGTAACGCGCCTTTCATCGGCGGGCAGGCACGCTGTAAAAAAAATTCTGGAGGCACAATGCGCTGGCAAAATCCGAAAAAACACGTTTTCTCGTTTTCAAAAGGCAATTTCGTCTTGTTTGTGCATTTTAGCGCGCTGCTGCAGCCGTTGAAATTTCTGCGTGCTTCGGTTTCCGTCCACTGAGATTAAAAATGGACGGATCATACATTTTGCCTGTGGTGTAGTACCGTAGTAGTAAAATCCCAAATTCATAAAGACTCTTGCTTTGTGCATTTTCTTGGGCGCTTTCCAAAGTTGCAGCGCGCGGCTTAGGGATGAAAAATATACTGTACTCGCTGCAGCGCTACGTACAGTATCATACAGTATCATATGATAGAACATGATACTACTGCAAGGTTGATATGATACAGTGTGATATCATAAGAATTAATCGCGCAATGGCGCAAATGCAAAAAAAAAAAAAAAAAAAAAAAAAAAAAACGGAAATTCGTTTTTTTCCTATTACAGTCGGTATACTGTATACTGTATGATGATAAAAAGCTCTGGATATTGTAGCGTTCCTTCACTGTGAAAGAATATCATTTGTAATGCAATCAGATTCTATTTTTATTCACACAATAGATATTTGTGGCAAGAGAAAGATCAACCAAGAAAAAAAAGGGGAAAAGGGATCAAAAGGGGAGCTTAGTTTTCGTTGTAAAAAGAGTAGGCAGGGTGGCCAGGCACACTCTGCTCGCCGTTCTTGGCGTCTTCCTCAGTCCAGTCCTCGCTCTTCAAGATGGTGACCGTGTTGAAGCCAAGGTTGCGCTTGATCTCATCCAAGGCCAATTCCAAGGTCTCGACCTCGCTGAAGGTCAAGGCACGGTCAAAGCCCTCGACCCCGTTCTTCGCGACCATTTTCTAAAATTGCAAAAAGGTGAGTCGATCGCGCTCGCCAATTCTGTTTTTTTTTTTTTTTTTTTTTTTTTTTTGGATGCACGAACCTTTTGTTCTTGGACAAAGGGCATGACCTTTTTGTTCTTGAGGATACCCTTGGCAGCCAAGTCAGCACGGATCTTGACGTCATCGAACTTGCCAGTAGCCTAAAAAGAGAGAAATGAGTTGAGTGGGTTTTACTCTAATCATGTTGAAATGAGAGCTGCGGCAAGCTTACGGCATCGTAATGGGTACGGAGGGCGTTCACACAGTGCTCCTGCCATTCGGGGAACTTGGTGGCAACATAGATCTTGACGGCCTTTGGTGCGTTGGGGTTGTACGCGGCCTCGGTGGCCTTTGCGCCCTTCTTCTTCTTCTTTTGGAGGTTGATTTCAGCGTCACGGATGGCCTTGATGGTGCGGCGGATGTACAAGGTGGCGGCCATGAGCTTCTCGTCGACGGGGGCAGAGGGCTCGGGGAACGGCGTGTTGATGACCAAACCATCCTAGAATGAAAATCATCAGAATCCTCGTTTTCTTTTTTTTTTTTTTTTGGACTCGTTACCTTGTTCAAAATGTCGTGCCAGATGTGTTCGGCAATGTGAGGGCAGATGGGGGCCAAGAGCAAGGTCTGATTGGCAATATAGCGAGTGACCAAGTCCTTGTGCATACCGACAGACGTGCAGGCGACCTGGTAGGCATCGCGCGCGGCCTGGAACTCGTAGACACCGTACTTGATGGCGTCGCGGTAGTGGGTGGCGGCGTAGCAGCGCTCAGCAGCAATGATGTTGCTGTTCATCTCGTTTTCAAAGATGCGATCAAAGAAGTTCAAGGGGCCGGTGCGGAGCGTGGGCAAGGTCTTGATCTGGTCATTGACCCATTCCAAGAGGGTGTGGAGGCGCAAGATGGCGGCATTGGCGGTGGTGTCCTCAAAGTTGGCGTCCTCGACCGAGTCGCCGGCGTCGGCCAAGGCGAAACGGGTGGCATCGGCACCATACTTTTCAATGGCATCGGCCAAGGTCATGAAGTTGCCGGTGGACTTTGACATCTTTTTGGAGTCGAGCATCAAATGGCCGTTGGAGCGGACACCGCGCGGCCACTTGTCCTCGGGGAACATGGCGGTGTGGTTGTACAAGAAGAAGGTCAAGTGGTTGGGGATCAAATCCTTGCCAGAGCAACGCACGTCCAAGGGGTAAAAGTACTCGAATTCGCGACGGAGCTTGTCCAAGGTGGCCAAGGCGGGCACATTGGCCTCGGCGGCGGGGTACTCGCCACGGCCAAACACATAGTCCCAGACGGCATCAGTCATTTGCTCGGGGCGGATGCCCGCAGGGCCGGGGGCACGGCCGTCAAAGGAGCCCTGGTGGAGCAAGTGGGCGACCGTGTAGTAGGCCATGTAGATGGTCGAGTCCGAGAGCGATTCGACCAAGAATTGGGGGTCCCAGGGAAGCTTGGTGCCGAGACCAAAGCTGCGCGCGCACGCCCATTGGTTCAACCAGCCCAATGTCTGCTCAAACTGATGGCGCGTCTCCAACGTGAACGTCTCCATGCGCGCAAGGCACTCCTCGGTCTGGGCCTTCCATTGCTCCTCACCATAATCGAGGTACCATTGGTCCATCAAGGCCACAACACACTCGTCACCGGAACGAGACATGATCAAGCCCTCGGGCTCATTGTAAACAAAGGCCTCCTTGCTGGCAATCAACAAGTCGCGGATCTTGTTCTTGGCGTCTTGCACCTTCATGCCCTTGTACTCGCCAACAGCCATCGTGCCCTGATAAAAGCCCTCCTTGTACGCCAATTCCTTGGCCTCGGCCAATTGCACACGGTCCTTTTGCGAATTAATCTTTTTCAATTCGCAGAGCTTGGGCGCCGTCATGTTGCCGTACGTGGGCGTGTCCAACACGGGGATGGGATCAAAGTTGACCCACTCGGGCTCCACCTTGTAGTATGCAGGCTTCTTTTTCAAATCCTGGAGCGTCGCATAGTCGTCGGGCGAATCGGACGGCACCGACGTGACAACACCAGTACCCTTTTTATTGGAGGGAAAGAGTTAATGGCTGTCGGTTTCTTTTTTTTTTTTCACCCCTTTTTTTCTTTTTTCTCTCTTTTTTTTTTTTTTTTACCTTGGTGGGCAAGACATTGTCCATGGGCAAGACGTAGACATGGTCGTACGAGGAAAGGGGCGCCTTGATCTTGGTGCCGACGACGTCCTCGCCTTGAATGTCGGCCAACTTGCGCAAGACACCCTCCTGATCAAAGATCTTTTGGAAGGCCATGTTGCGAGCGGCGCGCTCCGTGACCAAATAGGCATCGGTGTCGTTCACCTGGTAGATGCCATAGGTGATGTCATTGCCGACGAAGCAATTGGTCTGGCCATACATGGTCTCGGGGCGCAAGGTGGCGGCAACCATGTAAACGTTTTTGTCCTTGATGGCATCGGCAAAGGGCGCGAGGGCCTCGGTGGCCTTGGCAGACCATTCGAGCACCTTGATCTTGATGGCGGTGTACTCCTGGGGGTTCAATGCCTCGCCAGATTGGCGATCGTGGTCCAAGCAGGGCTGTTGGTCCACAGGCGAGTAAATCGTGTAGCGCTCGCCAAACTTGACCTTGTTGATGGCGCGGAGCGAGTTCATTTGCCAGCGAACAAACGAGTCGTAGTAAGGATTGGCGTCGGTGGTGATAAAAGAGCGACGGTAGTCGACCTTTGCGCCAAACGCCGTCAAATCATTGACGGTCTGAGGAGGGAAGTATTGCGTCCAGTAATAAGGGTCGGCAAACTTGTGGATGTCCTCAATGGCAATGCCGAGCTGCAACATGATTTGGAATTGGTACGTCACATTGCCCGTCTTGGCCGCCACCTTGGACTTTTTCGCCACAGTGACCTTTTCCTCCAATTGATTTGCCATCGACATTTCCTCGTAGCGCTCAAAGTTTTGGCCAAACAATTCAATCTCGCGCTTCAACTTGTCCGCACATGCCTATGATTAAAAAAAAAGGTGGGGATGAGACGCGTCCGATTGGTCTGATTTTCTCTTTTTTTTTTTTCTTTTTTTTACCTTGATGGGCATGCCCGTGCAGTGGAAACCTTGGGGCAACAAGGCGCGCTTGCCCTTCATACGCTCGTAACTGACGGCAAACTCAACCTTGGAGAACGTGAAGCCGTGACCGAGGTGGAGACGGCCGTTCATATAAGGATAAGGCATGCAAGCCATGAACTTGGGATAAGTCGCATGCAAATCGGCGGTGTTGGCGTGCTCTTCGATCGTGGGGGCATCAACCTCGAATGCCTTTTGCTCGTCCCACATGGATCTGGCCTTGCCTTCCAACGAGCGAAGGAAGTCACGCTTGGCCGTCTATAAAACAAGGTAAACAATGAAAAAAATGAATGAATATGGGTGTTTTTGGCTTTTTGCGAGTTTACTTTGGGGGCTTCGGTTGTCATGGTAAATGAAAAAAGAAAAAAAAATACGTCAAACGTAAAAAGGGGGGGTAGAGAAGAAAAGGGAAAAAATAAAGAGGGCCGCCTTGCTTTAAATGTTGATTTCGTGGCTTTTTGTCCCCGCCGCCCTTTCCCCACGCCCACGCACACACACACACACACAATCCTGTCAAATTCAGGGACTGCTACCTCCAATCATCGTGCGAAAAAGGCGAATGGATGCATAAAGAGTCAACAAGGTCACGTTACAAGGAGATCAAGTGCTTCAAAGACTGTGCCACGCTGGTGGTTCATCTGCTGTATTTTTGTGCCCTTTGTGTCGCACACTCAGTAAAGAAACAATTGCGTCGGCGCTGCTTTCCAGGATAAGATCGGCGGTCAACGAGGGCCAATGGCATTCTCACCTGACTTTAATGGTGGAAAAATGCATAACATTAAGATGAAGAGCTTCATTGAGAGGCGTGAGAGACAGGGAATCATGATGCAAATCAAAAAAAAAAAAAAAGGGAAATCAAAAGTCTATGAGGCGGCTGATCCGGATGGCGCAGCTGCATTGGAAATGGAAATTTGTTCTGCTCTTGTGTCATCCAAGGATTTGATCAGGTAAGCTTCCTGTTGGTTCACTTCTTTCAGGTCCACCTGGACAGTCTTATCAATGTCATCCAATTGCTGCAGCTGAAGGAGGAAGAAAAAAAAAAAGCGGTCAATGGGTAATCACCTCTTTTTTTTTTGACAAGTTTATCTTTTTACCTTGAGAGCCAGCTTGTCTTGGACGGTCTTGACGGCGAGGCGTGACCAATGTTGAATTTCCTGGTCCTCGTAGGCCGAGAGGAGGCGCGCCTGGTGCGCAGCAGCTTTGATTGCGTCGTGTAATGCCTCTGTCGTTGCTTGATCAGAGAAAAAGTCGGTGTCGTCCTCGCGGTCGCCGTCGTCGGGCTCACTCTCGGCACCATCCATTTGTTCTGCCTTGATTTCTGAAGTTTCTGAGGTTTCTGTGGTTACGTCGACATCCAATTGCTCGTCCTTGACCTCTGTGTCCACGTCCATTGCCTGATGGTCGTGACCATTTTGGGGGTTTTGTGCCCCGTGGCGCAAAAGGACCTTCATGGCGGCCTTGGCAGCGTGTGCCCCGATGCCTGGATTGATGTGGGCTGTCAAAAAAGTGAGCAAGGTCATGACCGGGTTGCTTGTATTGGCAAAAGGCAGCTCGTCTTGTTCTTTTGACGTGAGTGTGGGTGCCACAAGATCATCGGTGATGGGCATCTGCAGGAATTGCGTGATGCACTGCTCTTTGGACCGCCCGACGTGCTCAGACACCATGAGCCAGTCATCGTCGTATTGCTCAATGGCCTCGAGCAGCCGCAAAACCTCGGAATCCGTCCAATCGTCGTCCTCGTCGCCTTCGGCCTGCATGATCGGCGGCTGCACCTGCTGTTCTTGCTCCAATTGACGCAAATGCTCGTCAACATCGCCCTCGACAAGAATAAAGTCGCTGCTCGCGTAAACCATCGAGAAACGCCCTTCCGCAAAGCATGCAGGGCACACGCGCACGTCAAACAGCTGCTGGTGCTGATACCGGGCATCGCTACACGATGTGCGGCAGCTTGTACACACCGTCGCCTCCTTGTGGAACGGCCAGCGCGAGGGTATCTTTTTGACACGCGACGCGTCAAATATCAAACGTCGCAAATACGCCATGTCCACCGGTGACGCGGGATTTTCCAGCGATCGAGGTGCATTAAATTGAGCATATGCGTCGTGTGCGCTGTCCACGTCCGGATGCACAAGATGTCGGCGAGGATCCACCTGGAAAAAAGAAAAGAAAATCAATCAATTTGTTCATTTTTTTTCATTTTTTATGTCTTACCTGGGCATTAATCACGTTGTGCAATTCCAAAAAACGGTGAATTTTCATGAGGTCGACAAGATCTGCTGCCGGGAATGCCTGCTTGGCGGAGGAAATGGGCACAAAGTAGCCGGGAGACGCATGGTATTGCTTCACATAGTGGTTACGGTGGCTGACATAGTCTTGTGCACGGCGTTTGGAGGTGAAACACTCGGGCAACGCGCGCTTTTCCATGTCGTGGACCGCGTCAAAGTCGAACCACGATGGTATGAACAGAGCCATGTCCTGCAATGGCGCTGCGGTCGCGTATTTTTTGATGTCTAATTGGAAAAATGACAGGTAAACGCCCATTTTTTCTCTTTCTCTCTCTCGTTTCTTTTTCTTTTTCTTTTTTTTTTTGTTTTGTGCCTACCTGGAAGAGTGTCCTCGGCACTAGATGGGTCGTCGGCGGACGTGGACTGTTGGGATGGCACTGGGTAGGCCGCAGGCGTGAATTGAGATAGATTGATGGCATCGCCATTAGGGTAGGGCTCGTATTCGTTTTTTCTTGAGCGCAGCTTCTCGGCTTGATTGCGCTCGACATCCAAATCGCGAACAATGACATGTGGCACGGCGAATCGATCAAGCATGGGGACTTGAGGCATTGCAGGCGTCTGGGGAGTGGCTGACGGGCGCGCCTGAGATGTGTGAAGATGCAATTGCGGTATCGACTGTTGTTGTTGCTGGTCGTCATCCTCTTCTTCATCTTCTTCTTCATCATCCTCCTCTTCTTCTTCTTCTTCGTCTTCCTCCTCCTCTTCTTCTTCTTCTTCTTCTTCTTCATCGCCATCCTCTTCTTCGACTTCTTCTTCTTCTTCCTCTTCTTCGTCATCCTCTACTTCTTGCTCCTCGTCTTCTAATGCCTCATGCATCGCCGTGCCATTGTCTTGAGGCGACGCGCCAGAAACATCTTCAATGTCTTCATAGTCCTCCTCATTCATCAGCTCGTTGAATTTGACCGAGTCTTGTACCCATCGACATGTCAAATGCCACGCGCCCTTGTGCACAGGCGCATCCTCGGGATCCTCGTATTGCTCTGTTTGCACCAGCCAGCTGTCGTACGAGTCGGGATAGTACCACCAATGCACAAGCACCTTGTCGTCCTTTTTCTCGAGCGTGCGGAACCAATCCTCCTCCTCGTTGACGTACGTGTGCAATGGACCGTGCAGCACGTGTGTCGCATCCTTGATATTGTGCACTCGTTCACCTAAAAAGAGGAGAAAAAATTAGTAAAAATGCGATTTTTGTTCCAAATGACACGCGACAAAACACAAGACGCGTGCCCAACGAGCGTTTCACCACTGACCATTGATGCGGCGAATTTGAGACGCGAGCGATTTTCTGGCATTTGTGGGGACGGATGCGTCAAAGGCAATTTTGGGCATTTGCAGGATTTTGCGGTCAAAGAGCGTCGCGCGGATATAGTGGATAAGGTCGAGGTTCTTGCTGCGCTTTGACAAGGTGCTAAAGTCCCACTTTGGCCAGCTGTGTTTGATGCGGTACGTGTAGGCAGCGGCAAGCACCGTGTACAGCGGCTGCTTCTTGGTCAATGGCTGCGACACCTTGAACAAGCGACAAGGCAAGCGCAACGGCGCCGACGGCCCGACCTTGCTAAGGATGCCCAGCGAGTCTTGCTGGAATTGCTGCAGCTGCCAAGTCAGCATGGCA
The DNA here is from genome assembly GCA_025201375.1 of Gongronella butleri. Lineage (NCBI taxonomy): Eukaryota > Fungi > Mucoromycota > Mucoromycetes > Mucorales > Cunninghamellaceae > Gongronella > Gongronella butleri. The sequence goes on from JAIWZP010000017.1 coordinate 56,765, forward strand.
AGGTCCTCGGCAGAAACAGCAAAATCGCCCTGTTGTACACGAAGCTCCTTGGTCAGAGCATTCGCAGCAGGCTCAAACAACGCAATGACAGACGCGGAAGCATAGTGGCTCTGATCAAACGTGCTGCCCTTGAGCGTTTTGGGTGGCATAGGAACAAGAATAGAAAAAAAAAGAACGTGTATAAAAAAAGTTGAAAGAAGAGACAAAAAAAAAATGCCTTGCCGCCACCAAGCGCCCGCTATGGCCTGTTTTGGTCCGATCCCGGCCAACCCAGTCCGGCCACCCCGCCAAACCCCGCCACCCTCGTCTGAATTCATGTCAACCTGATGCAAAAACTGCGCCCCCGACGCGTTTCCAGCTTTCCACACCTCGGCAACGGCAAAATGACTAAAAATATTCAGAAAATAGATAACGATGTTGGGTAAAAACTTGAATTTTGGAGGATTTGGCACGATCGTGAAAGAACGAGTCATTTCGAGACGCGTCCAGGAGATCCTTGTCCTAGTTAAATCCGTGCATCAGGGACGTTTCTTGCTGGTGGACGTGTCGAACCGACCCTATGGTGCGTCCCCTCGGTGCAATTCAATTTTAAAATTAAATCTTAATAAAATCTGCCATTGCTCGTTTACGAGAGGATTACGCCGTTTTTCATGGGTTCTCTCTCCTTTGTGGATCCCCTCTTTGTTTACAGTATACAGGTTTGGCGGGACTCGAGAGACCAATTTTCCAGAAAAAAAAAAGGGGATTACAATAGTCAAACTACTCATATTTTTTTTTAATTTGTATGCAGCGTGTTCCCAGTGACTTGTGACTAGTGCAATTCTCTGCAGCCTTGTATGCGCTGATAGGTGGCATCGTTGCCGCGAGTATACGACTGGCAATGGGTTCATGCCCTTTGGCAGGGCATGTCCCCAGAAACTTGTTCAAAAGGTGGCAAATTATGTAGGGCCACGTGACGGAGGACAAAGATTCCCTGCCTTGTGTTCTTGCAAATAAAAAAGGTGGCGCTGGGGCGAGGGATCCATGCGGAGGGGATGTGGGCTGGAGAAATGGCCTTTTTAGTGGAATACAGTGCGCAGGTGTACCTTTTTTGATCCGCCTCTCGCTTTTTTTCTTCCTTGAAACGAATTGCTTTTCATTTCAAGCCGGTACAGGGATTCCTTCCTGGTGTATGCACAAAAAAAAAAAAATCTAATCAGGCGTTTGTATCATTTTTGTCGCAATTTTACCGACTCAATGTAAATTGTGAACCCTCTTGTCCGTGTTTCAGTAATGCCTCTTGCTACGCATGGATATGCTGCAGAATTTCCGGGTTGATCAACTCGGCTGATCTGCAGAAACCAAACAAAAAAAAGCTTTGATTTGGGCAATTTCGCCAATTGTGACACAAGCGCGCCTCGTTTTACCAGGATTGAACAAGAAGCACATTGGCCACATGATGGCGCTTAGAGAGACAAGTGGCGAAAAAAAAAAAAAAAGCACGGAAAGCGAGCGAGTGGGGCCTTGGGATGCAAGGAATCAAAGAAAACGTAACAAGCCCACGCGGCCTACATGCCCTCGTTTGCCGCAACGCTTTCTCTACCACGTAACGCGTCATCAAGAGCAATGGAAATGGACAATTTCATACAAGCACTGTGCAAATCACGCGAAATAAGCGAAAATCGACACAGTGCCTCGGAATTTGGATCAGGGATGCTTACAGACCCCATCCACTTTCAAGTACCGCAGCGCGTTGATCCTTGAACGATCACAATCATCCCCCAAAATAGGCGCAACGTGACATTGCGCCCTGGGCTGCGCGTTGATTTTCCCGTTTTGTTTTGCTTTTTGACATTTACTATACCAAACAAGGTTTTACATATGATATGTTGAGAGACTTTGTCTACGGTGTCATGTATGAAACCTCAAAGTGGCAAAAGTCAGGAGGATGAAAGTCGCGTGTGTGGGTGTAAAACGGATTCCAGTCGGCTACAGTGCGCGGAAACGCCATTTTTGCCCCCGAATGAATAAACTACGGAACGTTTATCACTAAAAAAAAAAAAAAAAGTACAAATTATGCACTTTTTTTTTTTTTGCGCACCAGCACTGTCAATTGCACTCATCAGCATATGTCTACCCAGCCAGAACAGCAAGCACCACAGCCAGAGAGGATCCAGCAAGCCCAATCTGACATCAAGGACGAAGAAAGTCAGCAGCCACCCAATTACAGCAAAAAAAGGCACGCGTTGACCGTGTCCATTGCTCTGGGTCTAGACATTTTCAATACCGTGCAGGTCACTGTAGTCCCAGACAACACTTTATGCTACCTAAAGCTCTTATTTGGATTCATTATTGCATTGACTTTAGTCGTGGATGGCAGGCTCAGGCGTTCGTGGGAATCATTACAGCACTTTCCATTGCCTCGATTTTTTTACTTGGTGTTTGTTCTACGTGGTCAAGAAGGCATCCACAGAAAATCATTTGCATTCCTCATTGCCTATGCCTGTACGATGGTAACTTTCAGCTTGTTTACCACAAACGGATACAAAGGTGTCAACCTGGTGCTTTACATTATACAGTTAATATTTGCCGTTGCAAGCGCGACTTGCACCATCAGGTCGAACAAAAAGTACTTGAAATATGAATTCGTAAGATTTACCTGAAAATAAAGCCAAATGTGGCAATCAGACGCGCTGCTTTTTTCGCTGTTGGTCACATCCTTCTGTCCATTGAGATCGAAACATGGGCTTTATTTGTGTGCAAAATTCAAAACGAATGAAATTTGTGCTTTTGTTCATTTTCTCATACACTTGCTGAGATATTGACCGATTTTTTTTTTCACCCTTGCGGATGCCCATATTTGTGAATATGGACAGGCAGGCAGAGCCGAACCAATATCATATTTGCCATATCAATATCGAAAATGTAAGTTTTCAGAGTCGTTGCACACCAACTCACCGAGACCTCATCGCGATGTTTCCAAAACACAAGCGCTTTTACCGCCTTTGATTACAGATTTATTAGAGGTAACCCGCGCGTCGATACTTTGGGACATTGTCGCGTGCGTGATAAAAATGGACAAAACCTTAGCCCCCTTTTGCTGGGCGCGTCGTCTGGATCTTGGTCATCGGGTCCTATATTTGAGTTGGAGGTTGCTGGATACAAAACACCAACGATACCAAGTTTTTTCAGAGATCAGATAATTCAGTCCCGAGAAAATGCATTTTGCATGGATCAGGGCCAGATTGACCTTGTGAATGCTAACTCGCCGAGAAATTGACGCGATGTGTCCAAACCACAAGCGCTTTTACCGCGTTTGCCTGCTGATTCATTTGAGGTGACTCACGCGTAGATGCGTTGAGCCGTTGCTGCCATACAAGACCAAATGGTGGTGACTTTACCTCTTTTACGCCTATAAAACTGGCGCTTCCTCAGAAACTTAGTCATCAGACCTCAAATTTCGACCAGTTGATGGTAGACCCATTTCTCCAGCGATGTTAATTTTTTCGCGAATCAGATCACTCAGTCTCGAGAAATCTCGAGATTTGTGTTTGCTAGTGAAAACCCAGCGCCAAACAATATTTTACGCGTTCCTTCCGATGACGCCGACCGTATGGCGCCAAATTTGGACCAGTGAATACTCTACATAAAACTTTGATGCTTCCAAAATTTTCCAGAGATCGGATCACTCAGTCGTGAGAAAATCACTTTTCATAAATTCAGGGCCAAATCAGGATCAAAATGACCCCTGAAGGCTAACTCGCTGAGAACTCGACGTGATGTTCTCAAACCACAAGCGCTTTTACCGCGTTTGACAGCTGATTTATTTGAATTGCCTCACGCGTCGGGGCGCTCAATCGTTGCCGCGGTACGAGACCAAATTGTGATAATTCTATCCCTTTTACGCCTACGTACTGTATGAAATTGGCGCTTCATCACAAACTTTCTCGTCTGGTCCCAAATTTAACCATATGAGGATAGACCCAATTCTTCAGCGCTGTTATTTTTTTTTTCGCAAATCGGACTACTCAGTCTCGAGAAATCTCGAGATCCATGTTTGCGAGTGAAAACAGTGCCAAATATTATTTTACGCGTTCCTTCCGATGAGTCTGACCGTATGGCTTCAAATTTAGAACAGTGGATACTCCACATAAAACTTTGATGCTTCCAAAATTTTCCAGAGATCGGATCACTCAGTCGTGAGAAAATGCACTTTTCATAAATTCAGGGCCAAATCAGGATCAAAATGACCCCTGAAGGCTAACTCGCTGAGAACTCGACGCGATGTCCTCAAACCACAAGCGCTTTTACCGCGTTTGCCCGCTGATTCATTTGAGACGACTCTCGTGTCGGGGCGCTCAGCTGTTGTCGCAGTATGCGACCAAAATGGTAGTAATTCTACCCCTTTTACACCTATAAAACTGGCGCTCATCATAAAGACATAAACTTGCTCATCTGATCCCAAATTTGGACCATATGAGGGTAGACCCAATTCTTCAGCGTTGTTAATATGTTTTTCGCAAATCGGATTACTCAGTCTCGAGAAATCTCGAGATTTGTGTTTGCTAGTGAAAAAATGTCACGACCCAGGCTGGTGCAGCAAGCACTACTGTAGCCGTGACACTCAGCCCCGCACGCTCAGCATTGACGTGTCAATGCCAATTTTAACGACCGACGCGACGCGTCATTTATGCAAAATCATCTTTCTTTTTTTCAATTCCCAAGCAACATCAATATCCTGTCATTCATTTTCAAGCCCACACGTCGTCATACCCTCGGCTAGCATCACCGAGGTATCTTGGGATCAAGCGCAACACGCGCCGCCAACCATCCCATACTGTATCTGCACAAAATACACTCAGCAGGTCACGTTATTTTGGAATGCACGCCGCCAATTGCCGATCCCTTGCCAACTTGGACAACCTTGCCAGCTTTTAGCACTGGATGCATTTATGCAAACCATTTCATTTCTTGTCAATAAACCTGATATTTACTTTTGTTTCCAAACTGCCTGGCAGTTGGCACCACGCACCATTCGAAAGAAACACGCTTTGACATCATTTTCAAAATGTTTATTTTTACTGTACCTGATGGCGGCATGATGCGAGGTCGTCGGTTGAGTGCTCTTTGTTGTGCAGAACTGCAGATAAATCCAAAATATCTATATTTTCCCAAATTCAGCGGTGGGCTCTCGAAATATTTTGTTGATCAGGATGAACCTGGTATCATTCGAAAGAAACAGGCTCGGACGTCATTTCTGGAATTTTTTTTCGACGATGCATGACCTTTGTACAGTACATATAGCCACGCTTGTCGTAAAGTGCGCACTCAATAAAAACGCGCTCTTTTTTCGCTTTCCGGCGAAAAATGAAGGAAAAGTCATGCAAGAGATAGCATGCACAAACCCGACACAAGGTGTGAAATCCAATCCAAAACAGAATTTTTTTTGAAGGACCCATAGGCCATAGCAAAGCCTTTTTATAATTGCTGCATTTTTATTTTTGAAAATTTTAATTGGCTTTTGAGGTACCGAGCACTGATGTAGACTCAAGCCACAGCTGTGATTTACGCGTTTTACATGACTGACATGGTGCTGGTGCCACAAAATCGGAGCACAACTCCAAATCAGGAAAAGCGCGGTTTTCACTCGTCCCAAACTTCCAAATCGACGCGCCGATGCATCCACACGCGCGCAATCGAGCTGGAAATCACACACAACGTGTCAATCACACGCTCAACCATAAAGGAATATTAAAACGTGCAATTTTGGCTTTTCTTGAAAACGCAATAGGCTTTTGTAGGACTGAGCAACCATACAGATATCAAAATTCCTTGATGGTCCAGTTTAAGAAGATTTTTTATTGATGGCTTTTGGTGGCCTGCGCCTATAGGCATTGTGGCCATGCCATTGGGTACATTATTAAAAAATGATCTGGAGGGGGGGAGTCGTCAAAAAAACCTCCCATTGGGAGGAAAAAACGAGTGGAGGAGCTTGGGGGAGGGCGGATGGCGCGAGACACGCGTCAAACTAGATGTGCAGACGGGTGAGGTTGAGCTGGCCGGGCTCATGCCCGAGCAATTCAACAAAAAAGAAAAGAAAAAACGTCACCGCGGCTGGAACTTATTGTTCAAGGGCTGTCCATTGGGGGGAGCAACTTGGATGGCAGGGATGCGGGGGATGTGTCCTTGGTGTGTCTTGAGGTGGATCGACACCGGGCGGGTGGGTGCAGCAAATGGCGCAGCAGAGGTATCGGCGGGGTCTATTTGGCATTGTGGCGGAGTTTCATGGCGTGTCTGGCTAGGGGATGGGGAGGAGGGGGGTCATTGGCGGCGAGGATTGGTATGCGCAAGGGGGGCGTATTTGATAATGGATGAGGTGGAGATTTCATCCGTGGGGGGTTTTGCTGGGGAAAGATTGTTGATGGGGAAAAAAAAGCGGGGAAAGGAGAGAGGGACGGTAGGGAGATTTCGGCTGGAGGGGGGTGTGGCGCGAGGGCGCGAGGAGGTGATGGGTAAATGGGTGGGGGGACGAGAGGGAAAATAGTATTGGGGAGATGAGCGGGGAAAGATGGGATGGGGATGATAAAAAGCAGAGCTAAGAGAAAGGGGCGGGGGGCAGTTGGTAAACAGCAGGGATAGACAAAATAAGATAAAAAAAATAAAAGAATAAAAAGGGGGGTTGGGGAGAGGCGCAGTGGCCGTGATCGATTTTTTTTTTTTTTTTTTTTTTTTTTTTTATATATTTTTCCCTCTTTTGTGTTTTTTTTTTTTTTTTTTTTGTTTTTTTTTTTTTCTTTAAATTAATTAATTATCACGATGGGGGAGGGGGGTGACTTCATCGGTTGGGGGGGTGTCGTGGAGGAGTGAGCGCTCTGGCTCGGGGGGATCAGTGGGGTGAGTGGCGACATCAATGTCACGGAGCAAAGAGAGGAGGAAAGGCCAGGACTTGCGCCAATGGCCTTCCTTGTAAAGGTGGCGGCGGAGGGGCAGTGCATTGAGCACGGTGTCAATGGGGTGGTCGTGGGGCGGGAAGTCGATAGGGACAATTTCTCGGAGGCGGGCAATGGCGGGTCCAACCTCGGGGCAGAGAGTGAGATGGTGTCGATCGGCTTTTGGGGCACCACAGGCGCAGGCGGACAAAGGGTATGAGGGCAGCCATCCAGCACGCCAAAAGAAAAGGCGGCGACGGGAATTGGTGCTGGCGGGGGCATATAGGATGGGGTCCCAGATTGGCTTGTTGCGAGCGCGTCGTGCCAGGGTGCTTTTGACGCGTCGTTTGTCCCATTCCTCTTGGTGGCGGTCGCGGAGGAATGCTGTGACGGGGTTGCGGGAGGTGTTGAGGGGTGCTACCTTGCGAGCAGCGTGAAAAGCGGGGAGAAGGGTGTCGTTGCGGCGGGGATTGGTGAGAAGGCGCCAAACCTGCATGTTTTTGTTTTCCTGGCGCACTCGGAGTGACACACAGGCAAGGAGGGTGGCGGGGGAGCAAGTTTCGGCGCGGATGAGGTGACGGAGGGTGAGGGAAAGGCGGCGGAAATTGATGGAGGGGAGGGCGGCGAGGTGTTGAACCATGACGGTTGGTGTGGTGGCGGTGGGGTTTCGGACGTTGAGGGCGAGGCGGAGGCAGCGTGTTTGGGCGGATTCGAGAGCATTTCGTTCGGCGGGGGATGGCTTTACAATGGCGAGGCCATATTCGAGCATTGGACGGACGAAGGTGCGGTATATGTTGAGGGCGAGGTTGAGACCAAAGCCATGCTGGTGTGCGCCGATGTTGGCAAGGGTGGTCATGGCTGCAATGGCTTTGGTGCGCGCGATTGTCGTCATTTGGCCGGTGTGAATGCCTCGTTGCGAAAAAGGGATACCTAAATAGGTGAAAAAAGGGACGTTTTCGAGTGAAATGCCATAAAGGCGGAAGGTGGGGGTGTCTGTGGTGGTGGGGTCGGGCTCGTAGATCACCTTGCACTTGGCAGGGTGCCATCGGTAGCCGAATTGGGCGGAGTGGAGCTGGCAGGCGGCGAGCATCATTTGCACGTCGCTTGGGTCGCCGAAAATCGCGACATCATCGGCGTAGAGTAGCGCGTTGATGTGCGTGATTTCGGTATCTTGGCGCAGGGAATTGGAGCGGATGCTGTGGCGGGGCAAGGTCGCGCTCGTAGCCTCGGATGTTTCTATGGAGGTGGGGACGGTGCGGATAAAAAGGGGATAGGTGACGGGGCCGGTGCGCAGCACACGGGGAAGCGTGTCGATGAAGACGGCGTAGAGCATGGGGCTGAGGATGGATCCCTGCAGCACACCACGGGCGGGGCGGATGGCTCTTGACGCGTAATTTTGCAGAATTACCTGTATTTTTACGTCGTCAAAGAGATGTTGAAGGAGTTCGAGGAGGGCGGGGGACGCGTGAGACGAGAGGCGGCGCCAGATGACCTGTCGGTCAACCGAGTCATAAGCGGAGGCAATGTCAAGGAAGGCGACTGCTGGGAAACGACCAAATTGTGCCTTGTACATATGCATGAGCATTTGTAAGTTGAATGCCTGGTCGAGGGCGCCCCGTTTGGAACGGAAGCCGCCTTGGGCGACGTCGAGGGCGGGCATTTGGTGGAGGAGGACGGGGAGGAGGCAGCGCTCCATGACCTTGCGGAAGACAGACGTCAGGCTGATGGGGCGATAGTTGGCGGCACACGTCGGGTCCCCCTTTTTGTAGATGGGGACGACTTGTGCGAAGCGCCAATCCTCGGGGACATGGGTCCATTGCCAGCATAGGGACATGAGCGCGCTGAGCATAATGGCTAGCGGCTCGCTGACGGGTCGGATCATGGTGCCGGTGATGTGGTCGCAGCCGGGCGCTTTGGAGGGGGGATTTCCTTGAGGATGATCCTTTGCAGGGTCTCGGGGTCGAATGGCGATGGGCCTGGGTTGTCAAGAAAATCGGTTCGGTGCGGACGAGGCTCGGCCTCGCCGCCAAACACGTGAGCAAGGTGACTTACCATAGTGTCGGCCGCAGCTTGGTGTCCGTCAGGGTGGGAAAAGGATGGGGACGCGTGCTTGCGGCGACGGATGCGCTTGAGGATGGCGAAACACTCGGTCGTTGATTTGCGGGGCATGTCGAAGCAAAATTGTTGCCAGCTACGGGCGCGTGCTTGCTTGATGGCTTGTCGCAGGTTGTCTTGGGCCGTGCACTTGGCTTTCCAGAGGCGCAGGCGGTCGATGGAGTTGGGGGCGCGTTTCCATTGCACAAAAGCGTGTTGGCGGGCGTCGGCGAGGTTTTGAAGGTGCGGTGTCCAAAACCACTTCCAGTGTTTTGGGCGCGGGGTCGTCGGCATGACGCTGGCATCGAGGGCATCGTGGATGGCTTGTGTGAGCCGGGTTCCGAGCGCGTCAATGGAGGCCGTGGCGGCGTGGCGATCTTGTAATTGACGGGTTGCAGAGGCATCCTCGAGGAAGGGGTCCAAGTTGGCCGCAAATGTGTCGACGTATTGGGCAAGCACATCCTCATCGTCCAGGCGATCCAACTGCCAGAGGCGTCGCGGAGCATTGGGGAGGGGGACGCGCGGAATGGCCTGTGTTGGAAGAAAAGAAAAGATGCATAAGTAGTGGTCTGCTGCAAATAATTGCTCATCGTCAACTTCAAGGGCGGGTGCGGGACAATCTTGCTCTCGGGACACGGCAAAGTCAATCACGCTCTTGTGGTCTCGGCGAAAAAAGGTGTGTTTGCCGTGGGCGAGTGAAGCATTCCACACGTGGAGGCCACGATTTGCCATCCATTCGGTCATGATGGATGCTCGGGCATTGGTGCGTGTGTCGCCGACCAGAGGGCCGAGTCGCACGTTCCAGTCACCGAGGGTGATAGAAAAAGGGTCATTGGGGAGCTTTTCAATGGCTTCCCTAAAGGCGGTGTTGGGTAGTGATGGTGGATAATAGACGCCCGTGATTGTGTGCGGGCCAGCGCGCACGGACAGGGCGTGGGGGGCATGTGGTGGCAGGGGGTGAACGTGGAAGGGTAGATCTCGGCGCCAAAGAATGGAAACGCCAGGGATCTGGCCATTGGTGGATGGGTTTGGGCGGGCAAAGAGGTGATGTTGGTGCCAGTCGGTGGGGAGGGTGCCACTGGAGCGGTATGATTCGGTGAGTATGAGGATGTCGATCTTTTGGCGGGTGCAGTGTGACAAAAGGGGGTCCAGGGCAAGCCCAAGACTATTAAGAAAGGCGATTTTGACGCGCTCCCTCATTGGCGAGATGAGAGGGCGTCCGCATCGTCAAGCAATGCGTCCATCAGGAAGTCGTCGTCGTCGGTGATTCGCTGGGATGGGCTGCTTTGGTCTTTGAAAGCAGCAATGGCGCGTTCAACGGCACTCTGGCCTTGATTGCGCGTGGGTCGGGGGCGAGCGTGCTCGTAAATCGCGAGCATTTCACTGTCAAGGCGGTGCGGACCATTGTAGTCCTCGTCGGTGAAGTGGTGCATGATTGCCAGGCCAACTTGGGGTTTGGCGCGCAAACACGAGGATAGGATACGCTTTTGGTGGCGCTCGCGTGCCAATTGCGCGCGGTCAGACGGGGTGGTCGTGTCGTATTTGGGATCGACGATGACGGACGCGTCACATGGGTCAAACGCGATCGGGGTGATTTTTTTTTCGGCAAAAGTGGCGATGAGTGCTTTTGCGTACTCGCGGTGTACAAGGAATCCTACGACACCACGTGTCGGGAAGTGAATGTCCAACACTCGGGATTGGGCGATCCCGAGGATGCGGAGTCGGTCGCGGACTTGGTTATGACGCGCGCCGGAGGGGGACTTGAAGTAGAGGATCGTAAAGCCAGATTCAAAGGACTCATCAATTGGTTGGAAGCCGCGTGCGGCCCATTCCAGTTGATTGGGCGTGGGGGGTTGGCGCGTCGACGTCTTGCCGTGACGTCGACCGCGTTTTGCGACGGTTAGCCACGTGTTTTGCGTGGCATTCAGGGGTCGGGCAGCCTCTTGTGTGCTGGGTGCCGGAGAGGGTGTTGCTTGGCTCGTCCCTGAGGGACCGGGTGCACGTGGGCCGGGTGCAGGACTGGGGTGTTGGGGCGGTGCAGCCCGGAGGCGCGCGTTTTCGCGTTGTAGTTGCGCGTTTTGTTCGCGCAATTCATCGGTCAGCTTTTCCGCAGCCTCGAGGCGGACCTTGAGGGCGGAAATCTCGGCGAGTTCGTTCTCGAGTTTGGTGGTCTTGGTGACCAGGGCTTGGACGGAGGCAGCAAGTTCAAAAACTTGCGCCGTGAGGGCCTTGTCGGCTTCCATGATGGAGGGATGGATGGTGACGAATTTTTTCTGGGCTGGGGTGGAATCCGCGGGTGACGTCGGATAGTCTAATAGTGCTTGGCGTTTGCGATAGCGGGTCTCTCGGGCTGATTTTTCGGTGGATTTGCCAAGGACAAGGCCGGGATTGAACGAGATAGAGGTCTTTTCGGGGAAAACGGGTTCCGATGGCGTGATTTTTGATGCGGTTTTCGGCTTACTTGATGACAATTTGGATAAGCGGAATTGCGACAAAACGGGTAATAGTGCAGCTGGCTTGTACGACGATAGAAATGTATAAAGAAGCACGCAGATTTTGTTGCGCGCGGTTGTGACAATGTCTCTCCTTGATGGTCCAGTGGTCAGGATTTGCCGCTCTCACCGGCACGGCCGGGGTTCAATTCCCCGTCAGGGAACATTTTTTTTTCAATTTTTATTTGTTTTTGCTGTAAAATCGGCGATTTCTTTTTTTAGTGGGACTGCGGCAGGGTCGGAGGCTGGGGTTATTGGAAGGGACGAAAGGTGGAGGGAGGAAGGGCGGACAAGAAACTTTTTTTTTTTTTTTTTTTTTTTTTGCCAGGTTGCGTCAATTTTGGCAATTGGTAGGTTTTTAATGGCTATCATATAAAGATGTAAGTTTATGTTGATTGTACAGAGGATGTTTTGTGTGCTCTGTCTCATGAGCAGGTTTGGGGCGGTGGTGAGTAAAGGTTGATTCCTGTTGCCTGGCTTTTTGAAGCTTTGCACACGTCAATGTAGGCTTTTGGGAGTTTCATTCGCTTCCTTGCCACGTCGGGTGCGATGATGAAGGTTGCAGCGAGCCCGCCTAAGAGTGGTGGATTGGTCAATGGCGGGAAGACACGGGAATTTTTTTTTTTTTTTTTTTTTTTACCTTCAAGGTGGAATTCAATGTGGCAATGGAAGAACTGCAATGGAAAAAAAAAAAAAAGGGACGAGTGGATGAATTTTTCTTTTTTCACGTTTTTGCACGATGTTGGGGTTACCCATGTTCCGGGATTGTCTGCGCGAAAGTGGAGCATTAGGAACTGATTTGGCTGGATGACGACGGTGTCGCGCTGTACGGGGTGTGTGTTCCACTGGACCGCGCTGCGGTCGCCTTGCCAAGTGCCTTTGCCCTTGCCCGCGACGTAAAACACGTGTCCGTGCAGGTGGACTATCATATGAATGGAAATGTCAGTCGAGCGCGCTTTCTTTTTTTAAGGATTTTACATGGATGTGCGCCAGTGTCAGTGTTTGTGAGGGCGATTTCGACATAGTCGAGGTGGTTGACGACGATTGGATTGACGTAGACGCCATAGGGGTTGACGGAGCGCGTTGATGGGGCGTCGGCGGTGAGCAGGGTGTTTAGAGAGGGCACGGTGGGCGCGACGTACGACACGCCGTTGATTTGTGCGCGATTGACGTTTTGGTCGGTCATGACCATGGCAAAGGTGATGTTATACGAGACGTCGGGTTGTGGCGGCTTGGCGGGGGCCAGTGGCGACAGCGCAAAGTCGTCTGGCGCGTCATGACTGGCTTGTGACCGCGGCGCAAACATGTTTGACTGGTTGTTGTAGTAGATTGGGGCCGTGAGATCTAGAATAAGAGAGATGACTGAGCACGTCACTTTATCATTTTTTTTTTTTTTCATCGTACTTGTCTTTAGAGTGGGAGGCACGTAATCAAACATGGACTCGTCCATATCGGCGTGGAGGTAGTAATTGAAGCGCCGCGAGCGTTTTGCTTGGACGAGGACGGACGCGCGCTGTGCGGCGGCGAGATACACGGCCGATGCCGTCTTTTTCTTGGTGAGGACGCCGTCCAGCTCAATGATCTCAAGGTCGTGGTCGTCGAGGCTGATGTAGAACGAGCTAAAGCCAGACATGTTGATCAGGCGTAGCCGGTACGTTTTGCCAGGCTCAAAGGCGATGGATGCGTTTTTGCTATCATTGATCATGCCAGCCTGCGGCACCGGCTCGACGCCGTCGCTGTTTTTCGTGCTCAGGTACCATTCAATGTTGGCCGAGCTCTGGTTATGGTACCAATCTAAGGTGGGGGAGGGGAGGGGGGAAATGAGCCAATTTGTCATTTTTTTAATTTTTTTTTTTTTTTTTTTTTTTTGCTTTTTACCTGCGACGGTGATGACCATTTCGTCATCATAGTGATAGGGCTCCGGTTCACTGGCATGGAGAATCAGCGGGCTGCGCAGGCCATCCATGTATTGGCCCTAAAAAAACAGAAATCATGATGAGCGACCCCCCTTTTTTTTTTCTAAAAAGTGTCAAATCACACCATATAGTGACTGTGAATCCAGTAGGTGCCCACTTGTTCAATATTGACCTCGTAGGTAAGCGAATAGCCGGGCGGGATGGCGCTAAAAATTAGAAAAAAAAGAGGGTCAGCTTCTTTGGACGCGCCAAAACGCGTTCGTTTACGTGCCATTGCGTGACGCCGACGGGTCCGTCATAATAGACCGTGCCATTCTGAAAGAGACCGTGAAAGTGGAGTGCTGTGGGAATGTTCAATTGATTGTGCGCGTGGATGACAAGCGTGTCACCCTTGGTGACGTGGATGGTAGGAGGCCTGTGATAAAAAAAAAAAGGTGTTAGCCAGTGCTTTCCGTGAACGGGTTGGCCGAGATAAAAAAAAAGGGGGAGGGGGAGGAAACTTGCGGCCATTGACCATTGACACCGACAATTTGTCTCGGATAGAGACCGTCGGGATTGCCATGCAGGTGCGTCACGTTCCAATGGTATTCGACACGCGCTGCCATGACCATTGGCGCCAAAAGCAAGCCGCCAACACCAACGGAGAGCCATTGCAAAAGGATGCTTGTCAAATGCATGATCCAAAAATGCTGAAAGAAATGTATTTTTGCTAAAAAAAACCAATTCAGGCCCGAGACAAGAAAAAAAGGTGGGATATTTATACGCAACAAGTGGGCGCGGTGATTTTTATTTTTACATTCTGATTTTCTTGTTTGGCGAGGCCCCACATAGCCAAGAACTGATGGTGCACCCCCCTTCTTCCCCCCAATGCTTATACTCATTGTCGAGCGGAAAATCACCTGCATAAAGATGGGGCTAAAATGTGAGTTCTTTCGCTCGTTGCTTGCCCTGGATATTAAACCTTGATCTGGTACAACCAGCCCCGATCAGGCGACAATGGATTTTTTTTTTCAGGGCATCATTAATCAAGGTTACCCCCCTTGTCTTCTTTTTTTCCCTTGCACCCCTTCATATTTCACCGTTCCCTCCCACCCCCAGCTTCTTTTTTTTTTTAAATAAAGAAGCACACGTCAAATGGCGTCCTTTGATATAAAAAGGGCCTCAAGTCACTGAGCAACGGCCAAGCCCAATATGGCGCGCATTTTGTGCCTTGTTGCTATTTCTGTCGCCCTGTAGGGCGTGCACGGCAGAACAATTCGGCGGTCCTTGCGCGCGCATCAACCTCCATCCCCCTTTTTTTTTCCTCAGCACTGGGGACCAATTTGTGTCTGGAAGCAAGCTACCCATGTTTGGCGCTTTGCGTGACATCGGAAGAGGGGAAGCGACACAAGTGTGGGGTTCCCTGCGGTCGCACAAAGGTGGGTTGAATCCTGGGCAAAAGACAGCACTGTCAGAAAAAAGCGCTTTTATGGCAAAAAACGTACGTGGCTCATTTCCAACATCATGCCCAAAGGCTTGTCACATGGAGAACCGCGACGCAACACACGCACACACTACGCACAAGAGTGAAATTTTTAATAATTCACGCGCCCTTCACAATTGTGCAAGGAACAATGCCCTTTGTAGGCATTCTCCGCATTGGGCATTGGGCGTGGATCCGAGAGGGGGGCTTTGTTGACCAAACAAAATGACCTATTGTTTCAGCCCTGAGTGAGCGTTTGGGCTTTGGGCCATTGACAGCGTGACCGAAGGGGGGGGCTTCAAGTGCGCGCCTGATGGGCCGAAAAGCCGGGCATGGCTTTGTCATCGTTCTCAGGTCGGCAGAGAAAGCGGGCAGATGGTTCACCCACCTATTGATCTTGCTCTTTTGGACTCTGATGCCCCCCCTTTTTTTTCCATTGGAAGCCTGCCATGGGCACGTTGCCATTCACGGTTAGGGACGCGCCTAGATCAGGTCCAATCAATGTGTTGCGTGCGCGCGTCTGTGTGTCACATTTTCTCAAAAAAGCATGAAAAGCGATAAACTGTCGCAATGGAAAAAAGGCAAAAAGGCTGGAAAAGAGCATTGTCGGCTTGTTGCCACGGTGGGGGGAAATTTCGCCTCGAAAAGCGCGTGTTCTTGGCATTTCTGACCAATTGAGAGCGACAGATGTGCTTTTTTTTGCATTCTAGAGTGAAATTGTGCCTTTTTGCAATGGCCAATGTCTAGTGTGTGACGTCAGACAGATGCCTCAAGGACCAATTGCGTGCTTCGGGCCCCTCTTATCGCTAGCTGTCATGGGAGGTTCGTGTTTGAACAAAAAGAAAATGCAAAATGTGGCCGGAATTTGGCTGTCCATGGCGATCAAGGCGCCGAGAGCGGAAGAAGACCTTGCTTTAAAGTATGGTGCGTCTAAAAAACAGGCACTGGGCAGATGACCACTCAACTGCTGATTCCATTCAAGACCATTTGAGCAACTTTGGGAACCATGCGTTAAAAAAAGACTCATATTTGAGTGAGCATTGCCCTCTATCGACGCGTTCAGAGCCGTGGCGTCCCTGCTCGTTAAAAAGATTACGTGATTACAGTTTCGATCAATTCAGAATAAAAAACTGAAAAAATCGACAAAACAACGATTCCATGGCCTGCTTTGCCATGAGCAAGTACTATTTCTTGGATCAACGAGCAGCATCTAGCACGCCAAGTGACATTGAGTGCAACAAATAAGTGTGGCGCGTATGAACCAAGGCTAAAAGTGTAAAATGTCAGCAAAAATGCAAAACATTAACAAAATACGGCTTGCTCTTTGTTTTTTTGGCCTGTAATGACACTTTTGGCGAGTTCAAGTGTTATTTAGTGTGCAGCTGCGATACAACAGCGTGGTGCGTATGAAACAAAATGTTAAAAATGTTAACTGTCAGCAAAAATGCAAAATATCGACAAAATATCGTTTACTTTTTATTTTTATGACTGCAATGACTTTTTTAGCGAGCCCAGTGCCGTTGAGTGCGCGAGTACGACACGTCAGTGCGGCGCGTAAGAAAAAAAAAAGCCAAGAAAAAGGTAAAATGCTAGCAAAAATTACAAGACGTCGAAAAAAATGCAGTTCGCTCTCTGTTTTTCCAGTTTGCAATGGCACTTTTTTGCGATCCCAGCGTCAACGAGTCCGCGACTGCGGTCCATCAGAGCAGCGCGTAAGAAACAAAAGTATTAAAAATGTAAAATTCAGCAAAAATACAAAAATGTGCAAAATACGGCTCGCTTTCTAATTTTTTGATCGACCATTGTGCACACCACGGAGCACAAAGTATATGAAAAGAGGAACGACTGCGGCAAGTCACGTGCTCTTAACATATTTCGCCATTGACAAGCCCCTTTGGCAAATTCCCCATCTTTCAGCCGGTGAAATGGACCTTGGACGTGCTTTACAGAGATGCGCAGCACTCGTAACTAGAAAAGGGACGCGTCACGTAATGATTTTCGGCCATTTTGCCGTGCCCCGGCCATTGCGCAAGCAAAAAGCAGCGCCAAGACGGGTGCCTGATCTATAAAGTGCCTATCTCCAAGCGCCCAAGGGGTTGTTCTTGGCATCCATTGCGTCGCATGATGTGCAAAGAGACAAGTGATGCAAGAATAAAGAGGATGCCAAGGACGCTTGGTTGATCAAAAAGGGAAAAAAAAAAGAGGGCAAATTTATGCGCAAACGAGGTCAGTGCGTAGCATTGGCCCGCCACTCCGCTAGGCTTTATCAGGCCATTTTGAGCCGTGAAATTCGCCGGTGCGCCCAACTTTTTTTCTTCCCGCCTTTCTGTTCCAACAAAAGCGGCCTCTTTTTTCTTTTTTTCTTTCATTTTCACACTGCTTTTCGCGTCTTCCCCTCGACGACCCAATCCTATTTCTATTTTCTCTCTCACGCACGCACAACCATGCCCATCAACTCACCTCTGCCTGCCAGTTTGGCCAGTAAGTTGGTCATTTTGCAGCCTTTTTGCCATGTTTTCGCTTCGACGCACTGACACTTTTTTCTTTTCACGCACCCCAGGTGAATGTCGAAAGGCTGCACGTATTCTCAACTCGTTTATCGGTAAAAAAAAAAAGGCCAATTGGATGAAACGCGCGACAAATCGGCCATTGAGCGACTGACGTGCGTTTTTTTTTTTTTTCCTTTTGTTTTCGATTTTTATTGTTCTCTAGACCCCGGCAATGGGATCGACACGATTATTCCACCGGGCATCCTGCGGAATGCAAAGGGCTTTGCGATCATGACGGTGCTAAAGGGCGGATTTTTGTTTTCTGGGCGTGCCGGCGCGGGTTTGGTCATTGCAAAGTAAGTGGGTGTCGCGTCCTTTTTTTTTTTTTTTTTTTTTGTTTCGCTGAGCAACAACAGCAAGGGACAGGCGCCATGCAGCGCCGGTCTTGGCAAAAAAATAGGCTATTGACCCTTTTTTTTTCTCGCTCTTTCTCTTTCCCCATTTTTAGACTGGCGGACGGAAGTATGATAATGTGTACCACGCGAGAGGAGGCACGCTGACTTTTTTTTCTTCATAGCATGGAGTGCCCCTTCAGCGATCATGACGGCTGGCATGGGTTTTGGTGGTCAGGTAAAATGGAAAAGGGGTGGTCACGAGGCGTGATCCACTTTTTTTATTTCGGCCTAGCAAGATCAAAATGAAAGAACGGCTGATCAACTTTTTTTTTTTTTTCCAACAACAAAAGGTCGGTGCCGAGCTGACAGACTTTGTCATGGTGCTACAGGTACGAAATGAATCAGGCTTGGGATCATGCGCACTCAAATTAAATTTCATTTTTTCATTATAGACGCACGCGGCCGTCAAGGCTTTCCAAACATTTGGCAACGTGACGTTGGGCGGCAACATTTCTGGTACAACTGGAAAACAAAAAGAAAAAAAAAGGGGGGCGGCGACGTTAACGCGTTTTTTTTTTTTTCATTATAAAATAGTGGCTGTTGGCCCTGTTGGGCGCAATGCGGAAGCGTCTGGGACGGCGTCGATCAAAAATGTGGCAGCCGTGTACTCGTACAGCAAGACGCGTGGTCTTTTTGCAGGCGTGTCGCTGGAAGGGTCTGTGATTATGGAGCGATTTGACGCGAATGCCAAAATGTACGGGTACAAGGTGAAAGCACGCGATTTGTTGAATGGCAGCGTTGCGCCACCACCCGAGGCGGGTGCGCTATACGAAGCGCTGGATCGGCGGTTCAACTTTGATCGCCGCACGTACAATTTCCAGCAAGAAGGGTACCACCATCCGCCGTCGACGCAAAGCGACCTGATTTACGACAATGACCGCGGCGTGGCGACCGACTCGTCGTCGTCGCTGGGCCGGTCGCAGACCTGGAGCCGTGCCGCTGTGAAAAACATGGCGACCGGCGGACGAGCGGGCGCGGCGTATGCGGATGACGCCGCCAATGCCGCTGGGCGAATGCGATCGTCCAGCACCACGAACCGCTGGCAGCCATCGCCCTTTGACAATCGTGACATTGACCCGGATTTGGACCATGACCGCCAGGTGACGAGCTCGCCAGCACGCCCCGCCATCACCGATGGCCGACCACGTGTGCGCGCGCTCTTCAATTTTGCCGGCGAGCAGCCGGGCGACCTGCCCTTCCGCAAGGGCGATATCATCACCATTGTGAAAAAGACAGATACACAGCAAGATTGGTGGACAGGCCAGCTCAATGGCAACCAAGGCATTTTCCCGGCCAATTTCACGGCTGAAATCGACTAGTTTAAATCCATTCCATTTGTACTCTATTTTATTTTTTATGTGTTCTTTCTCCCGGTCCCTCTTTCATCATCCACTGTATATGTTTTAATTATGACAAGAAGCTGCTGCCCAATACAGGATGCTTTTTTTTCTTTTTTTCTCTCTTTTCTCTCTTTTATCTGTTTTTTTCAATTTTTTTTATTGATAGGCTCAGAAAGTGTTTTAGGTGAGCATGTCGGTATGAGGATGATCAATATCTGCGCGTCGTCGGATGGCGGTATAGATGCGTGTCACTTCATTGGCAATGTCCTGGGCCCATGCTTTTTCAATTTCTGATTTTGATTGGAGAACAATGTTTGATTTTTCAATGGGGCGGTGTAATGTTGCTGCGAGGCGGCGTGTGGCGTGGAGCAAGGTCATGTTGATCATGTAATGGTAAGCAAAGGCGACAAAGGGGTCGTCGGCGCCGCGATGGGGTATTCTTGGCGAAACTGTAGATGATGCGGGCGCGACATTCATGCTTGCACCTGCCACGACGAGATGTGCGGGGCAAAGGCGCGAGATGCACCGTTGCAGGGCGCCGAATTGCTTGAGGAATATGGATTGCTGCGTGTCATCCGCCAAAACAAGCCTGTCTAGGTGCGTGTTGAGGTATGTCATGGCGACAATGGCGTCTACGCGTCGACGGAGACCCAGCGACACGAATTTCAAAAAGACCATGCCGCACGAGTCTCGTGGCGTTATCTTTTCGTCATCAAATCGGCCCACGTAATGGCGGAAGAAGCGTGGAAAATACGCGGCCGCGGTGCCAATGGCAGGATCACCCATGGCAAGCTCGTCGTCGGCCGCGTCCACGGCAAACACCTGCAGTGGCTGCCATTGCACTAGGTTGTACAGCAGGTGCAGTGTGCGCTCGTCGCAATCCCACCGATACCGCGCCATCAAAAGATGACAACGGCAAAACAACATGCGAATGCTGCCCAAAAGCTCGGCCATCGCTAACGGGTCGTCCACGTCCACGTGACCTCGACGCGTCGCCGGTTCAAACCCCGACGTGCTGCGGCCATGCCTTTGCTTGTCCATTTCCACCCTGAATTGGCTGATGGAACGGATCAGCGGGTGCATTGGCGCCCACAGCTGGAACCCCTTGCTCGCTTCCGCTGCCTGAACCTGCAGGATGCCCTCGTTGTTTCTGAAAAAAGGGGGAAAAGGGGGAAAAAAAAAGAGAAAAAATAAGAGTTGAGCGCGTTTTTTTTTTCAATATTCAATTCTTTTTTTTCTTTTTCTTCCTACTTTTTCAGCAACTGCAGAGCGGCGAGAGAGAGTGTAAAGCGGCAGATCAGGTCGATTTGCTGAGGGATGGGCAGATTTTCGGTCTTCTTGGCCAATGCTGCGGTGATGGCGGCGGTGAGGGGCTCGGCGAGCGCCGGGGTGATGCGGACCAACCGTAAAACGAGGAGCCAGATCTCGACGACGAGCGGGTCGTCTGCGGTGAGCAGCATGGAGGTCGATGGGCACTGGATGGTCATGGCGGCGGGCCCCACAATGATCAGGCACGTGACAAGCCTTTTGAGAGCAGTGTCGACGGGTTTCGCGGCGTCAAAGAGCCATTGGACGTGGGCAAAGAGGAGCAAGAGCAAGCAATCGCGTGCATGGCGATTTTCAAGGACCCATGGCCTCCTTTTTGTTGCGGTGTTGCTCCAATGGTGCCAGCCGTACAAGGTGAGCACGCGGGTCATTAGAATGTCCATCTCGCGGACAACGTGGGGTATCAAGGCGTCGGCGTCGTCTCTGCGGTCGTGCATTTCGTCCATTTCTTCCATATCGTCGTCGGTGGTGGCATCGTCTTCATCGTCCTTGTTGTTTTTTGGCGTTTTTGTGAATTGGCCAGCGAGGCACAGCGAGATGGTGCGGATAAAGGGGGCGAGTGTCTGGACGCGCCAATGGCCGAGAGGCGCAGGCATGGCGATGGCGAGTGGCGGTTTGGTTTTTTTCTGATCGACGTCATCATGAGTGGTTTGGCACCAGACGGTATAGATGCACTGGAATGCGCGGTAAAACAAGTGTGTGATGTGCGGTGAGGAGGGTGTCGCCAGGTTACGCGGGACCAAAGACAAGCCGAGAATGGGGCGCGCTAGCAATTGGGCCGCATAATCCGTATTTTTCGGATCGTTGGCATCGGCCAACGCGTGGAAAGCGTGGCTGTCGAGCACATCCAGCAGGCGCGTGCACATGCCGCCCTCAGGCAAGTGGAGGTCATAGTCCAAGGACATGGAACGCAACAATTCGTCCTGCATCGCATCCATGTCCTCTTTTGTCACTTTTGGCGGTGACTTTTTGCGCATGGATGCGTGCTGATCAAAATAGTGCATAGAGAGAGGCGACCCGGGCAATTGAGGCGACAATGGCGGCGGCAAATCGTCGTCTTCATCGTCCTTGTCGTCATCGTCATCTGGAAGATGGAAGCGCACGCGTCGTCGCGGCTTTTGGACCGCTTGTTCCTCTTGCTCTTCATCCTCGGCATCATCCTCGGCATCGTCCTGGGCTTCATCCTGGGCTTTTCCGTGGTCCATTCCCGGGTGGACATGGGCAACACGTGGCCTTTTTTCCTCATCGTCGAGTTGTGCGCAAAAGACCTTGGTAAAGGATTGTGGAAGCACGCCACGCAGCGCCCTGCGGCCCTTGCGCATCTCCTTGAGCGTCACATTGCGCCGCCGCTCTTCGTGGTCGTCGTCATCGTCGTCGTACACGATGAAATCGCGGTCTTGCGCGTTTTGACGCGTCCGAGCCGCGCGTACCGACCCGCTAACAAGTCGTCGACGCGGTGGCGCAGCATGCGATGCGTCCATGGTGGTTGCTGCGGTGTTCAAGGATGACACGCGTTCGTCTCGCTCCATGTTTTCAATGTCAAACACGTCGTTGACTCGTTTTTTGGCAACATGGGTGGATGATTTGAATGATTTGGATGGTTTGGATGATTTGGAGGAGGCGGGTGGTGGCTGGGAGGAAACAGAGGAGGACATGCGGGGCGCGGCGCGTGCGGGTGGTGGTGGTGGTGGCTGCGTACTACTGGTTGAAATGGTGGTGGTGTGCTTTGTTTCTGGCCTTTTCTTTTTGCGCTGATAGGTAATAAGGGCTGGACGAAGATGTGTTGTTGTTTTTGGTGCGCGCAGCGGAGACCCGAGTGCGGGACGCGCGTCATCCGTCGGAAAAGCAAAAATATCGTCGTTTTGGGCTCTTTTGGGCTTGGGTGTGCGTGCAGCAGGCGTGGGCGACGACGCATACGCGCGATTCAATTCAATCGAGTCGTCCTCGTCCGAGTCATCAAGGACCCATTGATGGCGGCGCTTGCGACTAGGCGCCACGTGCACCGGCGAATCCTCCAAAGACAGTGATTTTTCCAATGATTCGTCCAAAGAGGGCAACACCTCCTCATCGTCGGACGACGGATCAGGATTATCCGGATCAAACAGGGATACTTGCGTGCTATTGACATCCCCATCCATGTCCACATCCATGTCCCCATCCAGGCCCATGCCGTCGTCTTCTTCCATGGGGCTCAGCGCGCGTCTCTGCTGATGCCTCGTCACAGAAGATGGACGAGGCACATGTCGTCCAATCTGCGTCCAATATCGCTTGCGCTCCAGGGTGAATGGATGCAATTGAATCGTCTGCCGCTGTCGGAGCGTCCGCCTTGGCACCGGCGACGCCGCCTTGGCCACCGGAGCTGGCGATGGCGGCAAAGGAAGCGAAATCACGGGAGAAACAGGCATGGCTGGCCGAGGCGATAAAGACGCTGGCAAAAGAGAAGGAGACAACGGCTGAGGTGATAAAGACACTGGACGAAGAGGCGGAGAAGGCGTCCAGTCCAACAAAACCAGCTCTTCAAGCTCACGGTCATGGTCAGCCTGGTCATGCTCTTGCTGCTGCATTGGCTGCTGCTGCTGCTGCTGCTGTGCCTGCTGTTCCGGCTGTGCCTGCTGTTCCGGCTGTTCCGGCTGTTCCTGTTGTTCCTGCTGCTGTTGCTGTTGCCGGTCAGAGACGACCTTTGGCGATTCTATGGCCAAAAGATAAAGAAAAAAAAAAGAGAGGCGCATAAGACAAAGAGACGCCCGCAAATAACATGCTTTGGCAACGATTTACCAGCCGTGCTCAAGAGCCGCCATTCGCTAAACAGCTGGTCATGAGGCATCGTCGCCAACCGCTGGATACGACTAAAGTCGATGCCGCCTTGGTCATCGTGCTGTGAAGAAGATGCCATCGCGCACGATCACATGCCCTGAAAAAAAAGTGGAAGCAACGAGAAAGAAAAGAAAAAATGCACGCCTCGCGCCGACCTTTTTTTTTTTTTTTTTTTTTTTTTTGAGGTCCGACCTTCAAAAAGGAAGCGCGTCTTCCCCATAGCCAATCAGTCTTCACGGTCCTGCATACGACATAAAAGCACAATGCGACAAAAAAAAAAAAAAAAAAAAAACGGGCTCCTGGGGTGTCCACGTCGACAGTGGCAAGCAATGACCTGATTTCTGTCCATTTTCACGCAAAAAAACTTGCATCTTGCACCTTGATTCCCGCTGAAAACCGGAAAGAAAGACGTTCTCGTATTGGCGCGACCCAAGGAGAGCGCTTTTGCCACGCGTTTTGGTTTCTCTTGACCCTTGACAACCCCATTTTTTTTCTAATTGACTACATTTCTGACGCTCATCATGTCAATCGCACTGAAACTCTTGATATCAAATATGCCATCCCAAAGAACTTCAGAGGACGCGGTACGCACGCAGCCTAGAACAGCGCGCAGCGACGCGGGCCATGGCCACGACACAGCCATTTATGTGATAATAATTCGTTTTCTGCAAAACTCGGCCAATTGATCCCCGGATTTGAATCCTTTGCGTGACTAGCAGCGTTCCAGCCATCTGTTATTTGCGTTGCTAGGCAGAAAACAACGACAAAGATGGATGGGATGCCGAGGAAAATCGCAATTCAAGTAAGTTTGGTCAATTTTGATGATTAATCGCTTAATCCATCATCGAGGTAGACAAAACCCATCTACAAAGATGCTCCTCCATTTTCTCGTTTGGATGAGCCCACCCACGGATGGTTGCGGCCATAGGATGGCACGCTACCGTGACTTTCAAAAAACGCGGATTTCCCTGAGGATACATCCGAGATCGCCGCGCCAGTCAATTACATAGCATGCACACTCGCATTCACTGACAGAAATGCAATAAAAAACAGGGGTTCACTGACTGGGTTTCGCGCAAATCGCGCAAATCTGCGACTTTTCACCTCAAGTCAAACTCGAGAAAAATTGGACAAGGAGCCGCGAAACAAAGACCAGCAGAAAGGCCATGGTCTGTTGCGTGTGTGTGCTTCCGTGATCTATGAATAATAGGCGTTCCGGCCGAGTTGACATGTGGTACAAACGCTATAGTAATTTTCAACGCGTCAAAAAACGCGTCAAGCGTCGAATCACGCCCTACCTGGATTTCTAGCTCGCCTTTTCATGTTGAAACGCGTTTCGCGGCTCTGTAGTGCATTATTGGGTGCGTAAATAATGCATTTCACTAAAAATGGATCACTGGCAATACTTTTTCTTTCGAATCTTGTTCAAATGGTTTCCAAATTTGACACAGATGATGAAGGGCAAAGAGCACCTGCAATTTCATGTTTATCTTGGCAGTTAGCTAGTACGATTTTGAGAAACCTCCAAAACCAGTGACAATCGACCACTTGAAAGCTGATCGCTTGTGTACACTCGCTTAAACATCAGCAAACGTTCCCAAATATTGAAAAAGGAGACGTTTATTGTGTCATCTGTTGGATTCAAAAGTGGCGGACTGACGCACTTTTACGTGCATTCGTGCTAAACGCGTGCACTTATACGTGTCACAACAAGAATCGGTCGCGCCTAAATCAACTCCAGACATGCGGTCAGACGAGCCCGTTCAAAAGGATGCCAAGAGCAACGCGCTAAATGGTCTATTTCAGCTCATTTCCGGGAAAATAAGCATTTTGCTGCGAGCATGGCTCCTTTGTTGCTTTCTCCACAGTGTCATTGGCGTGCTACATGGTGCCATAGCAATTTTTTCCCAGCAGGGATTGGTCCTTTTCTGGCCAAAAAAAAAAGAAAAGATTAGCGCGCTTAACGAAGCAAGCGGTTGGCGCAGGCGCCCGGAAAAGATTTCGGTTGGGGGTGCTCGGAGCGACCCGGCCGGTGTTTCGAATTGGGATCAAAAAGAGCGAATCGCTCCCCATGTACTGGTCCCTTTCTTTTTTTTTTCCCTCCAGCGCTTTTGCTATTTTTTTTAAAAGTCGATCGTATTCCTTATGGCGCCTATTGCAAAGACGCAGCCTGTGCCCAAGGTGCTGACCATTGCTGGTAGCGACAGTGGCGGGTAGGACGCGGGGGGACGGTGCGCTCACCTATCAAGAGAAAAAAATTATTAACTTTTTTTTTTTTTTTTTTTTTTTTTTTTGGGCAGCGGTGCTGGTATTCAAGCGGATATCAAGACGATGGCTGCGCTGCAGGTGTATTCGTCGAGTGTGTTGACGTCTGTGACGTCTCAAAACACGCTTGGTGTGAATGGGATCCACGATTTGCCTGCTGATTTTGTCAAGCAGCAGCTTGAGGCTGTTTTGAGCGACATTGGAGCCGACGCGGTCAAGACGGGGATGCTGTCGAACGCGGCGATCATTGATGCGGTTGTTTCTGGTTTGCATGCGCAGCGTGGCACGTGGAAGAATCTGGTGGTGGATCCCGTCATGGTGGCGACGAGCGGGTCGCGTCTTTTGAGCGCAGACGCCGTGCAGACGTACAAGGATCACTTGCTGCCGCTCACGCACGTGCTGACGCCCAACGTGCCCGAGGCCGAGGTCTTGCTCGACATGGCCGCGGGATCGATCCGCAACGTCGACGACATGGCCGCCGCCGCGCGCCAATTGAGTCAATTCGGGCCCAAATACATCCTGCTCAAGGGCGGCCACCTCGCCGTCGAGCGCCACGGCAAAAAGGTCGTGGTGGATCTCTTGTACGACACGGCCAACAACGAAATTCTTCAGCTCGAGCAGCCGTTTGTCGAATCACAAAACACACACGGCACTGGATGCACGCTCTCTGCCGCCATTGCCTCTGAATTGGCCAAGGGATTGGCCGGTAGGAGCAAAAAAAAAAAAAAAAAAAAAGGGGGAAAAAAAGGTCGGACCGGGCCTAATTCTTTGTTTTTAGTGCAAGAGGCCACGAAAAACGCGACAAACTATATCCATCTTGCCATTGAGTCGTCGTCTCGTCTTCGAATTGGCGCCGGTGCTGGCCCCGTCGACCATTTCCATAATTTGCGCTGGTTGCCTTATAGCGGGTATGGCATGAAAACGAGAAAAAGAGAGAAAAAGGCACAAAATGGACTCACTCTTTTTTTTTGCGGAATGCCTCTCTTTTTGGCGGCAGATCGAGCTTTGTGCAAGCGCTGTATGATTCTCTGCCCGAGGATTTGTGGGAAAAGTACGTCGCACATCCGTTTGTGCGAGGCATTGCGGATGGCACGCTGCCCCGCGAGTCTTTTATCTACTACATCAAGCAAGACTATTTGTACCTGCAGCACTATGCTCGCAGTGCCGCGCTTGCCGCGTACAAATGTAAGTCCGCGCTAGGCCAATCCCGCGAAAAAAAAGCGCTAATGTTTCTTTTTGAACGCCTTAGCCAAGGACATTGACACATGTGCGGCCAATGCCAAGATTGTGACGTATATTCATAACGAGATCCAGACGCACATCAAGGTAAAGTCTCGGAAAATGCAGCGCGTTAGAAGATGGCTTATTTGTTTTACGCGTCTAGTATTGTGAGGAGTGGGGATTGACGCGCGAAGAGGTGGTGGCGACGCCCGAAAGCGTGTTTAATGTGGCGTACACGCGCTTTGTCTTGGACAATGGTAAGAAGATAAAGGCAATTGGCCCAAACTCATGCCCCGCCCGTCCCCCCCTTTTTTTTTATTAGGCGCAAGTGGCGATGCGCTTGATTTGCAAGTGGCCATGGCACCATGTTTGCTTGGTTATGGTGACATTGGCGTGCGATTGTACAATGATCCCAATACGAAGCGCAAAGACAACCCTTACTGGCGATGGATCGAAACTTATGCCGACGAAAAGTACCAGCAGGCTGTCCATGTCGGCAAGGGTAGGGCCAAATAGAATACATGTTGCAAGGCAGGCGACGTGATTTTTAATTGTTTCTTTCTTTTATTTGGACAGAATTGCTTGAGAAATTGGCCACGCATCACGTTTCGACGTCCGAGAGCCGCTTCAAGGAGGTGTGCGATATTTTTGAGCAGGGTGTGCGTCTGGAAATCAGCTTTTGGCAGATGGGCTTGGACATGAATTAGACTTTAAATTAGACACGGGCGTAATAAATCAAAAGCAGAGGGGCGCAAGCCACCCACCGCTTCGCCATCAATTGAACATCAGCTGCATTGGCCGCTCGATTTTTTTTTTCTTTTTTCTTTTTTTTTTCTCTCTCTCTCTCCTCTTTTTTTTTTTTTTTCTTTGCCCCATCGCTCTTTTTTCGATATCATGGTCAACAAGTCTGAGCTCAAGAAGCGCAAGAGACAACAAAAGACGACGGACGAAGCGCCTGCCAAAAAGCAAAATATCGAAAAGGACGAGGACGAGCAGGTCGATGGTGTTGTGTCGACGACTGATCAAGCCAACAATGAGACAACAGGCTACAATCCTGGTAAAAAAAAAAAAAAAAGCATCAATCGACCCATTTGGAGCTAATGCTTTTTATTAGAAAACGAGGTGAACTTGGATTTCGCCAGTTTGGAAGTGTGCGACAAGACGCGCGATGCGATCAAGGAGATGGGCTTCACGACCATGACCGAGGTGCAAGCGCGCACGATTCCTCCTTTGATGACGGGCCGCGATGTGCTTGGTGCTGCCAAGACGGGCTCCGGCAAGACGCTTGCGTTCCTTATTCCCGCCATTGAAATGCTCTATCGCCTCAAATTCAAGCCACGCAACGGCACGGGTGTCATCATCGTGTCGCCCACGCGTGAATTGGCCTTGCAGATTTTTGGCGTGGCCAAGGACTTGCTCAAACACCACCAGCACACTTTTGGTATTGTCATTGGTGGCGCCAACCGCCGCGCCGAGGCTGACAAGCTTGTCAAGGGTGTGAATTTGCTCGTTGCCACCCCTGGCCGCCTTCTCGATCACTTGCAGGTAAGAAGAATTGGATGAGAAGGGGGCGAAAGGCAAAAAAAGAGACAAACGAGCATTTTTTAACCCTTTTCCCCCCCTCTCTCTTTTACAGAACACCAAGGGCTTTGTGTTCAAGAACCTGCAAGCGCTTGTGATTGACGAGGCAGACCGCATTTTGGAGATTGGTTTCGAGGAGGAAATGGCGCAAATCATCAAGATTCTGCCCAAGGAGCGTCAGACGATGCTGTTTTCGGCGACGCAGACCACCAAGGTGTCCGATTTGGCGCGCATCTCGTTGAAAAAGGGCCCGCTGTACATCAATGTCGACGAGAAAAAGGACACATCCACGGCCGAGGGTCTCGAGCAAGGCTATGTCATTTGCGAGTCCGACAAGCGCTTCTTGTTGCTCTTCACCTTTTTGCGCAAGAACCTCAAAAAGAAGGTCATTGTGTTTTTCAGCAGCTGCAACTCGGTCAAATACCATGCCGAGCTCATGAACTATATTGATGTCCCCGTCCTGGAGTTGCACGTAAGAAAGAAAAAAAAAACAAAAAAAGGGGGGGGGGCAAAACTCGTCCGACAAATCGGCTCAATTGTCCTCTTTTTTTTCTCATGTAGGGCAAGCAAAAGCAGCAAAAGCGCACGACGACGTTCTTTGAGTTTTGCAATGCGGAAAAGGGCATTTTGTTGTGCACGGATGTGGCTGCACGTGGTCTGGACATCCCTGCGGTCGATTGGATTGTGCAATTCGACCCTCCCGATGATCCTCGCGACTACATTCACCGCGTCGGCCGCACGGCGCGCGGCGGTAAGAATGGCAAGAGCTTGCTTTTCCTGCTGCCGTCGGAGCTGGGCTTTTTGCGCTACCTCAAGCATGCCAAGGTGCCCCTCAATGAATACCAATTCCCTGCCAACAAGATCGCCAATGTCCAGAGCCAGTTGGAAAAGCTCGTCGAGAAGAATTATTACTTGCACCAGTCTGCAAAGGACGGCTATCGGTCGTACTTGCAGTCGTACGCCTCGTATGGCCTCAAGAAAATCTTCAATGTCAACAGCCTCGATCTCGCAAAGGTCGCCAAATCCTTTGGCTTCAGCGTCCCACCCCGCGTCAATCTCGCCATCCAAGCGTCAAAGTAGAAAGAAAAGAGACGCCCACGTTTTGTATTTTTCTTATTTTTGTCGCTTTCTTTTTTAACTTTCCCAATCATGCTGCACCCACACTCATCCTTATTTTTACTTTTTTTTTTTTTTGTTTGCATTCCCCCCCCCCAACTTCGCCTAGATCATGAATAAAAGCTGTATTTTGTTCAGCCAACTTGTCAAATGTCAAGCCGCAATGACGCGATTTTTATTTTTATTTTTTGACGCGCGGCCAATCATGTTCTCCGCGGATGACAGGTCTGAACCTTGCTTGTTTGCCATCATGACGACAATTGTGCCCGTTTGAAAAGAAAATGTAACACCACCAAGCGGCGACCTGATTGGTGCGCAGCGGGGTTTCTCCTTGGATTTCGCGAGAGTCTTGCATAAACCCACCTCTTTTTTTTTTTTTTTTTTTTGGCGCTTCTTTTTCTTTTTATTTCATATCTTTTTCACACCTTTGATAAAAAATAATGGCCACTTTGCATCACAGCAGCAGCGACGCAGCTTTGGGCAAGAGGCGCCGCAGCACACACCAAACATTTATCCACACAAAGACCATTGGCAATGTGATCAACAAGGTCAAGCTGCCTAGCAACAGGGAATTGGTGGATTTGCCCGTCAGTGCCACCGTCGAGCAGGCGTTTGATCTGCTCCTTGCCGAGGAAATCTTGTCGCTTCCCGTTTATCGTATCAAAGACAATCAAAAGGTGTACGTGACCATCGTCAGCGTCTTGGATTTGCTCAAGCTCTATGCCAGCCATGTAAAGTCTCTATCCATTTGTGAGAAAAAAAAAGTTGCATGATCATCCGCCTGGCTCCGCCCATTTCTCTTCTCGCTCCCCCATGTTTGTTTAAAAGTGGCGCGTGGGAAACCCGGCTTTTTTTCATCCATTGTTGACAAGATCACACGGGCTCACCTATCTTTTTTTAAAAAGACGGCAGATAGCGATTTCTTTGAACACCCTCTAGGCGAGGCCATTGGTCAGACGGACGAGAGCTCAAGGTTGGTGACGGTGCGGCCCAGCGACGCGCTAAGCGTGGTTCTCGAGCTGTTTTCTGAACATGGCGCGCATCGCGTGCTTGTGCAGCCGGACGTGGCCGGTCAGGCGCCCATTTTCTTGTCGCAAATGGACTTGGTCAAGTACCTGCAAGCGCATAATCACCAATTGGGCACCATCCTAGACACGACGGTGCCAACGCTCGTGGAACGTGGCATCGAGCGCCGCCACAAGCCCGTCGACATTGACAGCATCACGTTTAAAACGACGGCCGTCAGCGCATTTGTACAATTGGCCAAGCATCCGCACATCAATGCCGTACCCATTGTCGACGACGATGGCGTGCTCGTTGGCGACCTCAGTCCCGAGGATCTGCGAGGACTCAACAAGCCACGATTGCAGCAATTGGACAAACCCGTCCTCATGTTCCTCAAAGCGAGCCATGGCGACCTGTTTCCGCCCTTCACTTGCCACAGCAGATTCACCCTGTCCCAGCTCATGGCTTCCATGGTGCTGCGCAATGCACGCAGGCTTTGGTGGGTCGATGTCGATGGCCTCATAAAAGGCATCGTCACGCTTACAGACGTCTTGGGTGCATTTACAGACGATGATCAATGATCCATTTTTCATCTTTCTTTCTCCCTCCCTCCCTCCTGTGATACCACCTTTTTGCCCCCCTCTTCACCCCACGATCCAATTGCTAAAAATAAAAAAAAAGCTCAATTCTACGGAAAACAAGAAAATGGTCGCCGCTTTATTTTACTTGCTCGTCATTTGCGTGCCTTTTTTTTTTTGATTTTTGGGTGATTTCTGCCCTTTGTTCCATTTTTCCTTTTCTTCTTTTCGACAATTTCTGTTATTGTGCCTCTTTCTTTTTACTATTTTACAAGGTTTGTGATTTTTTTTTGCCCCCTTTGCCGAGCCCCCTCCTTGATTTTCCGACGTCCCCCCTATGAATCACCAGTCCCGCATCCCGGACCAACAAGGCATAGGCCAGACATTGCCGCCCGTGCCTGTTGGAATCGACATGATGCATGCCAATCCCTTACCATCTGGCGCCATGCCTAGTGGCACGCGGCTGCAGGTGGGCAAATACCGTGTTATTATCCACAATTTCTTCGCAGAAGGTACGTGTTGCTCTTTGACGTGCATTCGATCGGATGATGACCCATCTTTCTATTTGACTTTTTCTATAATAGGCGGCTTTGCGCACGTGTACCTGGCACGAATTGAGGGCAAACAAGGCTATGTGGTCCTCAAGCGCGTCGCCGTGCCAGACGCTGAGCGTCTTGCCACGGTTGAAAAGGAAATCGCATTCATGGTAAAAAAAAAAAAGGGACAATTGGCGACAAGAGACGCTCATTTTCCTTGTTTCTAGCGTCGCCTGGGCGATCACAAGTACATCACACGATACTACGAGTCTCGCATTGATCCGCTGCCAATTGGCGGGTACGAGGCGCTTATTTTGATGGAGTATTGCCCTGGTAAAGCCTTGTCAATGGCGAGTTTTTTTTTGACAACGCAACTCATTTTTGTCGCTCTTTTTTTTTTTTTTTTCACAGGCGGCGGTGTGATTGATCTGATGAATCGGCGCCTACAGCAGCGTCTGACGGAGCCTGAGATCCTCAGCATTTTCAATTGCGTGTGCCAGGTAAACGAAAATAAAATGGGAATTGTAGCATGCAACATGTCAAAATCTCATATTTTGTTTCTTTTTTTCCTTGGACAAAAGGCCGTCGCGTACATGCATTACTGCCAGCCAGCGGTGCTGCACCGCGATCTCAAGGTGGAGAACATTTTGATTCTCGGGCAGGACCATTACAAGCTTTGCGACTTTGGGTCGGCGGCATTGTCCAATGGCAGCCACGTGCCCACCTCGCTACAGGAGATCCAACACATCCAGGACGATATCCAGCGCCACACGACGTTACAATACCGAGCGCCAGAGATGGTCGACCTGTACCAAAAGAAACCCATCAATGAAAAGGCCGATATTTGGGTAAACCACCACGTGTTACGCCTGGAGGCATGGAGGCTCATCTTTTTTTTTTTTTTTCGGGGGATCTTAGGCTCTTGGCGTTTTGCTTTACAAATTGTGCTACTACACGACGCCATTCGAGCAGCAGGGCGAGCTGGCCATTTTGAATGCACACTACCAGATACCATCCAACCCGCCCTTTTCCGCCGGCATGCGCCAATTGATCATGTCCATGTTGCGCGAGAACCAAAACGACAGACCCAACATTTACCAGGTCGTCAAGCATGTCGCCGACCTCATGCACATGGAGTGTCCTATTCGCGATGTAAGTAAAAAAAAAAAAAATGCATAAACGCACTTTTTTCTCATCCTTTTTTTATAATTAGATTTACAGCGCGAGTCCGAGCCAAGGGAGTGCAAATGTGTCGGAGCCAGGGTCACGGACAGAGTCACCGGCGAGCATCTTTGAAAAGGTGCCTTCTGCAGCGCAGCCTCTGCCCAACATCACGCCGATGCGCCGTGGGCGGCCCACGCGCACGTCGACGCCGCCGGCCGCAGCAGCCTCACCGGCACCCCAAGCAACGTCGGCACCACCGCAACGCGACGCATTTGATCCGTTTGATCCATCGCACGTGCGTGTGCATGGGGACCGTGTGTCGTCATCGTCGTCATCGTCGCCATCAGGCGGTGCGGCTGCCGGCTTTGGCTTTGATTCGCAATTCGCACCCAGTCCCAACCTGAAGGTGTCTCCGTCGCGCGCCTCTTACCCTGCATCGGACGACGATAGCGGCAGCATCTATTCAATCCACCTCGAATCGCAACTTTTGGACCCCATCTCGATACCTCCGCACCGCGCAGCGCCGCCGTCATCCTCGTCCATGTCACAGACACCCATCACGTCCCCGTCCACTGCCGCCACCACTACCAATTCATCCTCGTACTCGTCCGGTTCCCTCGGTGCCACTAACAACAACAAGCCCGTGTCGTCGCCCATCATCCACACGCCACCCCCGCCACCAACGACGCGCCCGCGCACGTCGTCCACGTCGGTGCCAGCCACCGCGCCATCCGCAGCAAAGACACGGCCGCGTACGTCGTCTGTGAACAATGGTATTCCTCAAACAACGAGCACGCGCGGGATCCGCGAGTTTATGGAGCGCAAGGCTGCCGCCAATGCGTCGTCCGACAATGACGCGCCCGCCACAGACGACTTGAAGCAGCAGCCGCAAAAGAGCCCTGCCAACGCGTCCATCCCAATGGCTGCCGCAAACACCAAGCCCACCCCCGTTGCGGCTGCTGCTGCTGCTGCTGCGCCGCCTGCCGCCGCCGCCTCCACCAACTCCAGCACGCCCTACCGCCCTAAGCCGCCACCCAAACCTGCGCGCTTCCGGTCCAAGCCGACCAATGCTGCCGGAGACGATGAAACAACCACGCAAACGGCACCAGCGGAAAATAGACCTAGTTCCCCCGATATTGCAGAATTTGAAAGCAAATTCCCAGACCTGTCTGAACTCCAATAGAGCCTCTTTTTTTTATTTTTCTTGATTTTTTTTTGTGTCCATGTACTGTCATCAAGCATCGTGTCCAATAATAAATATCGTGTACGCATTCCCTTCTCTTTACCACAAACTATTCATGACACTCTTTGTTTTATTTATCATACTGTACCTACAGTACAGTACGGTACATGCCATTTCCATTGATGAACATCGTCTACAGTACAGTATCATACCTGAAGCTTCGCGCTATGATTCCGGTACACTGCACAAAAACGTACTCATTTACATTTTAAAAACCAAAGAGCGTGTTTTTCAGACTTTACTGGCCTGCTGTGCCTCCAGAATTTTTTTACAGCCCAGTTGCCCGCCAATGAAATCTGCGTCACGGCCTAAACTACGGCCCAGTGCTCAAGACAAACCCGCCCAATTTTTTTTGGACTCGACAATGCCAAAAACCTCCTATTTGTACTGCTTTGCATTCATCTGGCCATTTGCATGATCGAGCCCGCTCAAAAATAGCCGCATCGCTTTCACCGCAGAATTTGCAACAAAAAAGCTTAAACCCCCAAAGCGCCACGACCACTTTTGAAAAATTCAGGGGTCACTCAGGGGTCACACATTTCAATCTCAGAAAATGCCAAATTTGGGAAATTTCGAACTCCGAGTGATCAATGCATCTCAAACAGGTAATTCTGACAATTTGCTATTGGCGGACAAAATGACAGATCGCCCCAACGTAAGAAAAATGCCCAAAGAGTGATGCACGAACGCCAATCGACTGACAAAAAGTGCCTACTTTGGTGCGAATTTTTTTGCAAAAATTTAAGGTTTGAGACTTCCAAATTAAGTTGCGTGGATTGCATGGAACTTTTAATTTTTTAAAATTTTTTATTTTTACAGTACTGTAATAATGTTGCACATTTTTGTGCGCTGGGTGGGCTCCAGCCTGCAGAAATGACCGATGCAAAAAGTTAAAACCCAAGCTAGCGCGCTGCAAGTCATCCCATTAGATGCTTTGCCCCCCGTTCTCTAAATAGTAGAATCGGCCAGAAAGTACGAGAAATGAAAATGTAAAACTTAAGGGATTTGGCTAATATTTTCACTGAAGGTGTGTTTTTACGCCGGTAGCCCGTAGAGCGTTTTAAAAAATAAAAATGTTCTTAGTTCACGAGCAATCCCGGATTTCATGGAAAAAAATGAAGCGTTTGGCTGGTGAAAAAAATGAATGCATGGAAGCTGTTGCGCATCGGTCCGCGAAAAAAATTGAGGTTGATCAAACTAGGTAATGGATGCCGGGCAGCTTTTTTTCTTTCGGGCAAAGTGTGTGGTTCCATTGGAGAAAAAAAAGTCTCGATATGATGACAGCTCGGTGTGAGTATAATGCGCTCCAAAGTTGGCTGTTGGGCGAATGTTGTGCTTCCATTGCAGATGGACATCACGGGAACGAGAAATGAGAGCTTGAGTGTCTCAATTCACTTTTTCCGCAATCCTCAGGGCTCGCTCCTGCTTTTTTTTAGTCCACAAACCCTCGATAGATCCGTATGCTGCGCATCATGCATCTCAAAAATGCCTGTTGCTTGGGCGAGTGTGGTGGCTCCATTGCAGGTGGAGATCACGAGAAACGAGAGCATGAGTGGCTCGATTCACTTTTTGTGGAAACCTCGGCGCGGAGTCGCTCCTATTTTTTTTTTTTTTTATCCAGAAAACCCTCGATGGGTCAGTGTGCGCATCATGCATCTCAAAAATGGCGTTGAGCGTGGGTTGTGGTTCCATTGCAGAAAAAAGGCCTCGATAGGTCCGTGTGCGGCGCATCATTCATGCATCCCAGAAATGGCTGTTGTGTGAGTGTTGTGGTTTCATTGCAGCAATTGGATGGACATCACGAGAAATGAGAGCATGAGTGTCTCGATTCACTTTTTGTGCAAACCTCGGAGGTCGCTGCTCTTTTTTTTAGTCCAGCAACTCCCAATTGTTCGGTGTGAATGGTAGGACACAGCACAATACCAAGGGGAAATGTCGACGTCGTCGTACCAACCCAAGGACTTTGCGCAATAAAGCATGAATTCGTCACCCCGCTTAAAGGCCGCCCTGGAGCCGCGTTCTTTTCCTACGCTACTCTTCTTTCTCTCTCTTTTTTTTCCTTTCATAGCCATGCGCGCATGCGAGCACATGCAAGCACAACACCACTCAACAGACTGAAAAAGCACTGGAAAAGAACAAAAGCCGCTGGTGTTCACTATTTTTTTTTTTGGTGTCTTGGCGCGTCCTGTTGCCTGGCTTTGTCCTCTTTTTTTTATTTCTCTAATGGCCATGCGAGCACATGCAAGCATGACACCGCGCAACACACTGCAAAAGCACCGGAAATGGACGAAAACAACTGATAATCACTTTTTTTTTTTTTTTTTTTTCGCAGCCTCGGGTACGCATCATGTTGTTGCCTGACATCCTTTGTCCTGTTATTTTTTTTTCTCAAGGCCATGCGAGCATATGGGCGCTCGACACCACGCAACAGACTGTGAAAGCACCGGAAATCGATGAAAACAATCGATATTCGCTGTACTTTGTCTTTTTGATGGCTATTGCTCGATGAATCAATGGGGCCAGCAGCGATTTGCACCAGCAGCAACGACATGAGCGCTTCAAAGCCCCCAAAGATGATTTAGAGCCAAGGTAAGGGCTCTCTCTCTTTTGTCTTCACTCAATTTAATAAAGAAGCTGCTATTACACACAAAACGGCATATAGTAGCTAAAAAAGGCGCGAGGAGAGAGACTTGGAATCATGTTTTTTTTGGCAAAATTGGTCATGGATTCCAAGATGGCTGCCGTTGTCAGAGTGTTGTGGGTCGCTCGTCCTTTTTTTTTTTAGTCCAGGAACCCTCAATACCTCGTCGGTGTGCGCATCATGCATCCCAAAAATGGCTGTTGGCTGTTGGGCGAGTATTGTGTTTCATTTCAGCAAAAAAAAAAAAAAAAAAGGCAGATGGGCATCACGAGAAATGAGAGCTTGATTGTCTCGATTCACTTTTTATGCAAACCTTGGGGGTCATTCGTCATTCCATTCCAAAAATGGCTGTTGGGCGAGTGTTGCGGTTTCAGATCCGGTCGACATGCGGGTTTTATGATAATTGCTCATGACAAGAGGAAATCAAAAAATATGGGTATCGTGGCCCAGCACCTTTCAACGTCAAGAAGTGACCCCACATCTTGCCTGGCCAGGCCAAGGCCTCCGGACCTTGTTGTTAGTAATTTTGGAATAA
The DNA here is from genome assembly GCA_025201375.1 of Gongronella butleri. NCBI lineage: Eukaryota > Fungi > Mucoromycota > Mucoromycetes > Mucorales > Cunninghamellaceae > Gongronella > Gongronella butleri. The sequence continues at coordinate 93,946 of JAIWZP010000017.1, forward strand.
AAATCGGCGGTTGGCTAGGCCGTTATCGACGAGCAGATGGCGATTGAAGAAATTGCTCGGAAAATCTGTTTTCTCCGTCAGGTTTGATCAGATCGCGGTGAAAGTTATTGCATTCGACAGTAATTACGCAGCTGCATTCGACACGTTAAAACCACCGGCTGTTATTTTCCTGGCTGTCGAGAAAATCGAGTCTGAAAAATTATCAAATGTTTGATCAACTTTTGCAAGCGGGCAAAGGTAATCCATCGAACGTGAAAACAATCTGAAAATGACATCCAAATGCGTTTCTTTCTAAGGTGCCAATTTCATGGACCTCCACCAAATATTTCGGAGACCTGTGCTAAATTTGTGAAAATAACGCCATTGGATTCCTCTGCATAACGACCAACAAGCCCGCCTCTGGGTGTTAAGAGTTTACAGGGAAATACAGTAACGCCCTAAAATAATCTAATAAGTACCTAGGCTTGCAGAGACAATCTACGGTATCTATGGTTTGTGGTCTTTAAGACTAGATTTGTGAAAATCAAGAAATAATTGCCAATTTTCTAAAATTGTCTGCAACCAGACTGGTTTTTAACGCTTATTTATAAGTTGACGTGCCAAACCACCTAATACTGTAATAACTAATTTTGGAACCGATCCAATTAAGGTTTGCAGCGGTCAGCAAGAAGCGCTTGTGGTTTGAGGATATCGCTTCAAGTTTTCGGCGAATTAGCCTTGAGAGCACTTTTGATCCTGGTTTAGCCCTGACTTTGTGAAAAATGCATTTTCTCAGGACTGAGTGATCCGGTTTGGGAAAAAAAACTTGACATCGTCGAATTTTTGAGTCGAGTATCCATTGACCTAAATTTGGAGTCAGACGATCAGCCGCATCGAGAGGAACGCGTAAACTAGTGTTTTGTGCTGGGGTTTCACTAGTAAACACGAATCTCGATCTTTCTCGAGACTGAGTGATCAGATTCGCAAAAAAAAGTAACACCGCTGAAGAATTGCGTCTATCATCAACTGGTCCAAATTTGGGACCAGATGAGCGAGTTTCTGAGAAAGTGCTAGTTCCATAGGCGTAAATGGGGTACGATCATCAGCATTTGGTCTCGTACAGCGGCAACGTCTGAGCGCCCCGATGCGCAAGACACCTCAAATGAATCAGTGACCAAACGCGGTACAAGCGCTTGTAGTTTGGGGACATCGCGTCGAGTTCTCGGCAAGTTAGCCTTCAGGGGTCGTTTTGATCCTGGTTTGGCCCTGATTTTACGCAAATTGCAATTTCTCAGGACTAAGTGATCCGATCTCTGAAAAAAATTGACATCGTTTGTGTTCTGTGCTCAGCAACCTCTAGCTCAAATACTGTATAGGACCTGACGACCAAGATATGGAGGATGCGCCCTGCAAAAAGGAGGTATGATAAGGTCTTTTTCCATTCTGGTAGCGTGCGCGACAACAGTCCAAAGTAAAGACGTGCGAGTAATCTCAAATGCATCTGTGGTCGCAGATGGTTAAAGTGCTTGTATTTTGGAGACCTAGCATTGAGATCTCGGCCAGTTGGTGTGCAATGACTCTGAAAAGTCGCACTTTCGATATTGGTTTGGCAGATGTGATACTGATTCCGCTCTGCCTGTCTGTTCATATTCACAAATACAGTATGAGCTTCCGAAAGCGCGAAAAAAAAACCAACCAATGCCTCAGCAAGTGCCCGAAAAATGCACAAAGGAACGATTTTCATACATTTTGAATTTTTGCACAAAATAAAGCGTTTTATATGTCCATGTTCAGTAAAGGTCAACGTGAACCGACTGGCGTTGATTCCATGACATAAATGCAACAAAAAAAATTGCACTTGCATTTTGTCTGAAAACAAGCATTCTCGCTTTTTCAAAGGCCTTTTCAAATGCTTTAAAAATTGATTGAAGCATCAACATTATTTTTCCCTGAAGCTTCATTTTTTTGTCTTTAAGGGAGCCCTTTTACAAAGGATTAAAATGACAAATTCGCCGTCAGACGCGTTTTGCTGTCAAGCAAGCATGAGTTTCGCGTGTGCGGTGTTTGAATCAGGTTAAAAGGAGCGCCAGGTGCTCCCCCCTGCGGCACAAAAGGTCTTTTCTTCTCGTTTCATTGTCGTAGGATGGCTACTGAACGCGTGACTCTCGAGTGGAAGCGCGCTTGGCACCGAAAGCTGAAAGAGCAGGTGAATTGTCTATTGGTTGGCAATCCTTTTGGTAGGCAGAATCGCCAGGGCAACGATATCCTCATTGGTTCGCTACACGGGCGCGTGCTTTATGTGAATCGCAACAAGGTAGAAGAAAAAAAAAAAGAGGAATTGTCTCGTTCTTTATGCGTTTGCTCACTCACTGGTATTTTTATTGCCACTTTTTTGTTTCAAGGACGTACAGCTGCTGTGCGAGAGCAAGGGTGGCCCGGTGCAGTGCGTGCTGATCCAAGATCTGGACGGCAGTTGGCAGCCGACGGTCCTCGTCGGCGACTGCGACGGCAAAGTCACTTTTTTCCGCAACCAGCAGATCCAAGGCAACATTAAAATTGGCAGGCCCATCCACGCGCTTGTCCACCATGAAAATGAAGGTAAAAAGAGGGCAATTGGTCGCGTGCCATTACTGCTCGCGCGCTGCAAACTTGCGAAAAGCTGACGCGACGCGCCGTTTTTTTTTTTTTTTTTTGCTTTGCCAGTGGGCGATCACCAGCTTGTCGCTGGCGATTCGCATGGCAGTGTGACCAGCTTTGGGCTGCATGCGACGACATGGAAACAAAATTTGGACTACTACAGCAATAATCTCGATTTGCATGATTCTGTAAGACGAAATGGGCCAATGGCACATGCCTTTTTTGACGCGACGCCGTGTTGCTCAATGCATCCGATTTTTTTTAAATGTGGTAGGGCGCTTTCCAATACATGGCTGTCAAGTGTTTGCATTCGGTCAAGCTGCAGGACGATCGAAATGCGCGCGTGTCGTGCCTTTTGGCGTGTAGTGGCGCGTCCACCGTTTTCGTTGTGTATGAAGAATCCATTGAGAACATCCGCACGCCCACGCCCATTGAATCTGTAAGTTCCTAGCGTGCAAACACCTTTTGTTTTCTCATTTTTTCTTTTTCTGATAGATTTGCTCAGGTTTTTTTGTGACAAAGGACGAGGTGGAGCGATTACGCACCAGAAACGAGGATGGCATGGACGTGGATGACGAAGAAAGACCACCAACGACGGCCACGGTGGATGTACAAGTGCTGCTGGCAGGCCAGGATGGACACACATACATCATGATCGATTTCGAGGTAAAGATGATGGCACAAAGTAGACCCCGTGTTACTCAATTCGCGTGCTTTTTCTTCTTCTTAACTCTGCCTTGTCACTGCCCTTAGATATACCCTTATTTCCAGGCAGAATGGACAGTGACGCACGTTTTGCGGTTCCGACCGAGATCCCTGCCCTCCAAAGAAACAGACATGGTCATCTGCGCCGGCCAAAGCGACGTCATTGCTGTATACCACCATGGCAAGGTAAAAAAAAAAAAAAAAAAGAAATGGAAGAGCAAGCACGAGCACCGCGTGGAAAATGGAGGAAACGAAAAAGCAGGGCTCACACTCTTTTATTTCTCGTTTTGACAGCGTGTCTCGGAGATCAAATGCAAGGATTGGCCGCAGTGCATTGCGTTGGGGGACTTGGATCAAGAGGGCAAGGACAGCCTGGTGGTTGGCTATGAAGATCAAAGCATTGATGTGTTTTCGTTCGATTTGACATTGCCGGACAGCATTGATCTGACATGATGATGATTTTGTGGAGCAAATGGATGTGAATTTGGGTGCTCACTCGGACTGACTGCGCGCCATGAGCCAAAAATGGCAACAGGAAATAAAAAACGAGACAGCTCGAGGTTTCACCAGATTTTCCCCCACTAAAGAATGCCCAAAAGGTGCATTGCGCTCCCACTCTTCCCTGTCTTCTTCTTTTCCCTCTCTTCCAACCCTAAAAAAAAAAAGAAAAGGAGCATGCTTCGACAACTGCGGCTTGGCCGGGGTCAACCCGCATTGTTTTCCTTGCCCACATGCGCGATGCCGCGCACCCACGTCCGCGCATTGGCCTCTACCGCGCCTCTTTTGGACAAAAAGTTCGCCAGGTCGCCGAGCACCACTACAGGTGCCCATTGTACGTGACCTAGCGGCATTGATTGCCATTGAATTGACTTTTTTATTTTTGCCTTTTGATAGATGCGAATCCGGAGGATCTCCTTTACACGGTGCGGCCCGTGAATTATTGGATGGACAAGATCATGGAGAGCGAAAAGTGCAAGGACATCAATGACAAAACGCCGCGCAAACCGCGTGAACTCGTGGAAAAGACGGTAAAATACAAAAAAAAAAAAAAAGCATGGCCATGGCCGGGGGTGACCCTCGTTTTCAAGTGGAGGAACAATGTGCCGAGTGACAGCATCGACATCCGCCTTTTTTGGGTGGTGTGACCCGACGACCCAAAAAGACCCAAAAAAAAAAAAAAAATCGACGAACATGCCGACGAGGAAATCCCGGCACACGGACCCGTCGACCTGACTAACCTCACTGTTGGGGTCTTTTTTAGATGAAAGACAGCTATATTGAGATTTTTCTGCCATTCAAGTCGTCCAAGGAGCTGCTGGAAGAGTATATTTTTGTTGACGGGCGCATTCGTACGGGCAAGCTGCTGGAAGGTATGGTTTACGCGCCACCAATGCGATTTTTTTGGTCTCAATGAGCATCCCCCCTTTCTCACGCACAGATCTCGACTCGTTGGCGGGCGCTGTCGCCTACAAGCATCTGTCGACGGCCAGTGACCCGGACACGGCGCCTGTGACCATTGTCACAGCCAGCGTCGACCGGCTCGACCTGTTTCTGCCCAAAGCCGTTGAGAATTACAGACTCTCTGGCCATGTCACCTACACGGGCAATTCATCCATGGAAAGTAAGCAAAAAAAAAAAAAAAATTGAGAAAAAGGGGAAAATGACAAAGAAAAAGAGAGAGAAAAAAATTCCATGCATGACCTCCCGCTCGTTTCTGACATTTCCCTTTTAAAAAGTCTTCATCAAAGCAGAGGTAGTGCCTGAAGGCGCGGAATTGAAGCATGATCAGGCGGCAAACGAGAATCCTGCGGGAGCGAGCTATTTGGATGAACACACGGTACTTGCGACACGATTTACGATGGTGGCCATCGACTCGCTGACGCATAAGCCTGTGCCTGTGAATCCGCTGGTGACGACGACGCCCGAGGAAGAGCGATTACGGCAGCTAGCGGAGCAGAACAAGCAGCAAAAGAAGAATGAGGCGGAAACGAGCCTGTACAAGCAGCCGCCGACGGCGCAGGAGAGCCTTGAGATGCACCACATGTTCCTCGAGTATTCGCAATATATCGACAATCAACACGAGCGTGATTATGCGCGTGTTTTGCCGTCCGAGGCCAAGAAGCCATTGCCGGAGCATTGCGTGTGGATGGCCGACACGCGCAAGGACTCACTGATCGTGTGCCACGCACAATTCCGCAACGTCCACAACAACATCTTTGGCGGGTTCATCATGAAAAAGGCATTGGAGCTATCATACGCTACAGCAAGCGCGTTTTTGCAATCGAAAAAGCCAATTGTGCTCTCCATGGACGGCGTGACGTTCCGCAAGCCTGTGTTTGTCGGGTCGCTGCTGGAAATGACGTCTGCTGTCGTGTACTCGCCAGGCCACCCGCACCGATCCATCCAGGTGCGCATTGTCGCTGATATCCTGGACATTGAGAACGACAAGCGTGCGACGACAAACGTTTTTTATTTTACACTCTCGTGCGAGGATCCCAGCATCAAGGTGCGCCAGGTGTTGCCTCGCTCGTACGGCGAGATCTTGCTGTGGCTCGATGGCAAGCGACGACGCAATCGCGGCATGCATGCCCGCCAATTGCTACTCGAAGACCTACGACGCTACAATGACTAGAAAATAAAAGCGAAACAAACAATTCAAGAAAAAGGAGGGCGAGTGGCATAAAAAAAGCAAGCTAAAAAGGAGGGGGGGTTTTTTTTTGCGATTTCATTTAAATTCGCGTTTGTTTGTTTCACCTTGATGGGCCAAGTGACACATTTGTCAGGGGTGGGGGTGGTTTCATTGATCCATTGGGCTGCCCAGCAGCCGGTTTTTTTTTTGTTTTCATTGTTTGTTGCCTTGCTTTTTTTTTCTGCATAAATTTTTTTTCTGACAACACCAGGATGGAGACTAGTGCAAATATAGAAGGCTATGGGGCGGGAATAGGGCAAGGGCGGACTGTCCCCACTTTTTGACGTGTTGTGAGCCATCACAATGAGTCATCAATCTGAGCGTTGCAAAAGATGCCTTTTTTTGTTCTTATCTTTGATCGCTCGCGGGGCCATGACAAACAAATTTGAGACTCCACACGAGACCCCTTGTTAGCATAAAATGAAGGGGGACGCGGGGGATTGACCGATTTTTCCCTCTCTCTTTCTCTCTCTTTTCCTCTTTTTCTCCCTTTCCTTTCTCTCTTTTTCTTTCTCCTTGCAAGCAACCATGGCTGCCATCAACACTGCGCAAAGCAAGCCCCAGCACTTTATTACGACGGCGGACTTTACGGCGGAGCAATTGCTCGATTTTGTCAATGAGGCGATCAAGCACAAGGTGCAGATGAAGTACAATTACCCAGAGCCGCGCACGGAGCGCCCCATGACGGGCCAGACGCTCGCTGTCATGTTCTCAAAGCGTTCCACGCGTACTCGTGTCGCCACCGAGTCTGCAACGGCCTATCTTGGTAAGAAAAAGAGAAAAAGAAAAAAAAAGGCGATCCGGATGCTCACGAATATATAATTTTTTTTTTTTGACAGGTGGTCATGCCATGTTCCTTGGCTCCAGCGACATTCAATTGGGTGTGAACGAGTCGCTGCTGGACACGTCTCGTGTGGTGAGCTCGATGGTCAATGGCATCATGGCGCGTGTAGGCGCGCACAAGGAGATTGAGGTAAGTTTTATTATACTCATTTCGCCACGAGGGAAAAAGAGCACGTTCATTCATCTCTCTTTTTTTTTTCTCCAGCTGCTGGCGCAAGAGTCGACGGTGCCTGTGATCAATGCCTTGTCGGACAAATACCATCCTACGCAGATTCTTGCTGATTTGATGACGATCCATGAGCATTTCCACCATCGCAAGAACAATGTGCCTGCTGGCCAGTACACGGCGCACACGCAGCATCCTCGTGAAACGCTGCCGGGCCTAAAAGTCGCGTGGGTCGGCGACGCGAACAATATTATTCAAGAAATTCTTGTCGCGTTCCCCAAGGTTGGCATTCACGTGGCTGTCGCCGCACCCCAGGGCTACAATTGCGACCAGGACGTCGTTGACATTGCGCTGGCCGATGCGGCAAAGACGGGCGTCAATGTCACCTTTACCACCAAGCCCGAGGACGCGATCAAGGACGCCGACATTATCATCACCGACACCTGGTACGTGTTCATCCCCTTTTTAGGGTGTTTGTGCGATGTCTGACCACGTTGATGATTATTTTTTATAGGGTCAGCATGGGCCAAGAAGAGGAAAAAGCCAAGCGTTTGCAGGAATTTGCAGGATACCAGGTGACCATGGACATGGTCAAGCGCGGCGGCGCCAAAGAGGACTGGGTCTTTATGCATTGTCTGCCGCGCAAGCCCGAGGAGGTCGACGACGAGGTAAAAAAGAATGGACCTGAAAGAAAAAGACGCGATGCTCATTCAATTCTCGCAATTCTCGCATTTTCACGCGTGTAGGTCTTTTATTCGGAGCGATCGCTGGTCTTCCCCGAGGCCGAGAATCGCAAGCATACAATCTTGGCAGTGATCGACCGTCTGATTGTCAAGGGCGGCTTTTAAACCGTCTGTTTTCTTTGTTTCATTCTTTTATTGCATTTTTTTCCCACCCATGTACATATTATCGTCATTGTGACATTTACAGTAAAAAGCTTGTTTTCTTCCTTAAAAAAAAAAAGAGCACTACCAGGAGTGGAGTTTGGCTCAACACGGGGAAACTCACCAGGTCCAGACATAAGAAGGATTGACGACGCACATGAAATTGAGAGAAGAGCAATTGAATCGCCTTTATTGAATTTTGTTCGTTTGTCGCTGACGTTGCATATATATATATATATATTTTTGGAAACCTGCCATATGACGAGCAATGACGATAATAAAAAATCTTTCACCAGGTAGCTGGCCATACACAAAAAGTACCCATTAAGCCCAATCACCTGAGAGTGGCTCAATAGGATGCTCTTTGGCTTTGAGGTGTAGATTGTCAAATATAGCCTTGTCCACCCCTTTGTATTCGATCTCTTCCTCATCCTGCTTTTCCATCTCTTCCAATTCTTTCCCAACCTTGCCCAACTCGCCCTTGACATCTGTTGTCGCACCGACAAGGACGAGTTCGGCGTTCTCGTAGTTCAAAAATTCGGACGTATCCATCATCACAAAGCGGCGATCGCCAAACGCCTTTTGGAGGTGGTCTGGGTAGGCAGCTTTTTGCTTACCGGACAAACCAGCGTTCGAGGGAGAAGGCTTGTTTGGATTCTTGACACTCATGATGATACTTGCCTGCTTTTCCACATTGAATGCTTTTTGTGCCTCTTGGGGTTCTTTCGGCAAGGAAATCGCGTATGCCAAGTGTGAATGGCCTTGATGCGTTGTGATTGCGTAGACCCCTTCGCCCTAGAGGGAAACATTGTTAATGTAAAACAATAATGACAAGTTCATGTTACCATTGGCCGAGCAGAGTGAACTACCCTTTCGCCACGCGTCTTTGTTTCGTAAGTGTGTTCCTTAAATGCGCCGACAACCTCATCCATGTTCTCTGACGCACTAGCAACAAAGCCCCAGTGGCGTGAACGGGGACTGGGTGAAGGCAGCTTCTTGCTGCCCAAGATAATCAAAGTGGGGACGCGTTTGACGCCTGCCGACCAGTATGGCTTCAATAGCATATAGGCGCGCTGTACATCATCGGCGCTTTGAACCTCGTCCGTGTCCACCTACGTCATGATAATCGACGACAAAGAGTGAGCAGCCCTTGTAAAGTAAAAAAAGTGGCGGTTTACCTTTGGACGATAAAAAAAGTAAATGTGGCCCTCCTCCAGCATGGTTGCCTTTTTTGACGTATCCTCCACGCCTGCACCTGACTCCGTCTTCTCCTTTTTACGAGGCGGAGACCTGCTTTCTTGCTTTTCTGCAACGTCTGCACGCTTTGTTCCACGGTGCTTCTTAGTAGCTGGGTCGTTTTTTTTTGTGGGAGACATAATGAAAAAAAGAAATACGTAGTAGACCCCGCAGTTTTATAATCACCAAAAACGAATAAATAAATAAAATAGACCCACCGTTTCAGATATCCCTGGACAAACTTGGACAACCATTGGCCTGCCACTAGTCCATCCAGCCCAAACGCAATCCACCAGATCCTGGTCATCAGCCAGCGGTTGAATCTAAAACATATGTTGTTTCCCACTCCCGGTGACATCATAGCCCGCAGGGCCATTTTTTAGAAAAAAAAAAAAAGACGGCCTTTACGCGTATAAAATTTTGACTGGAAAACGCCTTTGCGCATTATGCAGATGAGACTTTGGAAACTGCAATAAGCAAATTGCTTGAAGGTTGATGTTTTCGTTTTTTTTTTTTTTTTTTTTACCTCTGCTTTCTAATCAACCCAAGGTGTATCTGTTGTATCTCCAGAGTGAAATATCTTTTGCCGAGCTGCTTGGCACGACTAAAATTCGGCTAAAAAACGTACACATGTCGCGTTGTGGGGATGCTCACAGCAAAAATCCACAGGAATGTTTAAAACGCGAATATCTCGAAACTTAGAATAACAACAGTCAGTGTTTTTTTGCAGCATTTCAAGCCTTTCTTCACGGCTCTCGGATGAAACTGATTTCATCCAAAAAAGCGCGTTTATGACGCGTAATTGCTGTTTTTCTCGATCCTTAAAATCGCTGATTTCTCGACAACCAGCGACTCAAATCGCCCAAAACTTATACATCCGTCATTGCACTAGTGTACCAGCATGTGGTTAAAGGTTCAGAGTTGTCGATCGTTTGTGCAAAGTTTCAAGCGATTTAAAGTTGTCAATTTTGATATTTAGTTTTTTACGATTTTCGCCTTCAATTTTTATTAAAGTGATCCAAAATTGCGGTGGAGCCTCTTCGTGACGGAAATGCGCATCTTTTGGTCAAAACCAAACTGCTATATCTTCATTGTACGTGACATTACAGGTGTTTAAAATTTTGGGTAGTAGCCACGTCAAGGTAAAACGATCGACAACTCTGAACCTTTAACCACATGCTGGTACACTAGTGCAATGACGGATGTATAAGTTTTGGGCGATTTGAGTCGCTGGTTGTCGAGAAATCAGCGATTTTAAAAATCGAGAAAAACAGCAATTACGCGTCACAGACGCGCTTGTTTTGGATGAAATCAGTTCTGTTCGTGAGCCACGGAGAAAGACAAGAAGCGTAGCCAAAAAGCGCGATCGTTAAGAAGGTGGAGCGCGAGAAATTTAATTTTTTTACAATTTTAGTGTTTCATTATGCGCATTTGGATTGCAATGCAGGTGTCGCCTTGTAACGCACATCCAACTTGTGCCATGGACATATGCCAAGTAGAAGAGAATGTAGACATTGCAGAGTGCAGCTGCTTTGGCTCTGATTGCAAGAGATTTATTTTTTATTGGCGATTTTTTTTCGCAAATATTCTCTGTATTTGTTCAAAGACATATTTTGTGCCACACGGATCCCTTCATGGTAGCCAGCTGCTCCCTTGTATGGGATCTGGAAAGTTGCTGATGTCAACATGATTGCATCATAGAGCTCCTTTTTGCGAGGGAAGAAGCACGACAAGTTTTCGTCCTTGCGCCAATGAGGCTTGATTGCCTCCAGGGATGCCACTGACGGATGACCAGGCAATCCATCTTCGTGCTCGTTCCACACGTCCGTTATCGTCTTGATTTGGCGGTTCATACGATACTCTTGCTGGTGGAATCCTCATGTGATGGAATAGATGGGATTGCGGTGGCGGCAGAAAATGCTGCAGGGATGTCTTGGACGTCCTCCTGGGGCAAAAATGATGATGGGGGGATCGAGGAGGGCGCAGCAAGCTGCATGATGGCTTATTCAAGTACGTTTTTGAAACTTTGCGTCAAATTGATAGAGTGTTGGTTTAATGACTTCCAGATTATTGTCTACATTGTCGAATCAGTGAGCCATTTCATTGTTGATGAAATTAAAGCGACTATCAATGACGTCTAGTGAGCTCAGGCATGGCGTTCAACAATCGCTGAGACAACGAAAATTGCTCAGTGTCAATCTCCACCATTCTGAGTGATTCTGCCTCCAAAGCGCAGTACGATGGCGTGTGGAAAATGTCGCTCGACCAAAGGAGGTACTCGGGATACTTTTTTTTTTTTTTGAGAACGGAATCCTTTTGAGCAAATTTTTTTTTTTTTTTTTTTTTTTTTTTTTTGCGTAAAAAAAAACAGAGAAAGAAGAAGATTAAATTAATCAATTCCTATTGTCAGCCGTTTTTCGAATGTACCTGCAAAAGCACAGCGCGACGTTCCTGCAGCAATTTTAAAACATTGTACACCGCCAAGTCATGTTGGACAATTCCTTGGTCTAGGCGCATAAGCCAAATTTCGACATCGGGGAACACCATCAGCTGCAAATCCATGGGAGGTTGAACCGCGGCGCGAGCCAAAAAAAAAAAAAAATTGTGGTCTTTGATGTTCGCACACCAACCTTTTGAAAGATATCTTTGTGCATCTTTTTTTTGCGAGCTGTACGTAAATGCTGCGTGTCCTTGACGCCCGGGATCACTGGCGTATTAGCGTATTATATCAATGCCTTCTTGTCGAAAAGTCCGGGAAGGATTGCGCGGCAAATGGAATTGCGCGAAAAGATTCAACGCCAAAGTACCGACGGGACAGACGTCCGCAACACGGTGTCGAATACACACACTGTATTCTTCCTTTTTTTTTCCTTGTTCATCTTGTCAAAGTTGATCTTCGTTAAAAACACCAGACACCGGGTATCACCTTGATTTTCAACGACGCAAGTGGACAAAAGCGAAATTTCCAGGGCAATTATATTTTGGCTTCTGAGAAGCATGGCATGGCCCAACATGAAGCAAAAGCTGTTGCGTGACCCTGCAAGATTGTTGCGCTCCATGAAAAAGTGTTCGCCAATCTTCTGGAATTTGCCGCGACTGTAGCAATCGTGCAACAAGTTCTTGCCTCTGTCCTCGAAGTTTTCGTTGGCGCGCCTCGCGCCCTCCTTGGCGTAATTTGTCAACACATCAACGACCAATTGCGAGCGAGGATGCGGATGAGCATTCATGCCTAATGCTTGTTGTTGCTTAAACAAGCAAACGCAAGCTTTCACGAAATCCTTGATAGATTCAAAGGAGAATCGGCCCGTGACATCCGGGCGTATCTTGCAGCGATTGATGACAAACGGCAGGTATGACGCGAGCTGCAAGTTCAATTGTCCATGAGCTTCACAATTTCCTTTTTTTTTTTTTTTTTTTTTTTTTTTTTACCTTTTCGTCAGTGACCTCTGGACTGTCAATAAAGCCCGGTTGTTCACACCAGTCCTATTCATGCAAATCTCAATAAAAAAGTTTTTTCGATCTTGCAAAAGCACGCTGTACCTCGAAATCTCTTATTTTAGGTTCATAATTACGCCAAGTGCTTTCCTTCTTATTGAATGCAGCTTGAATAAGGATAATTTCCTAGTCTTCAGCCAGCTCACGCTGGCTCACGCTGGCTGTCCATCATCTTGTGAATGCGAGCGAGTGCGGCTGCTGTGGCGCTGCAATCCCATCCGGGGTGATGGGATTGGAGACTAAATCATAGTTATCAATCAATTGTCAGGCTGATGCTCATTTACAAAGCGTGGCATGGATGCACACCAGACGTATTTATTCTTACAATGCAGCGCAAGTGGGGGTGTCAAGGGAAATTTTACGTTTAAAGAGAAAAGAGCAGGAAAAACAATAAAAAGGGGTGGGGGCCAATAATAAGCGTGCCAGCAGTCGCAGGTAAAGGCGGTGATTGAATTCGACTGTAAAAAGGGGAAGGAGGGTTGTCGCCAATTGCCCAAACTTTTGCCTCTTTTTTGCTCTATTTTTTTTTTCTTTGTTCTTTTTCTTGTCACTTTTGTTGTCGTGTGCGGATGAAATCGGTCGACCTTGCCGAAGTTCCTGATATACGGTGTTCTGAGCCGCCTTTGGCGCATCGCAAGAAGCTTGCGACGTGCAACAAGCAAAATCTCGGCAAGGCCACGCACGTTCAGCGGTACAGGTGCTACCACAAGGACTACAACTTTTTCGCGTCGCCATGTGTTGTTTGCGCGTCGATTGTGCGCGCGGGCAGGTACAAGCCTGGGCAAGAAAAGTGCCGATTTGTGCAATGGCGTGGGTTTGCCAATCCTCCCGCGGATTTCCGTGTAGTGTTTATGAACGAAAAGTCGGTGCAATTGGCGTCCATTCTGAGCGAGAAAAGCCTGTTCCACCAGACACTGGACGGGCTGGACGCCACCCATCTTTTGTATTTGCGCGACCGGATCCGACCCATGTTGCATCAACTTCTCGAGCGCGATGGCAATGCGCTTAGCAAGGTGCCCGAGAAACAACGATATTTGCGGCCGGCGATGCAATCTGTCCGACAGATTTGCGACGTGTGCTCGACGTCGCTTTTCAACTTGTCGTTTGTCTGCCGCGAATGCGCGTTTGAGGTGTGCATCGACTGCATGGCCTTGATTGAGGACGACCAATCGCCCGAGGGAAGAATACTGAGACTCGCCGTGGGCAAGGCACCTGAACATGTCATTGACAAGGCGTGTGCTGACGTGGGCCACCATACAAAGGGCCAATTCCTCGGTTTGTATCGCTACAACAACCAGTCCATCGGCCGATGGGAAAGAGAAACAGCCATCGACCCCAATGTCGATCCCACACCCAGCCCGAACCTTCTCGACAAGGCCCCGCGCTATCTCCTCGGCAAAAACGAGACTGCTTCTCGTCGTGGCAAAAAGCGACAGAAACCGATGCACCGTGTTGTTGACGACGATGACCAGTGGGCGACAAACCTCGACAATGAGTCAATGGCCATCGACGCGGGTCCATTGGACGACAAATGTGCGACCATTCGTGCATCTGCCGGGTTTGTCGATGCCGACAAGGTATTGCGCGTCGATCAGGCGGCCATCGACACGTTGCTCTTCCAGGCGTACTGGTCGCAGGGCAAGCCACTCGTGGTTAGCGACGTCATGAGCCGCAGCAAAGCCAATTGGTCACCCGCCATGTTTTGCAAGCTTGGCCAGCAGATCAGCGAGACTGTCGAAGTCCATGATTGCCACGCCATGCTGCCACGGGAAGTTCCCATCGACGATTACTTTGACGCCTATACGGGCAAGGCGAAACTAAAGACAGATGCCACATCCGACGAGCCTGTTGTCTGCGAGCTCATCGATCCAGACACGGACCCAGATTTCGATCCGAGCCCGTATGTTCGAAGCAAAAAAAACCTACGACGACGCCCGCTGCCCAAAAAAGTTCACCTACCAAAGGGCTCGTCCGCCGACAACACCGACACGGTAAAAAAAAATTCACAAAAAAAAAAAAGGGGGAGGAAGGAAGGAAGGAAGGGGGAATTGAGCAAAAATAAGCAAAAATGAGCAAAAAAAAAGAAAATCTGGAATTCAGGCATTCATGACGCTAATGGTTTCGCAGGATGACAGGTCAAGTCGCGCCACCACGCCGCAGATCAAGGTCGTCGACGATGCAGACAACATCCCCGCCAGTCCCCCGGCCAAAAACGACACAATGGCAACCGAAAGCCCCATTTCTGTTGTGCCCGCGGCTGATGAAGTGGCCAATGATACCAGCGACACGTGCATTGCTGTGAAAAGCGAGGAAATCGACGCGTCCGGTGCCGCTTTGATCAATGATGCGTCTGAATGCGCGATTGAAGCGAGCATCAAGATGGTGGACGACATGGAGCCCATCTCCGTCGGTACCACGGCCACCACAGCACCTATACCAATCCACGTTGCTCAAGGTCCCTGCTCGCAAGCCGCTGTTGGTGCGTTCAGCAAAGAAAAGAGCCCTGATACCTGCGCCACCGTGGCCACCATCAAATCTGATGATGCCATGGACGTCGATTCACCCCTGGCCATCACCAAGGAACAAGAATTGACCGACAAGGATGCTTTGGACGCGACGGATACGATCGAAAAGGAGGAATCCACGTCAAATAATGACGCAGGCAACCCCCCGTCCAAGAAGCAACCGCGCCGTTCGAGAAAGCCCACCATGCATACGCGATCTTCATCCAGCCGCCAGTCGCCACCAAAGACTCTCCTTCGGACATTGAATCGCGAGTATAGCAGCGCGTCTGTGCTCAAAATCAAGGATTGGCCGCCATCCGAGGCCTTTGTCAAGGTCGCGCCGCATCTGTTCCACGACTACATGGACAACATTCTGCCCGTCCCTGAGTATTGCGCAGACATGGGCAGACTCAACCTCGCCAGCTATCTGTCGCCGCTCTTTGTCAAGCCAGATGTCGGGCCAAAGCTCTTTATCGCCTTTGGTCTGCCCCCTCCTTCCGTCGAGGACATTGTCGGCACCACCAATATCCATTGCGACATGTCTGATGCCGTCAATGTCATTTGCCACTCGCAACCCAATCCTTATTTCGCTGACATTACCGATCAAGGTAAGAAAGAAAGCAAAAAAAAAGGGAAAAAAAAAAGGAAAAAATCAAGAAAAAAATTGAAAAAACTAGTGTATTGACTCTTTTAATTTTTTTTAAAAAGGTCTCAATGACACCGACTCGACGGGGGCGGACAACAAGGAGGTGGTGGCGGTGTGGCACGTATTCAAGCATGAGGACATGAGCGCCCTGCGTGCCTTTTTGACCAAGCTTTTGGAACCCGAGGAATACGGGGCATTGGCGATGCCCAAGGGCTACCGCGTCTTCCGTCACCTCAATCACACCAACAGCGACCCACTGCACGGCCAGTGGGTGTATCTGAATGAAGAAAGATTGACGCGTCTGCGCAATGAATATGGCGTTGTGCCCTGGACCATCTATCAAAAGCAGGGCGACGCCGTCTACGTGCCTGCCGGATGCGCGCACCAGGTCAGAAACGTGCAAAACGCCATCAAATGCGCCTACGACTTTTTGTCCCCCGAGAACATCCACCGATCCGCAGAAATCACACGTCAATACGCCGAATGCGCCCAAGAAGACGTCCTGCAGCTCAAATCTACTCTGCTATGCTCTTGGCTTACCACTTCGCAAATCATCAAAGATGCGCAACCCAAAAATGACACAGGGCGACGCGCAAGGGCTTCCACTAGTGCGAAAAAGTCGTCCACAGAGACCAAAGTTGCCGAATCGCCCGAAAACACGCCTTCTCAGCCTGATGACACCGAAACAGCGCACCAGCAAAGCGACGCCGCCCCGCAGCAACAACAATTCGACACACCGGAGCACGTTGAGGCATCGCAGCAGCACCAACAAGAGCAAAATGAACAGGCCGAGCAAACAGGCCAGTCGGAAGAGCTGGAACAAGCATTGTCCCAGCCAGACCTTCATCAAGCATCACCTAGCATGGCCCACCGCGATACGAGTCCCAATCCCATTGACTTGGAAGATGATTCCTTGCCATTTAAAAAGCCACGCCTGGAATAAGGCTTTTTTTTTTTTTTTTTTTTTCATCCGCATCCTTCATAAATTTCTCGTCCAATGAACTTTTTTTTTCAGCAGCCAAGATCTTGTTCCCCTCATCCCCTCCTAACCTCTTTGACGCTTGCAATGTAATAGAACAAAATCAAAAAATGGCTCTTTTTTTTTTGTTACGAGCAATTGAATTAGGGGTTCCACGTCATGCGTTTTTTTTTTGGGGGGTGGCTAAATTTAAGCCGATAACGGGGTCCCCGCATGATTTGTGCACCAATGCCAAGTTCTGGCAAAGTCAACGCCAAAGGCCAGGCTGTGTGCCTCTTTATGCAAGTTCGTGGCTTCCTATTGTGGCACACTTTGCATGATTTGAAATACGGACAAAAATTATCCGGACCAGTCGTCCACTAATCCACGCGACACGGTCTCGCATACACTGTGATATAAAAGGCACCCTTTTGGCCATTGATCAAAAAAAAAAAAAATCGAGAACAAAAATCGCTCTTTTTTTCCCTCACGTATCTCAAACCTCACAAAAAATCTTATTTTAAAATGACAGCAGACAAGGTCTTCATTATTGGCGCGACTGGCAATGTTGGCACGTACGCGGTGAAGAAGCTCTTGGCAGACAAGGTGCCGACAACCATCTTTGTACGTGATGTGGCCAAGGCCAAGCAACTTTTTGGTGACGATGCACATTTGATGGTGGTGCAAGGCTCTCTTGAAGATCTTTCTCCGTTGGCAGAGCACCTGCACGGCCACACGCGTCTTTTTTTGCTTGCGAATGCCGCCGCGCTCGAGGCAAAGGGGACCATTGGCCAATTGGCGTTTGCCGCAGGCATCAAGCAGATTGTCGACATTTCCGGTGGCACGGTCGGTGCTCCATGGCGCACGTCCTTTTTTGGTCATGAACACTATTTAGCGGAACAAGCATTGCTCAATGCAAAGACCACGGGCACACATGTTGTTGCTTTGCGGCCGATGCGCTTCATGTCCAACTTGCAAACATTTGACCGCGCGCAAAACGACACCTTTTATGACATCATTGGCGCCGACGAGCCGCAGCGATGGATCTCGCCGCGCGACATTGGCGAGCTTGCCGCGACAATCTTGCAAGAGGATATCCAAAAGCACGGCGATGCCGTCTACGAGATGGGTGGCGACGTAAAGACCCCCGCAGAGCGCATTGCCATCTTTGAGCGCGTTCTAGGCCGCCCATTCGCCTACCAGCAAGTCACGCCAAAGCAGAAATTCGACTCGATCACGGCCGCCATTCCCTATTTTCCCTTCCAAGCCGTCCTCGAGCTATCCACTCTTGTCGACCGCGATCCGCACGTCTCACTCACCCTGCCCATCTTGCTGGGCCGCGAACCGGAAACACTCGAGGAATACGTTCAAGCCAATCGCCACCTCTTTTGATTATAGCAAAATTTTATACGTGTTTTAGCTTGCAAATCTTGTCATCTCGAAGAAAAAGACGTTGAAATAAATAAATAAATTAATGCTAAAGTGAGAGTCATGAACGGCAAAAATTTTGATGCACCAAAGCCATGAGTGGCGCAGTCAATTCAAGTATGTAAAAAAAAAAAAGGAGTTTAATCGCTGAAATTGAGTTCCATTTTTCTTGACAGTGCAAGACACCCATACAAGCATTGATGTACACCAATTTGCTATATTATTGTTGATTCAATCCGAGCGAGACAATATACCAAAAAGTAAGTTGAACAAGGAAAAACAAAAAAACCTTTTATTTTTGCAGTTTGCACGTGGAGACGAACTTCATGATCTTTCTATTATTATACAGCACGCGTGTGATGCTTATCAAAAGACCCACAGCAAGTTTGGCGCGGACAGGGCCGAGCAGTATTGAACCCCTTGTTCATCCTTGCCACCTGAAAGTATCTCGCAAAGTTGGATTCTCCGATTGCTCCTGTGAAGAGCGCAAATGACACAAATCATGATTTGCAGTGGCAGGCTCCAAAACCAATCCGTGGAAAATAGCCTCCCTGAATTGCGCCAAACTTACACATAAGGAATCTCGCATGGAGAAACGACAGAGTGCGCCAAAAAAATCGAGCGATCCATCTGCGTGTCAACGAGGAATGTGAAATTTTAGATTAAAATTTGCAGGCGAATTGCACCCGAAAAACGCGCCGCAAAGACGCATTTGACGCGTCCATCAGAACGCGATGTTCCAGAAGTATAGATTTGATAGGGAACAGACGCGTCTAGCTCCACGTTTGACGCGGTTTAACGCGCGTCGAATCCGTAGGCTTAAACTTTATGCCGCGTTGAATCCGCCAAAAATTAATTTTTTCAGAGATCACAAGTGTCTGCACGCGCTTCACGTCGTTCTGTTTCTCATGATATAACTTTCAAGGCGCTGAAAGCGATCCTCATTGAGTTTTCCTAAAGATGAAAATTTGCAGCTTTTCATGTTTTACGCCAAATCCAGTCCATGGGCCCCCGATTTTTATTGCGTATTTATCGGTGAATTGTCACCCTTTACCATGTGTATAAATGATGTGGTGATCCGAGGACCTAAATTTTGCAATTTTCAGATCTTCGACTGTATCCCAGGGAAAATTCGCCATTTTGAAAATCGTCATTGCTCAGCATGTAGTAACTGCAGTGACGCGAGAGTGGGTCATTAAAACGAGAATCCTTGAAAGCACTGGATCGAAGAGTCTATATCTCTGTAGACCATAAAACTATCGACTAGCAATAAAAATACAAGAAAAAGGCCTCAACAGCGAATTTCTCGACAACCACAAGTCAATCTCCAGTTTTTCTTCTTCTCGCAGCAAGCGACAAACCGAGGTCAGTGTTTAAGCATAATGATTGAGCTCGTTGACCCGAACAGTTTTGTGCAATGCAACCAAAATGCCAAAACGCACCGATTTGTGAGATCAATCCTGTTACAGTAACTCGATTCATGTTCAAAAAGTCGTAGAGGCCGGCTCCCATGGAGATGAACATTGGACAAGGGCACAGGCCATGGGGTAACGCTTGCCAATGGTGAACAAGAGCAAAATAAAAGACACAATGAACATTCGCGCATATGTTTCTCGACGCGGTGCTGACCAAGTCGCATGAAACACAACCCAACAAACATGAGGGAGAATCAGACGCTTCTTTTGATACCTTTTTTCATTTATTTCTGTTGCTCTTTTCCTGTCGTGTGAGGCTGCGAGCGCCAATTTTGACGTTTACTGACATTTTCTTCAAAAAGTATGCAGCTAAAGGGCACGAGGTCAATGACACTGGTCATCACGAGCTTGTTGTTCACTATAGGGTACTAGCACTCATAATTGTGGACGTGGCCAGATGAAAAAGTAAAAAAAGTGGATAAAATTGTTTTTTTTATGAGTGCGACGCGTTCCAATGGAGCAAAATACACCGGGTTTCTTACTCAAAAAGACGTCGACATTGTGCTTACCAAGCACAGACTCAAAGTGTGCGCGGATCATGGGCGTGTCTTCCTGGCAACCGTTGGCGGCTGCAAAAGAGAGGAAAAAAGCAGCCAATTGTTCGCGTTTTTTTTTTTTACGAGCAATGGAAATGGGGTTCCGCGTCATGCTTTTTTTTTTTTTTTTTTTTTTTTGAGGGGAGCAGCGGCTAAATTTAGGCCGAGAGTGGGATCCCCAGGGCATGATTTGTGTACCAATGCCAAAGTTCTGGCAAGGTCGACGACAAGCGTGAGGCTGTGCCTTTGTAAACGTTCGCGGCCTTCCTATTATGGCACCTCTTGCATGATTTGAAATCCGGGCATAATTACCCGGACCAGTCGTCCACTAATCAACGCGACACGGTCTCTCGTCCTCTATAAAAGGCACACTTTTGGCCATGGATCAAAAAAAAAAAAATCAAGAACAAAAAATCGCTCTTTTTCTCCCTCACACATCTCAAACCTCAAAAAAATCCCATTTTACAATGACAGCAGACAAGGTCTTCATTATTGGTGCGACTGGCAACGTTGGCACGTACGCGGTGAAGAAGCTTTTGGCAGACAAGGTGCCGACAACCATCTTTGTGCGTGATGTGGCCAAGGCCAAGCAACTTTTTGGCAATGATGCACATTTGACGGTGGTGCAAGGCTCTCTTGAAGATCTTTCTCCGTTGGCAGAGCACCTGCGCGGCCATACGCGTCTTTTTGTTCTTGCGAGTGCCGAAGTGATCGGGTCAAAGGGGACCATTGGCCAATTGGCGTTTGCCGCAGGCATCAAGCAGATTGTCGACATTTCCGGTGGCTCAGTTGGTGCTCCATGGCGCACGTCCTTTTTTGGTCATGAACACTATTTAGCGGAACAAGCATTGCTCAATGCGAAGACCACAGGCACACATGTTGTTGCTTTGCGGCCGATGCGCTTCATGTCTAACTTGCAGACATTTGACCGCGCACAACACGACACTTTTTATGACATCATTGGCGCCGACGAGCCACAGTGTTGGATCTCGCCGCGCGACATTGGCGAGCTTGCCGCGACAATCTTGCAAGAGGATATCCAAAAGCACGGCGATGCCGTCTATGAGATGGGTGGCGACGTAAAGACCCCCGCAGAGCGCATTGCGATCTTTAAGCGCGTTCTTGGTCGCCCATTCGCCTACCAGCAAGTCACGCCAAAGCAGAAATTCGACTCGATCACGACCGCCATTCCCTTTTTACCCTTCCAAGCCGTCCTCGAGCTGTCCACGCTTGTCGACCGCGACCCGCACGTCTCACTCACCCTGCCCATCCTGTTGGGTCGCGAACCAGAGTCACTCGAGCAATACGTTCAAGCCAATCGCCACCTCTTTTGATTATAACAAATTTTATAGATGTTTTAGCATGCACGTTTGTCACCATAGAAGAGAAAAGACGTTGAAATAAATAAATAAATTAATGATAAAATGAGAGGTATGAAGGGCAAAATGATTGATGAACCGAGTCTATGGGTGGCGAAGTCAAGTGCGAATACAAAAAAAAAAAAAAAAAACGAATTAAATTGCTGAAATTGAGGTTTATTTTTTTTTTTTTTGCATCGCGCGAGATACCTATACGAGCATTGGTGAACACAAATTTGCTACAACTTTGATATTTCCATAAGAGCGCGCCAATGTACAAAAAAAAAAAAAGATTGAACAAGGAAAAACAAAATAACTTTTTTATTTTTTGCATTTTGTTCGCGGCAATAAGCTACTGGATTTTCCTAGTATTATACTGCATGCTTATAATTTTATCAAAAGATCCACAGCAAGTTTGGCGCGGAAAAGACCAAGCAGTGTTGAACACGGCATCAAATGATAAAATACGCCTCTTTTCCAAGATTGCTGGCGTTAAAATAACTCGATCGCCGCCAAATTTGAACTCATTGTTCTTCCTTGGCAACTGTAAGTATTGCATAAAGTTAGAATCTCCCATTGTTCCCATGAAGTGCGCAAATAGCACAAATCATAATTTGCAGTGGAAGGCTTCCAAACCAATCCACGAAAAATAGCCTCCCTGAATTGCGCCAAATTCACACATCAGGAAGTTCGCATAGAGAAACGACAGAAAGATCCAAAAAATCGGGCAATCCATCTGCGTGTCAACGAGCACTGTGCAATTTTGGTTTAAATTTTGCAGGCTAATTGCACCCGAAAAACGCGCGCGAAGACGCGTTTGACTCGTCCACTAGAAAGTGTCGTTCCAGATGTATAAATTTGATAGGAAACAGACGCGTCTAGCTCCACGTTTGATGCGGTTCAACGCGCGTCGAATCCGTAGGCTTAAACTTATGCCGCGTTGAATCCGCCAAAATTTATTTTTTTCAGAGATCACGAGTGTCTGCAAACGCTTCACGTCGCGCTGTTTCTAGTGACATAACTTTCAAGATGCTGAGAGCGATCCTCGTTGAGTTTGCTCTGAGGTAAAAATTTGCAGCTTTTTGCGTTTTACGTCAAACCTAGTCCATAGGCCCCGAGTTTTTATTGCATATATATCGTTGAATTGACGCCCTTTAACTTGTGTATAAGTGACGTGATGATCCGAGGACCTAAGTTTTGCATTTTTCAGGCCCTCGACTGTATCCCAGGGAAAATTCGTCATTTTGAAAATTGTCATTGCTCAGCGTCTAGTAATCAAAGTGACCCGAGGGAAGGGTCATTCGAACGAGAATCCTTGAACTCACTGGATCTCAAAGTCTATTTCTCTGTAGGCTATAAATTGATCGACTAGCAATAAAAATAAAATGAAAAGGCACCAATCGCGAGTTTCTCGACAACTAGCAAGTCGATCGCCAGTTTTTCTTCTTCTCGTAGTATGTAACAAACCTAGGTCAATGTCTAGATACGTTTTTTCATTCATTTCTCTTGCTATTTTTCTCTGATGTAAGGTTCCGAAAGCCCATTTTGTCGTGTGCTTACATTTTCTTCAAAAAGCATGCAGTCAAAGGGCATACAGTCAATTGCACTGGATAGAGGGAAAGCAGGCGCATCTTTTGATACCACGGGGGTGCGCTTTGTATAGCTGACTTGCCGTGGCCAGTTTCATTTTGTGAGCTTTGCGGCTCCACGCATGATTTGTTTTTGCTCAGGTGACAAGCTGCATGAATTGTGCGACTGTTACGCGTTTTGGCCGTAGGAGGATCGTCTTTTTTTAGGAGACAAAGCGCCCGGATGGGCTGCAACATGGAGTAAATAATAACAAATTGAGGTTGTTTTATATAGTTTGCTATGGTGGTACAATAATAAAGTGGTAGAGTCGCCGTGCAATGGCACGAACAGGCGTGCCCAGACCAAGCTGGGCGCCGTGGGGGGAGGTTGCGCGTTAAATAAAAACTAAGTAAGAAATCTAAGACTTGGTCAAGGTAAAGTGGTCGATGACACCACCGAGGCTGCCGTCCTTGGCGCTGACCTCGTGGTGGGTGAAATCGAGCGACTTGTGCGAGACCTCGATGGTCGAGAACCCGTAGCCGGCGAAGCGCACGGCGGACCAGTCATTGGGCACCACGGAGGCGTTGAACGTGGACGCCGACGAGGGTTGGCCAGCATCGCCATTGACAATCTGGATGAACGACGGCGCATTGTGCAGGTTGGTCGTCACGCGCGTGTTGTTCACAATGGGGTACGTGCGCTCATAATTGTGGACGTGGCCAGCTGCAATAGCAAAAAAAAAAAAAAAAAGGTTTTTGATGAGTGCGACGCGTTCCCAATGGTACAAAATACACGGGCTTTCTTACTCAAAAAGATGTCGACATTGTGCTTGGTGAGCACAGGCTCCAAATGAGCACGGATCATGGGCGCATCTTCCTGGCAATCGCTGGTGGCTGCAAAAAAAAAAAGAAGAAAATCAGCCCATTGACCTGCGGTTTTTTTTTTTTGTCTTTTTCATCACGCACTGTCGGAGCAGTAGATGGGGTGGTGGGAGATGACGACGATCCAAGGGCGCTTGTGTCGGTCCTTGTTGGCGCGCTCAAGGTCCTGGTCGAGCCAATTGGTAAAGTAGTTCATTTGGTCCTGCGAGCCGAATTTGTTAAGGAAAAAGGCCTCGGTGGACACGGACACAAGGTGGAGTGACTTGTAGTTGAACGACCAAAAGAGCGGCGTCGACGAGCGCGAGGTCTCAAAGGGCACATTGTTGAAACTAATAAAAAAAAGAATGGTGTCATTGAGTATCACGTTTTTTCTTTCGCATGAGCACGCGCTCTCAAAACACCATCGCATTGGGCGCGCGCGCGAACGACACCACGTTCAATTTCCCCATTGAGGCAAAAATAGCAATTGTCTCCCTTTTTCGGCGTCCCTAGCCCTCTTCTCCCTTTCCCCCTTGATCGAGCAAGAACGCTGCATGCATGTTTGAGCCGAGCCCCCTTGCATATCAAATCCCAGGCGTAGCAACAAAATGCAGTGAATTTGAAGCTCGTGCTTACCGATTAATATAATGAGTGTAGTTGTACGCGTCTAAAAAATAGTAAAAAGGGTTCAATTCCGTCATCTCGGGTCCGATTCGCGATCAAATGATACCTTCGTGATTGCCAATGGCGCCCATAAAAGGCAGCTTGGCGTAAACCTGTTGCAAAAAGTTCATGTATTGATCGCCCTTGATGCCATTCATATCGCTCAAGTCGTAGCCTTGGTCGCCAGAGACGGTCATAAAGTCGTACTGGTGGCTGTCGGCCAAATTGGTCAATTGCTTCATGGTGACAGCATTGTTGACGCCCTAGAACAAATTGGAACCATGAGCAAACTCCTCGTGCAAAAATGAGACATCCATGAGGCCGAGTCCTAGACGCGGGTGCGCGGATCGCATTGCCATGTGATGACCCTCCCCCTCCTCCAAGAGCTCTGCCTTTTTTTTTTTTTTTTTTTTTTGCTTACAAGATCGCCAATGGCCACGAATTTGAAGCTCTCCGACTTTGCGGCCGTGTGGAATTCAAAAACGTCGGAAAGGACGGTGCCATTTTGCGTGTTGTTTGCTGACACGGTGCCGACCTGGTACTCGTACACGGTGGCGGGCTTGAGGCGCTTGGATTGGAACTTGTGCATGTATGTCGCACGCTTCAGGTTGCCGCCATCGACGAATTCCCAGTTCTACAGGCCCAAAAATAACAAAATGCATGTTAGCGTTTGCATTAGCAAGGATTGGATGCCACCAGACGACGCGACGCGCTCAGTTGTGCCCTGGATCATCCAACACATCCAAAATAAAGAGACATTACGTTGCCACGGGTGACGGTGACGGCCTTTTTGCTGCCGTGCTTGGCAGATTTGGGCCAATACTTGAAAAAGGCGCTGTCGACCTTATCGAGGGTGGTGAATTCGACTTGCACGTACTTGCCCTCGTCGCCAATGGACAGATGCACCTGCTGGGGCTGCGGGCCGGCGTACGTGATGTTCCAATTGCTAAAGGCGTTGTATTGGTCAGGCACGCCGGGCTTACCAGCGCCACCGACCGCATTGGGATCGCCGGCCAAGACCAGTTGGCAGACAAAAAGAAGCGCAAATACCGCGACAAAAAGCATTGAAAGAAAAAAAAATCCTGGAAAAAAAAGAGGGGGGAAAATCCAAAAAAAAAAAAAGGGAAATTGATTGGAATTTATACCCAGGAGGGACTCACGCGCACCCAAGTTTGATTTTGTGTGGCCATTGACACAATCATCGATTGGGGGGAGGGGGGGAAAAGGGTGAGGGCGAGGGCAATGAGACGGGGGGCCAGGTGAAAGAACTTTTTTTTTTTTAAAGTTGAGATGGGATGGTGGTGCTTTTGTTACAGTACCTACGAGATCGGCATGAAATTGGGTGTCAGGGACAACAACCATTGGGCGCAGCGCGGGGCGGGGCGAAGGGGCGAGCAAAGCAGGCAACAATGTGGCACGTTGCTCGTTTCATCTTTTTTTTTTCCAAATCCCGCCAACCATCTTGACATTTTTGGGCCAATGAATGATCTTTTATCGGGCACATTGGCCCAAGAAGACGGGTGGCACCTTCAATTGTTCTTTGTGACTCTTTGACACACATGGCCAAGAGACCCAATGATTGCTTTTGTGACATGTTTTATAAAATATAGAAAGAAGCCTAGTTTAAAAAAGGAAAATCGGGAAAAAGAGAGGACGAAAAAAAAGGGGGAGCACAAGCAACGAAAAAAAAAAAGACGCGTTCTAGATGGTCAATTGGTTGCCGAGGTCCTGGAGAAGCGCTTGCGACGTGGCCTTGAGATCGAGGGTGACAATGGTGGCGTCTTGCTCATCGTCGACGAGGTATTTCATCAATCCGACGGCCTGGTCACCGTGGACGGTCTGTGCATAGACGGAGGCGGCGCCTGGAATGACCTCGACAATGTGCAATCCGGCGCGGTGGCTCACATCCAGCAAAACGGCCGATTCCGATGTGACAGGCACCGTCAGCTTGATTTGTTCGTGATGCTCAAACGCGTGGCCCTGTTCCGCGAGCAACTCGCCGAATTGAGCAGGATCCATCGTCACGCCGCGCAAAATAAACAAGTTCAATGGCAATGGCAATTCAAACCCGTGGCGCTGCTGCTTTGTCTCCTTGTCCTGATCCTCTTGATCCTAAAATAAAAAAAGCGTGAATTTGTCATGAATTTGTCAAAAAAAAAAAAAAAAGTCGTTTCTTTACCTCGTTGTAGCAGATTTCGCCACGGAGGCATCGCGCACCGCCAATGGCGCCCGACACGTCAAAGATGCCCTGGCATTGCACCGTCTCGCCAGCGTTCAATTCAAACCACTCTGTGACGGCCGCAATGGCATCATTGGGCGTGTCCACGAGCGTAATGTCAAACGCTTCGGCAAAATCCAGGTGCACCTTGGGCAGCAGCGCGTCCTGCAGATTTCTGAGCGTCAAATCCACTTGCACGCGCGGCGGCACGTCAGCAGC
Organism: Gongronella butleri; assembly: GCA_025201375.1. Taxonomy (NCBI): domain Eukaryota; kingdom Fungi; phylum Mucoromycota; class Mucoromycetes; order Mucorales; family Cunninghamellaceae; genus Gongronella; species Gongronella butleri. The sequence goes on from JAIWZP010000017.1 coordinate 121,014, forward strand.
AATCACCGTGTCTTGCACAAGCGACAGTCGATACGTCTTTTAGCCATGAAAACCACAAAAAAAAAAAAACGAAAACAAAGTGAGCCTTCAATCGATGCACGTGCGCCGCGATCGGTGATACAAAGGCGGCCCCAATGTCGGGATGCGCAACACGTGTATATCTCGCGCCCTTGCCCCTTGCCCCCCTTGTTCACGGTCCATTCCCTCTTGCCCTCCCCCAACCCGCCTACACGGATCAAAATTGGACACTTACCACTTGGACACAAGCATCCTCAAAGAGGGTCAATGGCTGCTGCCATTCCTTTTCGAGCTCGGCGCGCACTTGCTCGACAATGTGGGCGGCGGGCGACTCGGCTGGCGTGATTTCGGTGTCCGCCGCAGTAAGAGCATCTGTCTTTTTGCTCGATTTCTTCTTCTTTTTGCCGGACGACGCCTTTTTCGCCTTTTTCTCTTTCTAAATCATGTAAAACAAACGCGTCAGAAACGATGCACCGTGGATTTTTCTTTTTTCGTACCTTTTCGTCTGTTGCAGGGCCAGTGGACGAGGTGGCTGTGGAGGATTTCGCCTTTTTGCGCATTTCCTTGCGTTCCTGGCGGACGCGTGCCTCCTCGCGACGGCGCAATTCCTCGGGGGCGAGGTAGGCCTGGATCTGCGGGAAGCGCTCTTCCTCGCCGAGCGGCGTGGACAGATCAACGTCGTTTAGGCCGCTCTGGTCGTCGTTGGCAAAGATGTCGCGCGATTCCTTTTTGACATAAGCCTGTTGCTGTTGTTTTTTGGCCGTCTTTGACTTGGCCGCCGCTTTGGATGCCGATGCGTCGCTGCTGCTAGCCGGCTTGGCGGCATCGACAGCGGCATCGCCATTGTCCGATTGGTCATTGTCGCTGTTGGCGGCATTTTCGGGCATTTCCTCCTCGGCATAGACGGGCGGGGCCGGTGGCGGCGACGCGGCGCGACGCGTCTTTTTGCTGGCACCACGCGATTTGTGGTGCTTGGCTGGCTTGGCGCCGCCTAAATCGTCGATGGACAGCTGCACAATGGGAATCGCGTCGACTTCCTCCTCGAGAAGCGCGTCCGACGCCTTTTTCTTGCCATTGCTCTTGTCGTTCATGATGTAGTACGGGTCATTGCGCAGCGCCTCCATGCGTGCCGCGCGACGCTATAAAAAAAATTGAGCCAAAAATGAGCAATTAGTCAATTGTTTCGTTTTTTTCGGTTTTTTTTCGGTTTTACCTTTTCGCGCTCTTCATCATTTTCACTGTCGCGACGCTTAGCGTGCTTCTTCGATTTCTTCTTTTTGCCCTTTTTGGCCGAGGACGAGGCGACAAAGGCGTGATCGGATGCGGCACTGAGGGATGACGCGTCGTCATGGTCGTCGCCATCGTCGTCAATGAGGTCTGGGAGCGGGCTGTTGATCCACGCGTCGAGGTCGAGACCCTCCGGGATGGGGACTTTGGCCTGGGCCTTTGGTGCGACGGGATTGAGCTCGTAAACGAAAAAGAGCGAGGTGAGACCATCGAGCATGGCGGGTGCATGGCCCGGATGATCCATGACGAAGCCCTGGACCGTGTCGAGGACGAGGCGGAAGATGGCCTTGACGTTGCAAGCGCGTTCTTGCACCTCGAGATCGGTGCTGCGCGTGTACATGTCAATCTTGTCGCTCATGACTTGCGTGACCTTGATGAATTCGCCCTGGAGCTCGGGATTCCATTGATGGAGCAGCTCGCCAACCCAGTACGCGTAGATCTTCATGATGTTCTGGATGTACACGGCCTGCACCTTGGCAGGGAACTTGGGCCCAAGCGGCGTCAGCAACCATTCAAGAGTCGACGGCACATCTTCTAAGAAATTGCAATATTCGCCACAAATCCACGCAGCCGCCGTCAGCACGTCAATGTTCGCGTCGCGCTTTTTGCACGTCTCGAGGAATTCGCGATCCGAAAGCAGGCGGAACTAGAGAAGAGAGGGGAAAAAAGGGGGCCGCATTTGAGCTCCAATTCGAGTTTCTTTTTTTTTTCCTTTTTTCCTTTTTTTTACCATTTGGCCCACGGCATACTCGCGGACGCTCTTGACGCGGACGGCGACGTCCATGAGCTGATTGGTGAGAAGCTCGCCCACATTGACGCCTGCCGTGTGTGTCATGCCGACCAAGATGGAGATGTACCACTCAAAGTTGGTGATGTTGTGATACTGGTTTTGCGAGCAGATGAAGACGATGCGGTGGACAATGTCGGTGCGGTACACGGGGTCCAGGATGCTGGCAGGCTCGTGCATGGCGGACGCGGCATTGGCGGGCTCCTTGGGCACCAAGTGGGCGACCAATCGCTTGACAATGTCCATGGTGTTTTTGCGATTGACCATCCCCACCACAAGGTCCAGCGCGCGCAGACGGATGCTGATATCCTCGTCATCAATGCACTCGAGGATGATATCTTTTTGTTCCGCGACCAGCTTGGGATGCGTCGCCAACAACTTGCCCATCGCGAGCAAACCGACATATTTGACTAGAAAAGAAAGCAAAGACGGTCAGCCGTCCCCAATGACCAAAAAAAATTCACGAAACAGACGCGAAAATGCCTTTTCGCCCTGTTTTTTTCTCTTTTTTTTCTCTTTTTTTTTCTTTTCGCCTTACGATTCTGATCGGGATCCTCCAAAAAGGTCCGCAGCTTCTTGGCGCACGTGGAAGCAAGTGCATGGCTGGACTCGCCAGCCGCTTCGAGGAACCCGCCCGTGATGACGGTGTAAATGCACTCGTACAACAACGACATGGCTGGCGTCGTCTGGATGAGCGACGTGAGTGGCGGCAGCAGCTTTTTGATCAAGCGCGGCTCCAATGGCGTCAAGGATGCGAACTATCATGTGCAAAAAAAAAAAAAAAAAAAAAAAAAAAAGGTAAGAAAATAGGGCCCACTGGCATACGACCACGCCGTGTTTTTTTTTTTACCAATTTGATGATTTTGATGAGCATCCAATTGTTGGAGGACGTGGTCAGCAATTTGAAAAGCTGCGGGGCAAGGGCAAGATAGTTCTTGGGGTTCTTGCGTGCCAATTCGCAAATGACACCGACAACAGCAGAGACAACAGCTGGAAAATGGCGGAAAATGGCGAATTTGTGAATTTTTTTTTCTTGTCGCGCTTATTTCATGCACGCCTCTTACTTACATGGATCGGGATCCTCGAGCTTCTCACGGATGCGAGGGAAGCTGAGACGCAATGCCTCTGGAAACTTGAGAAACACCTTGTAAAGAACGAGAACGACCTTTTTGCGGATGTACGGGCGCGAATGGTTGAGCATGGCCACAAGATCCTGGCTCAAGTCGCGCGCCAAGTCCGACGTCACAATATGCGACAACCCATTGAGCGCGATGCTGATGTCCAATGGCGATGGCGATGCGAGATCCTATGAAAAAAAGGAAAAAAAAAGGGGGGGCGAACAGGCAAGATGAGCTCCCACGAGACGCGACGACATGAGCGCGATGAACTGGGCGCCAAGAGACGCGTTTACCTTTTTGATAAGGTTGGTCGTGAGCATGAGGACGTCTGTGTCTTGCTGAAAGGACTGAGTGGCGGCAAGATAGCCTGTACGCTTGCAGAGGAAGCGCGGGCTGGACATGACCTCGACAATATGGAACGAGGCCCACGACATATCGTAGCCGAGCATTTGCAACTGGGAAAAAAAATACAAAAAAAAGGGATGAGACACGCCAATGTGCTTGTTTTTCTGTTGTTTCTTTACATAGGTGAGCTTGGCCACGGCCATGGCCTTGATATCAATGTCATTGGCCTTGACCTCGGTGCGAATTTCCTGCAAGCACACGGTGATGTACTTTTGCTCATTCTTTTTGTTGGCACGGATGCCCCTGATCAGGTCCGTCAGCGACTTTTCAAACATATGGGGAGGGGAAAGAGGGACGCAAGAATGGCGGCGTTTGAATTTATGCGTGCGCGTGACCTTATACGTTTTCATCATGCTTCGAAAAAGCGCATTTTCCCCGCTTCTTTTTCTTTTTTCTTCGCCTCTCCTCCATCTTTTTATCCATTCCCCCCTTTCTTTCTGTATTATTATCGCCTTTTTTTTCCTTGTGAAAAGACATGGACACGGCCAACCACAGTGTCTTGCAGTTCGTCTCCGCGGCTGCCATGGCTGTAAATTACCTGCTTCCCCCCTTTTTTTTTTTGCTCGTTTTTACGCCATGCTCACTTGTTTTTTATCTTTTTGACTTTTAGCTGGAAGCACACGAAGTAGAGAGCGTCCGAACAGGTAAATTGGCGTGCATAGATAAGCTTTGTGTGTGGTGGTGGCTGCGAAAAGAGAAGAAATGGGAGGAGGCAAAGCAAAAGCAATTTTTGGGGGACCTGGAACGGCCCCCCCTCCCGGAGGGCCAACCCACACGCCACGGGCGCAGTCATTCTTACGTGTTGATTTGCTTTTCAAATTTAGAAGAATCATCCACCGGTAAAAAAACAAAAAAAAAAAAAAATAGCACTTGGCGATTAAAACAAAAAAAGACTCATTTCTTTCTCTTTTTCGTGTTTTCAGTGGATCTCGGACGGTCGATCGAGGCGATTTCCAGCACACACGCCTGGTCGGATTTCGACGATGGAGACAACACCTTGGAGCCTTCGCATGACCAGCTGCAGGCGCTTCTCGCCGAGGCAACAAACACCGACCAACCGCCTGACCCTGGTTCCGCGTCATCCGCGGCCACTGACATGCGTCTGCCGCCCAATGCCATCCATCCCGACGACGTTGATGACGACGAAGACGACGAGGATGACGAAAATAGCCGATCTGACCATCCAGCGCGCGTCGACGATATCAATCACACTGTCCAGAGAATATTTGACTTTCCCAGCGTCGAGCGGCTCATTGCAGGTGTGTGTGGAAATCAGTGGCAATTGGTCCCATTCGTTGGTTCCAAGGAGGATCATAGTGTGCCAATGGATGGAAAATGACGTCGATGGGCAATCACTAATCTTTTTTTTTCAACAGAGTGGCCTTGTTATATTGTGCGCTCGGTGATTGTCCCCGGGTTTTTGTATCTGACGGAGCAGCACATTTGCTTTTACGCACCGCTGCCCAACAATCAGGCAAGTGACAATTGGAATTCTCAAGCGATGGGCCCAGAACTCATCTTTTGCTTTTTTTTTATATATATGCTTCACGTGGCTACAGAATGGTTATCACAAGACTGGGTACCTGATGATGAAGGCCTCGGGCAAGATGGGTGCCAAATACAGGCGCTGCTTCTTTGACCTGCAACACGACGCGCTGTCTTGGTATGAAAATGCCAGCGACACGTATTCGCCCCTTGGCAAGATGGACTTGAAATACACCCTCGCCGTCAAAAGATCAAAACGCAGACCCTTTGGCTTTCGCATCGTCACCATGCACAAGACCTACCACCTTCAAGCTGACACGGAAGCCGCAATGAATGAATGGTACGAATTATTGATAAAAAGAAAAAAAAAAAAAGAAAAAAGAGCGCCCAATGGCCTATTCTGCATGGTAATGCCAAGGATACAATCCTCATTTTTTTTTATTTTTATTAAAAGGCTGACGGCGGTGCAAAAGGCCATTTTCAAGGCCAAAAACGCGGGTTCTAGCTTCAAATTGTCCTTTCCCTTTGCCAATATCCTAGACATTGAGCACACTGAGGCTTTTGAGTTTCAGCAGTATCTCAAGATCCGCGTCGTTGGCGTGGAGGACAGCTTTGTGATGGACGAGGTAAAAAAAAAAAAAAAAAAAAAAAAAAAAAAAAAAAAAATGGGAATTGCGTAGCAAATCATGCAAAACGGCGCGTGCTCATCTGCGGGTCTCCTTTTTTTTTTAGTACTACTTTGCGTACTTTCCGGACATCAAATCGACATTTGAACAGCTAAAGGAAGCATGGGATGCTAGCCAGGTGACATTGGCCGCCAAGGACGCCGAATTGGCTGCGGAGGAGCATCTTGGGGCATCTTCGCTTTCTTTGGAGGATTCGCCGCCTCCGTTGTCGCTGTCAGATATGTATAATGCAGATCATCAGCCAATTATCATTCCCAGCCTGTCGTCAACGGCGACAGCTATGCCACAGCCGCAGCAACCACAGGCGTCGTCAATTCATGCGCAGCCGTCGCCGTCGGAGCGGCGGCTGTCGCGTGCATCGAGCGTGGTGGCCAACATGGTGCCGGGCGCGCTCAAGGATCTGCTTTACGCGTCCACCTCGTCGACCACGTCCTCCTCGGTCGCCACAAAGGACCCGGTCGTGGACGCGGTGCCGCCCGACGTGCCCGACGACGAATTCAGGCAAGGCGCTGCGTCGTCCAGCAGCAGCGATGACGACAGGACAAGCTGGCTGGGAGAAAAGGGCCGCTCGGGCATCCGCATGGTGTATGATTTGCTGGGCGCCACGGGCAGCAGTGCCTCGGACACCACACAGCACCCACAGCAGCAGCAGCAACCTTCTCAGGACGGCGACATTGACTCGGAATGGGAAATGGACAAGCAATCAATCGAATCGCGCACAGGCAGTGAGCCCCTGGACGACAAGGTCATGGCCGACTTCCAAAAATACTTTGTCCTGCCCGAGAACGAGAAACTGCTTGCCGGTAAGACACTCAATGACCCCCCCAAAAAAAAATGGGAGATGCTGCAGGATGAAAAATTGCGAATATATTTTGTTTTTTGTTTTTTTATCTTTTTTCTTTAGTTTTTCGCTGTGCTCTGTTGCGCACCCTGCCATGCTATGGCAAGCTGTACGTCTCGACACACCATATTTGCTTCAATTCCAAAGGGTTTGCCACAAAAGCCAAGGTAAAGTCAGCTTGATCTGGCGATGAAACGGGCTCAATTTGCTTTTTTTTCTTTTTTTGCAGGTGATTCTTCCGTTTGACGACGTGCTGCGCATCCAAAAGATACAGAGCAAAGGCTACATTTTGCATTCTCTCAGCATCTTGACGCGCAAAAAGATCGAGGTACAAAAACCTCCCAAAAAAAAAAAGAGAGAAATCTGGCGCTCATGGTTTTTTTTTTCAGTTTTTCCTGGAGTTTTCGTCGCTCACCAAGCGCAACAGTTGCTTTGCACAGCTTTATCTCCGCCACAAGCAGCTCGTCCAGTATGACCACGCCGCACCAGAACCAGAGCCGTAAGCAAAAGAATGACAAATTAACGAGTTTTCAGGAAAAGCACACCATTGACACCTCTTTGGTAGCCAAATGAAAGAATGGGAGAAGCGCATGCTGCAGGCGGAGTTGCAAGAAGACGCGTCGCCGCGCCGCGCGCCGCCTGCCTGGACAGGTAAGAAAAAAGTGAAAAAAAGAGAAACAGCTGCCAATATTCCGTTACTCTCTCTCTCTCTCAGATAAGCCGCTGCTATCGTCCAAGAATGAGCTGCAATATACCAAGCCGACGCAGTCGCTTCACTTTACGTGCATCACGATTGGCACGCGCGGCGATGTCCAGCCGTACATTGCATTGTGCAAGGCTCTCATGAAAGACGGCCACCGCTGCCGCATTGCCACGCACGATGAATTCAAGGACTGGATAGAAGAACATCACATCGAATTCAGGTCCATAGGCGGCGACCCAAGCGAGCTCATGGTAAAAGAAATGAAAAAAATAATGCAAGACGCAGCGCGTCGCTGACTCTCGTTCTCTTGTCGACAGCGCTTTTGCGTGGAAAACAACTTTTTCAGCGTCAACTTTGTCATGGAAGGTCTAAAGCTGGTAAGACACACACACACTCATTGTGACCATGATATCAGAAAATCGGAAAGTCAGACGTGGCGCGCTCAATTCGCCCTTTTTTTTTTTTTTAGTTTAAAGTGTGGATAGACGAGCTGCTTGAATTGGCGTGGATTGCTTGCGACGGCACGGATGTCCTGATTGAAAGCCCTAGCGCGATGATCGGTGTGCACATGGCTGAGAAATTGCGTAATTTTCTTTCTATTTTTTCGATTTTCGCTGCCACCGCATGACATTGACGCGCCTTTTTTTTTTTTTAAAAAAAAAAATTCAATAGGCATCCCGTATTTCCGGTCATTCCCCATGCCAATGACGCGGACGCGGTCGTTTCCGCATCCGTTTGCGACGCCCAATCGACCAAAAGGCCGTCTTTACAACGACATGACGTACGTGCTCTTTGACCACGCGGTCTGGCGCGCCATTTCTGCGCGGACCAATGCATTCCGCGAGCAGGTGCTTCATATTCCTGCGACCACGTACGAAAATCTCGAGGTTTGGAAGATCCCGTATATGTACTCGTTCAGCACAAGCATTGTGCCCAGCCCGCTCGATTGGATGGACTGGGTCCACTGCACTGGCTATTGGTTCCTTGACAATCCGCAGGTAAAAAAGTTGATCCAAAAAGAAATGGAGGCGATGGGCTTGAGGCTGACTGAGACGTTCTTTTATTTTTTTATATTTTTAGACGGGCTGGCAGCCGGACACGCGTCTTTTGTCGTTTTTGCAAGCGTCGGACAAGCGTCCTGTGATTTACATTGGGTTTGGGTCGATTATTGTGACGGATCCGCACGAGGTGGTACGTATTATTGTGGAATCGGTTCTTTTGTCGAATGTGCGTGCCATTGTTTCTGAGGGCTGGTCATCGCGAGCCGCTTCGCAAGACCAAGGCGGCCAGGGCGACAATGAAACGACATCCGCGCTGCTGCGCCAGTATCCAGACGTGATTCTGCCTGTTTCGTCGGTGCCGCACGATTGGCTATTTCCCAAGGTACGCGCCGTTGTCCACCATGGCGGCGCAGGCACAACGGCTGCCGGCCTGCGCGCCGGCCGTCCCACCGTCGTCAAGCCCTTTTTCGCCGACCAATTCTTCTGGGGCGAGCGCGTTGAGGAAATGGGTGTGGGCAAATGCGTTAAAACACTCACCGTGGCCGCCTTGTCCGCCGCACTTCGCATCGTCACCACAGACGACGCCATGCTAAAGACCGCAAACATCGTCGGCGAAAAGATACGCTCCGTAAGACACCCTTTTTTCGGCTTCAATTTGCCGCGTTCGTCTAATATGCTTTTTTTTTTTGCAGGAATCTGGTGTCGAGACGGCCATCCAGTGCATTTATAGGGACATGGACCTTGCGCGGGATCGCACATTGTCATCCGCGCTTCGTGCGAGCACCGCAGCCGACGCCACGCCCACTTCTCCAGAGATCGATACCACCACCCTCCTAGACGATCAAGATTGGACACTCGTCGAGCCGTCGCACCCACAAGCCGCCCCTGGCACAGCCTCCACTGCTGCTACTGCACCACCACCACCCGCTTCTTCCTCCTCCTCCTCTTTGGACGTCACGCAACCACAACATTAAGACCTGGCGCTCTTTTTTCTACTTTTTATGATGCATTTCCCTTTTGAATACCTCTCCTCCACCATTGGCTCTCACTTTCTTCGCTTTGCCTTTTCTTTCCAATAAAGTGCCACACGTTACCTGCTCTTTGACCAACTGATTCGCAAGAAATGGGCCCGCGACGTGCAATAAAATAAAGAAAAAAATGCAAAATCAGCGTCTCGCTCATCAAAATAAGCCTTTTTAGAATGTCGCCTCATTAACAAAAATGCACGAGCGCGTAAAAAAAAACCAAAGAAGGTCCTTGCTGCCGTGTTTTCTTCAACCTTTTGGGTGGTCATTGAGAAAAGCAGCTTTTTTGTGTTTTTTTATCATTTGTCGCTAAATTCACGATCCACAGGGACGTCTACGTTTTGGACTAAGGAATCGAACGTTTCTCGTCCAAATGAACCCACCCTTGCAGCTGTGCGATCGCTGGATGGCATGCAATACCGATTTTCAGAAACACGGATTTTCCAAGGGATACAGTCGAGGATTTGAAAATGGCAAAATGTATGGTAAACGCGTCCAGTTCACAGATAAAAAGGCACTAAAAACTAGGGGTTCATTGTCAAATTTTGGCGTAAACCGCGAAATGCTGCTAATTTTCATCACGGAGCAAACTCAACGAAGAATCAGCACAGCGTGTTGAAAGTCATTTTATTACAAAGAACGTGAGCTGAAGCGTGTGCAGGCATCGATGATCTATGAAGTAAACGGGTTTTTGGGCCCTTCTGATACGATTTCATCATTATAATGATTTTTCGACGCGTGAGAAACCGCGTCAAGCGTCAAGCTACACGCTCCTTTTTCCTATCATGCATGCACCCGGGGTGTCTCTTGCTAATGGACGCGTCGGCAGGAATATATGGACGCGTTCTTCCCGTGAAAATCGCGTTTCAAATTAAATCTAAAATTGCACGTTGCTCGCGAACGCGCCAATGGATGCCGCTCTTTTTTTTTGGCATTCTCCACGGTTTCTCCAAATCCATTTCTCTTGTGTGCAAGTTTAGAGCCATTCTGGAGACCTAATTTTTTCCCTTTGGTTTTGGACGCTCGCCACGACGAAAAATTTGATTTGAGCGTGTCGCGCCCCAGTGACGGGCGACAGCTTGCCAGTGGCGATCCCACTGAAGTTTAGGCTGTTCTTTTCATCTTACAGTGCATTTCCGAGACGCGCAGAGCTTCGTAGATGCGTAAACGTTGAATTTCCCTGAAAACGATCAAAAACGGCGTTCCTCTTGAGGAATTGATCTAAATGGCCTCAAACTTGAACTAGGCGATCGTGAAGACAAAAATTCAACGATTTCACTTTATCTGATTCACAGGTTTATAATAGTAACGACACGCTCCATTTTTGGCTTCCGCTCTCGATCAACACTGCTTCAAAGACAACCTGTAAAGTGCACACATGGTACGAAATGAAGCTTCTGGCATACACTAGCCATGCGGTGGTTTGTCCAGGGATTTTTATCATTTTTATCTCACGAAAGGATGCTTTTTATTGTGATGAATTGGGGGGAATATATGCAAATCAATGAAAAAGGGTTGCCTAATTGGCCATGCGCTCGCGCGCCTGGTTCGTGATTGCTTCAATGACATCCATCTGGAGCAGCTCCTTGATCGAGTACGTGAGCGACGCTATATAAAATTAAAAAAAAAGTCAGTGAGCAAGGCAGACACGTATGGTTTTTTTTTTATCTTTTTCTTACCTTCATAAGTGTACACAATGGCCGTGTCGTTGATGGGCATGAATTGCTTTGCGAGCGCGCCAATGCAGTTGCTCACGCGTGCAATGTCATTGCGTTCGTCCTGGTCAATGGGCTAAAAAAACACCAAAAAATGGACACGTGTCAGTCTCACAAGCATAAAGACGCGTCTGTGTGTATGCTTCGCAGTCCAATGGCACGTGTTTTCACTTACATCATTGGCATCCGAGTAGACGACGGAGGTGTCAAAGTCGTCTGTGGCGACGTTTGAGAGTTTTTGTGGCTGCTTGTAAACCCAGATGTAGCCGTTCATGCCGAGGATGATGTCGATGCCGCAGGGGAGAGCGTGGAACTGGGATTTGCAGCGCTGGACGAGGACGGGCGGGACGGCGATAAACGAGCCATTGCGCAGCTTGCAAAACTTGAATCCGCGCGTGTGCAAGCCAATGGAGCCGTCCATAAAGATGCTCTGCACCTCGGCCACCACCACATTGCCCTCGGCAAAGAACTCGCGCATCTGCAACTCGTCCGATTCCGTCTTGCGTCGCTGCACACCGCCAGGAAGACTGATCGAGCTCAAAAGCAGCACACCTTCCTGACGACCGTTCACATCCACTTTCCATCGCTTCATCGCCACCTAGAGATTCATTTGAAAAAAAAAATAAGCCGTCGCATTCATCCCGCCGTTCCCCCCCCCCAATTGGGCTTTCTTATTACCTCGGTGATTCTTGCCACCACAATATCACCAATTTCTGGCGTGTATCTGCTCTTGAGGGGACGCACCGTCAGCAGCTTGTTGACGCGCTCAATGGTGCCTGCCACGGCAGACACCACGGTGCCATCGCCCTCGGCATACGTGCCGTGTCCGCGCATAAATTGCTGATCCGTCGTCACCGTCTCGCCTGGATTCACAAGCACGGTTTTTTCAGAGTCGTACGCCATCTTGTGCTTCAGCTTTCCCACAACCGCATCCGTTGATACTGGCGAACTGATCTGGAACTCCATCGGTATCAATCAAACAAAGCGAAAAAGAATAAAAAAAAATGAAAAAGAAACAAAAGACGAAAAAAAAAAAAGCAGAATGATGGGCTTTTTTTTCTTTTCAATCCCCGCCAGGTTCATGCATTGCCTTTTACGGCTGCCTTTCATTTGACGCCCCTTTGCAAACGAAAGCACCATAAAATATCACCCTCACCGCGCACTGGAGATCTGTTTCCACGAAAGCGACAAATTTAAAACAAAAGATGAAGAGGCTGGAAGTAAAGCAAAATGTTCGCGTCGGCGCGCGTCAAATTTGATCAAGGATTGGCTTGCATGGACGAGTAAAATATCCTGTTTTTTATTTTTTTAATGGTTTTTCTTCTAAAAAAGCGTAGTGTTGCGGTCAATTTCCGTCTCGTCCCTTTCAATGCATGTTGGACAAGTTCAATGGAAAGGCTAATTGATGAAAAAAAAATGAATGAGCTTCCATTGGCTAAATGCTGACGTCAAATTGTGGTTTTTACCATTGCCTCTTTGCTCGCCGCTAGGGTAGACGCGTCTTGCCGGGCGGTACGCGCGTGGTGCGGGCAGCGACGCGACATCGCGGAACGTGTAGCGGCCATTGGCCTCTGTCAAAGAAGCGGTGGGCGTGTGGTGTGCATGTGATGGCGGTGGCGATGGGCGCGTCGGGGGTGGCGGCTGCTGGCGGCCCGGGACGGGGGGTAGCGGGGACCGTGGCTTTGGTACGGAGGTCATGGGTGGTGGTGGTGGTGCCGATGGCGGCGCGGGGACGGCTCTCGAGTGGTTGTTTGCAAAGGATGGGACGGGTGGTGGGGGAGGTGGGACTGGTGGCCCGGCATTCACAGGTGGGGGTGGAGGAGGCGCGGGCGGCACAGGACCGCGCGACGTTGCCGATGATGCACGTGGCCTGCCGGGCGGCAATGGCGGCGCCAATGTTGCGGGAGGCGGCGATGGCGATCCAGCAGGACGTGCAAATGGTGCAGGCACAGGCACAGGTCGCGATGGTGGTGGCGGACGCGGCGAGCTGTTGGACCGCGCGCGACCAGGCACGGGTGGCGGCGCAGCCAATGTCGCTGCACGATGCACAAACGATGATTCTAAATGAAAAATATGAGTTTTTTGCCCCTTTTCGGCTACTTTCGCCCCCATTTTGGCCCGTTGATCCTTTTGACCCTCATTTTTGAATCCATATGATCCATTGTGCCTTACGTGGAGCAGGGGGAGCAGAGGGGGCGGGCGGGGCGGGTGGGATTCCGCCGCCGACGGGTGGAGGTGGCGGTGGTGGTGGAATTGCTCCTCCGCCAGCCATTGGTGGTGGTGGTGGTGGTGGTGGGACGCCTCCGGTAGGCATGGCCGGTTTAGCAGCAAGCGATGGTGGCTTTGGTATAACGGGCGGTGCGCGATTGGGAATGGACGGCGGCTTGAAAGATCGCGGCAGCGTCTGCGATGCAGACACGGGCGGCTTGGGCGGCCCACGCGATGGCAGCGATGGCACGCTCGGTGCGCTCGGCACGCTTGGTGGCGACGCGGTCGGCGCTACATGGAACAATCAAATTGAGCAAAAAAAAATAACGAAATCACGCCAATTGTCCCATTTTTTTTTTTACCTGATCGACCCGTGTCAATGTGCGAGCCCTTTGTCTTGCGCAGCGTGGGCATGCCGCCAGCAAACAGGCCGCCGAGCTGCGGGCCGGCAGGGGCGCTTGGCACGGGTGGAGCCGCACTGCTTGCGCTATGGCTGCTGGCGCCGCCACCACCAGGCATTGGCGGGCGAGCCATGGATGGTGCACTTGGCCCAGACGACTTGGCACCTACAAAATGCCCAAAACGTGGATGATGAGCCCCTCTGTTCCTCTCTCCAGGCTTTTGTCCCGTGGTCTCGCGCAACAAGCCTTGAAACAGCCTGTTTTTTTTTTCTCTTTTGCTTCATTTCTTACCACCTCCACCGACAAGCGGCGCAGACCGGTCATTGGTCACGGTCTTTTTCAGCCGCTTCCCGGACTGGATTTGCGCCATAAGCTTGGAATCCATTGGAACGTTGGCAAAAAGATGTAAAAAAGTAAGAAAAAGTGAGGAAAAAAGAAGAGCGCACTGGCGTGAATTCCAAAAACGAACCCCTCTTTTATGTTTCGTTCTCCGCCGCAAAGCATCCCCTTGACGCAAAAAAGACATTCTTTGCCAAGACCGATGCGCACAAACTCGGAAACATCGCAGCAATCACATCCCATGACGTTTTCCTCCGTGATCTGGCACCCAATTCCTCGCCAAGACGGCTACTTTGCTTGTTTTTCGTAGCAAGTCATTGAAAAAAATGAGCGGATCACTCGAGCATCGCGTTGAAATGCGACGCGACACGCATTCAAGTTGTGGATGCTCCAATCGCAAGGACCCAGCCGCAGTACAAGATCACACGCGAGCCAGTTCACTAGATTTTTTTTATTTTTTCTTCATTGGGAAAGCATGCGACAAATGAGTAGACGTGCAGAAAAGTTGGGGGGATATACGTTTTTTTTTTTTTTTTTATCGAAAATCCGATCATTCGCGTTTCTTGAGCTCGTGCAAGTCACGGAGAGTCTTGTATGCATTTGAGACGGCCGGTGGGACACTCTTGTGTGCGGTGGGTGGCAACAGCAGCTTGTCGAGATGCTGTGCAAGGCGGTGGAACGTGTCACGCATGTACGACGACAAGTAGTAGCGCATACGGATAAAGTGCGCGTACAACAGCACCGAAAACAACGTCGATTTGAACCTGCAAGCATTTTTTTTTTAAAAAAAAAAAGGGGACATTTAAATTGTTTGTTTCATCGGCTGCCTGCATTGGTTGCATTGCATCTCTATTTTGTTTTCCCTCGCTTACACAAACAAGCCGAGAACCAGGCGACCAAACACAATTGCCAGCTCATACTGCGCGACGTAGTGCATCGTCAGCTCGTGGTAGCGGTCCAGCACCTTTTTGACATCTTCGCCCTTGGCGGCGTGCTGCGGCGACACTGACGGCAGCAAATGCGTTTGCGCACATTGGATCGTGTGGAACACAGAGTACACCACGTAAGGAAGCAGCGCCACTGTATAAAAAGAACAAAAGCGGGGGACACACAATGAGCACCCAGCGACCATCATCTTGTCACCCAATGGCTCTTGCTGTTCTTTTTTTTTTTTTTTTTTTACCTGTAATGCGCTTGGTGCACAAAAAGTAGACAGCCAGCAACAAGTATTGGCTGTTTTCGTCCAGCAACATGCGCTTCAGCGCCATGTCAAGCGTATCGAGCGTGGGCTAAGCACAACAAAAAAAAAAAAAAAAAAAAAAAAATGGCAGCGTGAGTGGTAAAGTTTCTGCAACACGGTTTTTTTTTTTTCAACTCTACCTTGTACGCGTTGACAAGGGTGATGGCATAAGTCGCGATGGCTGCGACAAGGCTGAGGCGATAGAAAAAGTTGCTAGGATGCAGCAAAAAAGCCGATAAAAAGTACAGCAGGCCTGTCGTCGTCAAAGCTGCGTGGCCAGCAAACCAAGCAAAGTGGAGAGACTTTTCAATATTAAAAAAAAAAGGTACAACGTGACAGTATGAGCGCCTGTGCTGCCGTGCCGCCAGGTTTCCCGGAGTGTAGCTTACCTTGTATTGAATGGATTCCGTCATGTTATCGAAGAAAGAAGGGAAAAGAAAAAGAAATGAGGCAAGTTCCAGAGAGAACACTCGGTGCTTGCGCGGAGGGGGGGGGAAGCAAAGCGTGGAAGGAAAAAGGAAAAAAGGGCGGGATCGTGATGCCGTTTTGTCTTGCCCCTTTTGGATACCGACCTTCGCCGAAAAAGGCAGCCTTCCTGCCAAATCATGCCCATTGCGCCTTGCGTACCACAAGCCCACAACACAAAAAGGTTTCACAATGGACAGATTCCTGCGCATCAACGTCATGCAGTGCACACGCACGTGCCCTCGCCTAAAAATAAAAAGTAAACAAATCAGATCGACACGCCAAGACATTTCCCCGCGCCTGTGCCTTGACTACAATGCCTTTAATGAATTTTTAGCGCCTCCAACGCATCATCGTTCATCGCATGACCAATTCGAGTGCCTCCACATCATTCTATACTTGGCTTGGCGTCAATTCGCGTTCACTTTGGGCAAGCATCTGATTACTTTACCCAATCTATCAAAACCAAGGACAAGCGCAGCATAGTTGAACTTGCATTGCACACTATTGTTTGTTCGTTTGCTGACGCGCAATGATGATGCAAGAAAAAAAAATCAGGCACGAAAGATATTATTTTTGATTTTTCGTGTAGTGCATGTCTTTTCGTACAAACAACTTGTTGGTGCCGCACGCCATTTCATACAAAACCTGCCACTATGTTTCATTATACTGTATCAATTGCTTATTTGAAGCATTGGAGGCCTTAAAATGCCTAGAAAATGCTAGCTACAGTATACTGTAGAAGAGAATCTCGCTTTTCGCGTTTTTTTTATCTTTGCGTATAATTCCATGCTAATAGCCCTCTTAAATGAATACAGTCTTGACGCAGCGCGCCAATTAGCTAAATATTTGTTGCCCTCAGCGAAGTGCTGCTCTGCTGTAATCCCGACAAAAAATTAAATGCGAAAGATGGCACAATTTTTGAATTTGGTACGTACATTTTTTTGGACGCATTGTCTCAAATGCACACCACCAGCAGTATGAAGCAAAACCATCTGTACAATATACCCCTTAATCTGAAGCGTTTCAAGACTTTCAACTGTACTGTGCGGTGTCTGTAAAAAAAGTAATTACACCGTAAAAATGCTCAATCTGGAATATCATAGGTACCTATCATCAGTATAGGCTACTAGTACAGTAAATGCTTGTGTTTGTTCCACGACACTGATTCTATGCCTCGTCTCAGATTTGGTGATCGCGCTATTGCAAACGTGAAGCGTGTCTTGGCTCATTTTGAGAAAAAATCAACCAGCCAGCGTCCAAGAAAATGCAACAACAAGTCAACAACACGATTTTCATCCGTTTTGAATTTTTGCACACAAATAAAACATTTGATGCTTTGATCTGTCCATGTTTCGAGCTCGGTTGACAGAATCTGACGCGTTCTACGGTATCATTTCAATGCCTAAAGCATCGCGCTACACTGCACAAAAAACGTACACATTTATCTTTTAAACACCAAAGAGCGTGTTTTTCGGACTTTGTCGGTGTGCTGTGCCTCCAGAAATTTTTTTACAGCCTGCTTGTTCGCCAATGAAAAATGCGTCGCGGCATAACGTCTGGTTCAGTGCCCAAGGCGGACCCGCCCGATTTTTTTTGGACTCGAAAATGCCAAAAACCTTCCATTTGCACTATTTTGCATTCACCTGGCTATCTGCATGGTCGACCCCACTCAAAAATAGCCGCATCGAGTTCAACGCAAAATTTGCAACAAAAGTGCTTAAACCCCCTAAGCGCTACGACCACTTTTGAAAAATTCAGGGGTCACTCAGGGGTCACACATTTCAATCTCAGAAAATGACAAATTTGGAATTTTTCGAACTCCGAGTGATCAATGCATTCCAAACAGGTAACTCCGACAACTTGCTACTGGCAAACAAAATGGCAAGCCGCCCCACCATGGTAAGAAAAAACCTAAAGAGTGACGCATGAACGGCGATCGACTGAGAAAAAGTGCCTACTTTCGTCAAGATTATTTTTTCGCCAATTCATGTTTGACTCCTTCCCAAAATAGCAATTTATTTTTGTGCACTGCTGGCGGGCTGCAGCCTGCACAAATGACCGATGCAAAATGTTCAAACCCAAGCAAGTTACTGTAGCTCGCTGCAAGTCATCCCATTAAATGCTTTGCCCCCCTTTTTGTTAGTAAACCTAAAATGAAAATTTGAAGTCGACTTGGCCGTTCTCGAGCAAATCAACACTTAAAAAATTGTCGTAAAAGGTTGAGTTTTCTCCGTCAGTTTTGATCAGATCGCGATGAAACTTGTTTCGTTGTTCGATAGATATTCTTCAGCAGCTGCATTTGACTCATGTTAAAATCATCATGGGTTGTTTCTCTAGTTGTCGAGAAGAAAAGCCAGTCTGAAAATTAATCCAATGTTTGATCGACTTTGCAAGCGTGCAAAGTTCGTTCATCGGGCAAGCAATCAAACAACAATCTGAAAATGACGTCCAAGTGTGTCTTTTTTGATCGATGTAATTTTCACCGCGATTCACAAAATATTTCGAGACCTTGTCTGCTAAATTTGTGAAAACACCGTCATTTTTTATTCATCTACACAAGGACCAAGCCGAACTCTGGTTTTTAATAATTTGCAGAAATGATGGCCCAAAAATAATTTAATGGATAGGTTTGGAAAGGCGACACAAACATGATTTGTGGCCTTTAAGACTAGATTTGTAAAAATCATGCAAAAATTACCAACTTTGTAAAATTGTCAACAAAAGCCTAACCACATACTGGGTTTTAACGTTTCTTTATAAATTGACGTGCCAAAATTACCTTGTGAGTAATTTTGGAACTGATCAAAGCACGTTTTGTGGTATTCAGCATTGCATTTGTGAAAATTCGTGAAATCAGTGCATGTCTCGACGACAACCAGAGTGACCTTTACAGTTTATTTTTTTCTGAAAAGAGGGGCGTTAAAAAATGCACGATGCTAAGTTTGGCAGTGATGGAAGCACGATTTTACCGCGAAATGATTTTTAAACAATACGTTACAGCCAGATTTTCAGCAATGTCAAGTTGCTCGCGGAACCAGCTGCTCTTTGACATTGAAGTTTTAATTTTATTCTGAAAAGAGAGGAGCCAAATCCTATAGTTGGGAAAGTTTCGTGGCGTTGCAACGAGTCTTTGGTGGTGAAATGATTTTTTTTTCGAATTTTGGGGGAAAAAGTTGGTCAGGTCAAAATGGATCTGGAGGGTCTCCCACTTGAGAGGTTCGAGTGCAGCCAGAAAATCCAATTGGCAACCTACACTTTGGTGACCGGAGAGTCATGCCATCGGATGCATTGACCCTGCGTTCCTAAGCAAATCTGCAATAAAAATCGGGGGTCCATCTGGCCGTTCTCGAGCAAATGGCGCTCAAAACCAAATTTTAGAAACCTGCCTATTTCCATCAGTTTCGGACGCACGTCGGTAAAACTGGGCTCATTCGATACCTCGTCGAATGTTGTTGCATCTTTTGTCACAGCAGCTCGTATCGTTTTTACATTGTGCGTTGCCGAGAAAATTGGGGTTGAAATATTTGATAGCGCGTTGCAACTTGCAAGTGTACAAAGGTAACGTATCGACTTTGTCGGGCAGGGACAAAAATATGACTCTTAGGCGCGTATCTTTCCACACGTTCAAGTTTGAGTCTGATCGAAGCACAATTTAGCGCGCCACCGTGGAAAATGTTGATTTACGGTATTGCTTGCTAAATGTCGAATTTTTCGTCAGCGGCCCGATAATCCCGCGGATTTTACGGTTGCTTTGAAATGAGAATGTCAAAAATGCCTAACTGACAAATTTTCAAGAGATTGCAGCCACTTGATGATGGCGTGCAATATCGATTTGGAAAATTGTCATTTTTCACGTATTTTTCCAAGGGGGTCAGTCGACAATTTTCAAGTGGTAAAGATTGATGTCGTTGGGTTTCTACGCCATTCACATCTTGGGTACGTAAGCGCGCCCAGTTTATTGACGGAAATGTCGTAAAATTAGGAGTCAATCATCTGCTTTTGACAAATGATGAGGTTTGCTGCAGCGTTTGAGCGACATAGGTAAAGGTATTAGCTCCGCGACGAGCATTAGCTGCAGTCCGGAAACAGCGCTCAAGCGAAGCACCACGATCAGATGTGCTTGTTGATGTTGCTGGTGATCTGTAAAAATTATATGCGTTCTGGCAAAACAGATGCGTGACAAATAAATTATCATATGGCACTTTGGATGGTGGGCGATGGGCTTGCCCCACGGCTGTGATAGGCGCTCCTTACCCCCATTAAATTCAAGCACCTGGTGCATCTCTCTGTATTAGCGTGGCGCTGTCGCGTGTTTTCCCAGTGGCATTCACCCGAAAAGAAAAATTAAAAATCATTATGAAAATTGTTCGTTGCGTAGCCAGCAAGATGGATCACGCTTTTTTTTTACGTATTTTTTTTTATTTCTCGTTGCAATTTATAGGGTGTGCAAGTTCGTGGTCATTCTGAAGACCCATTTTTCATTTTTGGTTTGGGAGTTCGTCACAGATACAATGCGGTTTTTTTTTTTTTGTCTCTCACCTGTTTGCCTTTTCCAAACGGTCGCAAATTTGACAAAGTTGACGACTGACAAAATGAATCGACGCTTGCAAGTTCTCCTGGCAAAACGGCTAGTAGTTCAATCTTGTGACATCATACAGTAAGCGATTTTTTTTGACTACCATAAACGCGTCCAAAGAAAAATCACTTTTGCGTCTCAATTTTTCACTCTCCTCCGGCGCTTGGCTGGGCGCCAACTGTTGGGGCATTTTTACGCTGCGGCCTTTTTGAGCGCAATTTGTGGACATTTTACTACGTATTTTGGACTTTTTAATGCAATTTACAGAGTTTTGGCAAAAAAAAAAAAAGAACTATGTACAATAAAAAAAGAAGATGCAGACGCGATGGAGGTTTAGACCTCCAGACGATCGACGACGTTGAGGTCGAGGATGGATTGTTTGATGACGTTTGTGACGGCCGGGCATTGCGAGACATTTAGGTAGAGGAGATGGGATGGGAGTGACGACAAGATGTCGTAGAGTCCGCGGCCCGTGAGTCTGACGCAGCCGCGCAGGTTGAGACGCTGCAGCGGTGCGACGTTTGTCAGCTGATTATCGCGCTCCTGGTGCTGCAAAAAGAAAGCGAGCGACGCGTCCGAGACGGCTGCGCCGCAAAAACTGAGGTCGAGGTCGGAGAGGTTGGGCAGGCGCGCGAGGTGGGTGAGTGCGGTGTCGCTGAGTGCGCAGCAGAAGCTGAGGTTGAGTGTGCGCAGGGTGGGAGCGGCCATGGTGAGCAGGTCGATGGCTCGGTCGGTCAAGAAGCTGCAATCGGTCAAGATGAGGGTATCGAACTGGCGGAACGACGTGCTGGCCCACGACGAGAATCCATTGTCGCTGATGCGCGTGCACCTCTGCAGGTTCAGGTATTGCAGGGTGTCTGCGCAATAATCGGCGAGGTGCTGCATCGTCAGATCGTTCATGTTTTTGCAATAGCTGAGCGACAGCCAGCGCAGCCCAATGCCCTCTGCGCGGCCCGTGCGGTCAATGTGTTGCTGCTTGGCCTCCAAGAACCGGTACATGCCTGCGTGCGTCACCTTGCGGCAATTGGACAAATTCAGCCGCGTCAGGTACGGGCACATTTCGCCGAGCAATTGTAAACTTTGGTCCGTGAGCAGCCAGCAAGAATTCAGGTCCAGACTGTGCAGGTGCTTGAGCTTGGTCGGTGTGGTGATCGAGTCCATGGGATTGGGCACATTCATGGTGGCCGAGGGCGTAGGTGACGGCGTCGGGGGCAAAACAAGGGCACGCAGCCCCGCGTCTGTCAAATGGAAGCAATGGGCGAGCGACAAGGACCGCAAGCGTGGGCGCAGCGACGCAATCACAAAAGCAAACATCTTGTCATTCAAATTCTTGTGTGTGGTACTGAAATCGACGTTATGCAAGAATGAATCGTCGGCAAACATGCTGCGGATGGACTTTGCCGTGGCCATGAACTGCATGAGCGACCGGTAGTCCAAGTAGTCGACAATGTGCGCGACAATGGACCGATCCAAATGGCTGATATGGCGCGACGGCGGCGCTTTTTGCGTATTTTCGTCAGTGCCGCGCGCCAATGGCGCCATTTCTTCCTCATTTTCCTGTCGTTTTTTATCCTGATGATGCTGGTCCATGTGCATGTCGTCGTCGGACGGCGGGGTGTGCGGAACGTCCCAAAAGGCCATGGATGGCGGACGCTTTTCGTTTGGCGACATCATGTTGTCATCGTCTTCTTCGTCATGGTCGCCCGGGATGAATTGGCTGCTGTCCAGCATCATGCGCACGGGCGTTTGACCCTGGCCATGGTGCTGTTGCAGCGTCGAGGCCGTTTGCTTGGATTGCACATCTTGTTGCTTGTTTAGCAAATTCATCAAATACGGGTCGTTCCACACCGCGACGCTTGGACGTCGCCGCTTCTTCTCCATTTGGCGCAATTGGTCGATCGGCAGCGTGGGATCCTGGTCGCATGTCGTCGTGCACACCGACTGCGGCTGAATCAGCTCGCGCTTGGCCGGCATGTCTGCCACAAAAAAAAAAAAAAAAAGTGGCATGAGTGACCGAATGCACTTTTCCGCTTTTTTTTTTTTAATTTTTACCATTGGGCGGCGTGTCCTGCAGCTTGGACCGTGTCTTTTCGGCGAGGTCTTTAAGGTGCGCGTCCATTTCCGGGTACATTTCACACAATTGTTGCAGATTGAAGCGATTCAGCACGTATACCTCCAATGGCGTGATGGCCTTGACAGTCATGGCATAAGGCACATTCAACAGCACGCTTTCCTCGCCAAAATAACATCCAGGTCCGCGGCGTTCATTCATGTTTGTCGATGTTGTCATGTCCACGGTCCCTGGTAAAAAAAAAAAAAAAAAAAAAAGAAAAAAAAAGCAACTATCAGCACTTTTTCTTTTTTTTTTTATACGCTCTCACGAACTCTTTTTTTTTTTTTTTTTAGTGTTTGGCGTGGTCGTACCATCGATGACAAAATACATCTCGTCACCGCGTTCACCTTGCTCAAAAATGACGACACTGGGCTCATAGCGGCGTGGCTCGATGGACAGGCAGATCATGTGCAAGAATTCGTCGGGGCAGCCGCTAAAAAAGGGAGTCTAAAGATTGATGCGGGGTCGCCAGGGAAGGGGGTAGAAGGAAGAGGAGGTGAGATCACGTTGGCTCCATTAGGGAGGTGTTTTGATTTTTGATAGAGCTTTTTTTTTTTGGGTTTTTACCTTTTCAAGATGCTGTCTGATGTCTGTTTTTGCAAATGTGTCGACATTGAATTGGATGCTGAGGCGGCGATGGTTGTTTGAGGCATTGTTTGAGGAGGAGGCCGATGCCGAGGACGAGGAAGATGGCGAGGGCAATTGGAGCGAGTCGCGCATGATGGCCGGTGGAGTGACGTGTTGGAGGATGGGGGATGTGAGTGGAGATGGCGCGACAGGCGATTTGCTCAGCATGGCAAGGCGTTCCTCTGCCTCGAAGCGGAGGATGCGCTCGACGTCTGGGAATTGCGGCAGCAATTGATGGACGTGCTCGGAAGTGAGCGTGGCGACGGTGCATTTCTGTGTGGCGACGACGGTGGCCGTGCGCGGGATGGCGTAGAGAATGCCGATCTCGCCAAAGCAGGTGCCTTGCGGCAGCGTCGCGTACACCCGCTCGTGGTCCTTTGAGCACACCTTGACCTGTCCGCGCAACAGGAAAAACATGGCCTTGGCCTGCTCGCCCTTATTGATGATGATGTCGCCTGCATTGTACACGCGCAAGTGTATCAGGTGCGTCAATTTGTTGAGAAACAGCTCATTATTCGTGCGTTTAAACAACGAATGCTGGCGAAGCGCCTCGAGCAAATCGGCCGGGATCTCAGGCATTGGCGTGGGCAGCGGCTTTTCCATCGTAGGATGAGGTAACGAAACGTCGAGTGACATTGGCGATAAATAAAGATATGGAGAGTGTCGACGATAAAGAGAAAGTGAGAAAAAAACAAAAACAAAAAGAACAAGAGAAGAAAAAAAACCGGTTTCACACCGCTTTTTGAAAAAAAGACGCCTTTTCCCGCCTTTTCACTTTTTTTCTCTTTGCCTCCCACGCTCGCTGATTGGCCCCCAACTGCCGGGGAAATTCCCTGCAACACGCCCTTTTGCGGGGTGGGCCGGTTGGTTAATTGGCGACACTCGTCTTTTGTTTGACAGGGCCCCAACACGGACGCGCTGTGGTCAATCCAGAAAAGAGTGAAAGAGAAATAAAAAAAGACCCCAGCCGAGGATGCCGAGCCGGGCCTCTTTTTTTGGTCATTTGACCTGACTCCACACCGCCCAGCGCTCCGTGTGTCATTTATGCATGTACAAGCAAAGAAATAGGGGGGAAAACGACAGATTTATCTTTGTGTTTGATTTTATCATGGGGGGGGGCTTGAGGAATACAGAGGGAATTGGCTGGTATTGAATGCGTTGGCCAAGCGTGAAAATAAATAAAAAAGGGAAAAAGAGAGGGGTGGGGGTGCGGGGGGACATTTACAATTGGAGAAAGAAGCAAAAGCGATACAACAGGGTGATGGAGGAGGTTAGTGGGCCGCGACAAAGTGCGCTGTGGGCGACGAGGGTGGCGGCTGTGAGACCTGATCCCAAAAAGTGCGCCATTTCTCTGAGGAGCGATGCAGATCACGCTGGATGGACTCTGGCAAGCGATCAGTGAGACGCTGGATCATGTCCTGAGGCAGATGGAAGAGGGCGTCGTTGTTGGCGGGCAAATGGCGGCGGAATGCCTCTGTCAGGTGCTGGCGTGAAGCGAGCGCGTCGTTGAACGCTACCTGGACGCGATTGGGGCTGGTATAATTGAACAAGCGCGACGAGGACGAGGATGAGGACGTGGACGAGCGAGCAATTGGCCTGTCGTCGTCCTCGATAAGCGTGGCGGCCACCGAGGACGCCGAGGCGGGGACCGTGGAAATTTGGTCCACGGCGGGCGTTGATTCGGCTTTTGCTCTGATGCGCTGTTTGCGCAGGCGCTGCTGCTGCTTGACAAACCCATAAAACCAGAAGCAATGGACGGGGAAAAAGGCCGAAAGCGCAAAAGCGATGGGATGCGTTCCAAAGCTGAGAAAGGCGCTGGTGATCATGTAGGCGTGGAAGAGGATGCGTGTTAAAAAGAAGGTCGAGGCAAACACATAATCCATGCGCCATGGGCGATACACCGAGCCAAGCGCCAAGAAAAAGGTGGGGATTTCGAGGACACACATGGTGACAAAGATGGAGGCGTAGCCCATGGACAGGACCCAGGTGAGTAGGGCCATATAAGTCAGGTGGTGGATCCAGCCAGTGAGCCATTCGATCTTGTCCGGGTACACGGCCTTGCCCACGGCCAGATCAAGAAAGCAAAACGTCATGAAAAAGGCAGTGACCCGGTTGGACCAGTCGCCATTGTAAGGCGACAACAGCAGGCCCTTGACGTCCACGCCCTGCACCACCACCTCGTACACCAATGGCAACGACCCTATGCTCGTCGTCAAGCTGCTAAGCAACGAAAGCACATACGCGCGTTGACGCGACGTCGTCACGGGCACAAACGCAGGCACAAGCACAAACCATGTTAAAAGAGCCACTGTGGCCACGACGGCCGTTTCAATAAAGAGCGGTGACCTCAGGCTAGTCAAGGCGGACCACATTTAACAAGAAAAAAAGCGGAAAAAAGGAGGGGACTTTGTAAAAGGAAAAAGAAAGCAAGAAAAAAATGCAATAAAAGCGAAAAGTAAAGAAAAAAAACAAAAAAAAAGGGAACACGAAAGAAAGAGAAAGAACAAGAGAACACAAAATGGGAATGAAAAAAAAAGGCACAGAAAATAGGGGATTTTCAAAAAGTGATGTAACCCATCCAACGTGGACGAATTGATTTGTCTGGTGATTGGCTAGAACCCCATCAATGGCATTGATCAGGTTCCACATCAGGATTTACCCTCATAAGCATGATTGACACATGATTGGCCAGTGCAGCAACTAGCATGTGACGGGCACCAAAAAAATGAGGGGGGTGATTGCACGCCTGGGATTTGCAGGTTCCCGCGTTTTTCTCATTGTGGACTGGGCACATGGCCACGCTCTTGTGAGCCATTGATACCAAAAAAAAAGGGGAGGGAAGGGATGGATGAGAAGGGCTTTATTTTTGCACAAACACAAGGGAATGGGGGAAGGATATGGATATTGGACAAATGACAAGAACAAAAAACACAAAATAAACAGCAAAAAAAAAAAGGGGAGGGGCGGGGAACGGGGGAATGGAGCGAGGAATTGAAAAGTATCGAGGTATTGCAAGAGGGCAATTGGGGGGGGGGTGGAGTTGGTGGTGATATTTTATGGATTGCCATGGACACGCACACGATAGAGGCAGGTATAATCATTGTGGCCATGATTGTTGATGACGCGTAGGACAATGCCGTCCATGGCGGTCTTTGTGGGGTTTGGGAGCGTGTAGCGTGGGGCAATGTCGTGGTTTTGAATGGCTAATTTTGGATCATGAGAGATGTTGCCCAGGAAGAGCATGTTTGGGTTGTTTTGCAGGTTGTTTAGGAGCGCGTGATCATTTTTCTTGTTGTTGTAACCATAGAGATTGTGCATGTCGTTGCCTTTTGCCTTGCGCACGCCCCAGACTTCCAAGTCGCGTGGCGAGCTGGGCAGGTGGGCGGCAGCTGGATGATCGATGCTGATGCTTTCAATGGCGATCGGCTGAGCGAGACGGATGCCAATGGCCCCATTGGATCCTTCCATGGGCCAACAATGGCCAACGTGTGTGGCTGGACGGATGGCCGTGGTCGGGTCCACGAGATGGCCTGCGAGCCAATACCAGGCGCGCATGCGCATGCCTTTGCCGAGATTGTGGGTGGGCGATGTCCATTCGTCCATGATGCGTGCCCCACGCGAATGGAGAGCATAATCGGCGTCGGTGCCGTCATTGTGATATTTATACAGGGCGTCTTGGACCCATTGCCGCACTTTTTGTTGCCAATCGCCCTCCAATGGCTGCTGTTGTTGCTGCTGCTGCATCATTTGCAGCACCGCCGCCTGCACCCCGGCGCGATCCACAAGGAGACCACTCGCAAATTGTTGTTCCAACCAGTCATGAGCAAAACGGCTCACATCCTCCTTGAGCGACGCCTCTTTTGATGGATCCGCGTTATTTTCAGCTTGTAATTGCGCATGGCTGGCTTGCATTGCTTGCTGAAGCGTCGTCAATTGCTGATCCAGTTGCTTGGACGTGTCACGAGCCACTTGGTCCTGCAAGTCATGCAGTCGCGTCGCAAATGCCTCAACCATCTCTTGATGTGGCGCCTTCATCTGGTGCACGTCCCTTTCTAGCACACCAAGCAGCGATTCAAGGTGCGCCAACTGGCCCTCGAGTGCCTGCGAAGACGCTTCTTGCTTGGTCAATGCGGACACCCAGTCTTGGGCAAGGTGGTAGTACCCCGACAATGGCTCCGTGCGCGGCGAACACGCGTATTGGTACACAGACGCCACCGCCACAAGGAACAGCACGGTCGACAGCAAACGAGAAAATCGACCCGTGCTATACCGCGAAAAAAAAAAAATAACAAGAAAAGAAAGCAAGTAAAGAAATAAAAAAAGAAAATGAGCAAAAGTGAGAAAACTGATAGAAAAAAAAAGGCACCGGCGATGAAAACATCACACCAGAAAAAAAAAAAAAGCACAGACATCAACCAACTTACTAGAGGGGATGCAGGACGGCGAGCGAAAAGCCGGTGATAAAGACAATGAGCAATTCGCGCAAAAGAATGAAAATGAGGCAGGCACCATAGGCAAAAGTGGTGACAATGTGTTCGCGTGCCCATGCAACAACAGACTGGGGCGCACTCAAAGGTTGGGGAGATGGATGGTCATCGTACAGAGTCATTGGAGGCTCGGCATCATCGAATTCGTGCATTTCGTAATGAGTGCCGTTCTGTTCGTCGTCCAAGACGTGTGCATCATCGGACATGGTATATTCACTGGGTGCAGGGCGCGTCATTGGTGACGCAAATGTGTCGACCGATGAATCTAGCGAATGGAACGACGTGTCCGCGTCATAATGGTCTGTTCGCGTCAATGGCTCTTCTTCTTCAAAGAGATCAGAGTCGTCCTCACTGGACGACGATGTAAACGAAGATGGCTGACGAGGAAGCGGGTCGTCTGCTCATTTAAAAAAAAATTAAAAATATGACGATGAATTGGCATGATTTTATCACGAAAAATCCAGCACGTACAGTGGCCAGAATACAATGGAACAGGATCCAGCGACGACCCATACGAGCCATACGAGCGACGCAAGCGCGGCGACGACAAGTAGCCGCTGTCCTGGTGATGGCGCCACGGTTTCCTATCGTGGTCGAGCGGGTTTTGGCTTGGCGTGCCAAGCGCGATAGGTGGATCGGATAGAAAGGGCGAGCGAGTCTGTGGGGTTCGAGGTATAGGCATACAGGGCGACTAGCACGGAAGCAAGAAAGCAGTGAGGAAGAAAGAAAAAGAAAAGAAAGAGGCAAAAAGAAACAATGAAATGGCAAAAGGAAAAAAAAAAAAAAAGGAGGCTGGGAAATTGCCACTTTTTCCCCCTTTTTCCTCTTGTTGATTCTCCGGCCCATCCTCCTCTTTTTTTTTTTTTTTTTTTTTTTTTTTTTTTTTGTGGTCGGGTGTCCACATCCCAAAAAGCCCATTGTCCGCCCCAAGTTGGGTCTCTCACACTTCCACCTCAACCCACACGACTGAGTAACCAGACCCTGCTTTTTTACTATCCGCACGTCCGTTTTGCAATATAAAACAGACTCGAGCCGTGGTCGCACAGCCCGTGGTCATTGGAACAAGCCCACAAGAACAAAAAAATCATTCATTGGCTGCCAACGATCGGGCCAGCCATCGCGTCGCAAGCTCTTTTTTTGTCCCTTTTTTTGTTTTTGCTCTGAGGATAGTTTTTTTTTTTTTGCTTTTAAAAGTGCCACCATACGCGTTTTCATGCCCAATTTCCCGTATTGAGCAACATAAAGTCAAGCTGGGCACTTTTTAAAAGCGAGAGAGACGCAAGAGAAAAAGAAAAAACCGAGGATATTATAATCTCGCGTTGCACAAGTGCCCAATTCGCTAGTCTCTTGATGCAGGCATGGCCCCATTGGCTGCCGAAATGGCATGTGGTGCAAACTCGAAGCCAAAAAAAAAAAAGAGAGAGAGAAAGAGAGTGAGCAGCATGTAGCCAGGATGCGGAGGATGTCCTTTGAGCTTATGCTTGAATGTAAGCTGCATCTACCACGCCATGATGGCCGGCGATAGAAAACGAGAAGTTCAGTTTGTTTTTTCCTATGCGTGTGCCCCCTTTTTTTTTTTATGC
This sequence comes from Gongronella butleri, assembly GCA_025201375.1. Taxonomy (NCBI): domain Eukaryota; kingdom Fungi; phylum Mucoromycota; class Mucoromycetes; order Mucorales; family Cunninghamellaceae; genus Gongronella; species Gongronella butleri. The sequence continues at coordinate 150,127 of JAIWZP010000017.1, forward strand.
TGGTGGCCCCTTGTTGTTTTTTCTCCGTGCTACTTTTTTTTTTTTTGGCGTGCGATGCGGCCGATTTGAATTGCCTGCGCGCCGTGCGTACCGCTTTCTTATTTTTTTTTTTTTGCTCGCGCTCGAGAACCTTTTGGTTGAGGGGGGGGGACACAAGCCGGTTTCAATCCCATTAAGGCAACCGCGGAACGGCAGCTCAGATGTACAAATTGCAAAGATAAAAAGATTCAGCAGGTTTCAAGTTGTTTTTTATTTCTTCCTTTTCCCTCGCGATCCCACCTTGAATTTATGCCATCACCATGTCCAAGCGAGTCCAATTCTCGAGAGACGTCGACGTCGCCAGCACCTTTGCTAATGATGACTATGGTAAGACGAGCAAAAAAAAAATGTAACCCTTTTTCAACCACAAATCCATGGCTCACGTTTTTTTTACTCATTTTTAAATGACACAGATCGATCAGCACAAGCCGTCGCGAAATTATCATATCACGACATGGTCGAGCTGCTCACGATGAAATCACAATGGCGCCGCGACATGGAACAAATGCTGCTTGACCGCGAAATGCAGGAAAAAGAGGACATGGCCGCGGCTTCTGCCGACTCATCGGCATCTAGCACCACCTCGGAGGACTCGAATGAGTCGCCAGACGACGTTTACACGACGGAAATCTGTATTTGATCCCACTCCCCCCCCCCACCTCCTTTTGTGCTATTTTGCTTTCTTTTTCACCATTGATATCCCCTCCCATCCTCCCCTCTCCACGCCCACCCCCTAGGGAGACGCTTCCACCTTGAATCACCTTGCACAAGAAGGCCTAGGCTTGGCCCTTGTCTGCTGACGACGCTACAACACGCGCGCGCAATTTCCATGTATTATATAGCCATCTCGGATCTAATTGTCGTTTGTTCTTCCTTTGCCGTCGCCCCCCAATACCCCCCTTCCTTTCTCTCTGTCTTTTTTGTCTCTCGTCATGAGCATACCACCGTCGCTGCCCCCTCCCCCCCCCCAACTCCAATGATTCCCATTTGACAAATTGGAAAGAACAATAAAAAGCCCAGAGGATGTCATTTCCACCGAGCTGGCTTTTATTTTTAGATTTTGCCTGCACCTATTCTTTTTTCGGCAACCGAGGACCACGCCATCCAAATTGGCTGGGCGTCATCCACTTCATTTCTCGTCCTTTCTTTTTTTTCTGGCATGGGTGGCGAGAACCCCGCCTCCATTTACCTTTTCACAGCATCCCATCGTGTCGCCTTCCAAGATTGGCTTTGTGGGCTCAACCACAACCACCTTTTTTGTGTCACACCACGCTCGGCCCGCGCGAAAAAAAAAAAGCCCAAGTGTATGCCCAAAAATGCGTAGCCTTGATTCATTTGTCGCCGTTTTGCAGCCTTGCAGCCTGATGCTATTTTCTTCTACATTTTTATATTTTCAGGGGGGTGAAACCGCGGTGTGGGAGCGCTGCCCACCCCCTAAAGTACACGCACGCCATCGTCAGGGAAACAGGGGAAGATGGCGGGATGTCAAGAATCGCTTTGTCGTTTTTTTTAGATGCGGCAATGTGGCACAATCAAATACCTTTTTTTTCTTTCCCAAATTGCCAATTGCCAATGATCTGGGTGTGCACAGCAAGTGCTGCACGTCATTGCTTGTCAATTTGGCCTTTGGTCACGCTTCGCAGCCATCCAATGACGCGCAAAGAACACCTGCACGCGCAATCAAAAGCAAAAAACAAAAGAAAGAAAAAACAAGGGAGACCATGCATCCCGCAGTGCTGATCCTTGCTGCCGATCATAGCAAACGCACGCAACCCATTAGCACCAGAAAGCACATGGTTGGGACGCTGATCCTTGTAAGCATGCTAATAAAATGGGCAAAATGAGTAAAATGGTGCTATCCTCGGTGTACTTTTGGATCAGTGCCAAGAGCTGATGTCATTGTGATGAAAACAAGGAACGACGCGCGACGTCCGCCCATTTGTTTCATTGATCCCTGCATTGCTTTGTTATTGGGCAGGGATAGACGGGCTTGCGCGCGCTTTAATTCTATTGCAACTTGCCCACTTCCCAGCGAAACCATCCTCGAACCGCGACCGTTTGTAGTGCCTAGGATAGCGAATTTTTTGACAACTAATAGGCTTTCATCGGCTCTTGCCGTCACCTAATTATACTTCTGGGATGTGATTTTTTTTTCGTTTACATGGTGCTTTGTCCAATACTTTTTCATTTAGTGGACAATCCAAACTTTTGCGAGCGTTTTAGACGTCTGCTTGCCACATGCTGTGCAATAAAAATGGAGATCGATTTGATGGTTATCGACAAAACGCAATAAGGGCTCGTTTTGTAGTGCTTTGGTTGTTTGTCGATGGATTCACAACTTACAAGGACGTCGTTGCTTTGGGCCGTTTATTCCAAGGCGCCGCGTTCGAATGAGCTCACCTGCTTGTCTCTGTGGCCACTAGATGGCGCGCGAGCGCCAATTTCAAAATTCACGGATTTTCCATGGGGTACAGTCAGGGAGATGAAAATGGTGAAATTCAGATCCTCAGATCGCCACGCCATTCAAGCATAGGGTGGACACACAACGTTCACCGGCGGAAACACAAAAAAAAATGCGGAGGTCCATCGAGCGGTTTCCACGTAAAATGCAATTTGCTTCTCTTTTTCACGTCAAGGCAAAGTCGACGAAAATTGGGCACAGAGCCGTGAGACAAAGACCATCAGAAAGAGCACAGTCTGCTGCGTACGTGGATATCCATGATCATTGCAAAAAAAAACGAGTTCCAGGCAGATTGACGCGAACACAAGGTTTGCGGGGCAACTTGGGCGCGTGATAAACCGCGTCAAGCAAGGGGCTACACGCGTCTTTTATTTTTCAAATCTATTCATCTGGAGGCGCTCTTGCTAGTGGACGCGTCGGCGCGGCTCGATGGACGCGTTCTTCCCGAGGAATTCGCCTTTGAAATTAAATCTAAAATCTGTCATTGCTCATGAAGCGATGTTTGGATCGTGCATTGTTTTGACGCCATTGTCATTTTTCCACGTGGCATGCTACTGTGTACAAGTTTGGCGCGATTCTGAAGACTGAAATTTTCAGAGTTCAGTCGAGCGTTCGAAACGACTGATTTTTGATTTTGCTCGTGGTGCGCGACAATGAGCTCTGGCAGCCGGCGAATTGAGCCCCACTCGCGTTTTCGGGGAGCAGCTTCACACTCAGGCGCGCTTCGGACCTTCAAACGAGTTTTGTTGGCCACGTTCCATATTAAAGTATCGCAAAATGCATCCCTCTATTAAACTTTTATTGAAAGGCCTGTGCAAATGGTCACAAAGTTGAACCGGGCGTTTCTCCACAACCAGATCTAGCAATAGCAAACGTTTTTCATGGCGATCGGCTAGTACTATCTTGAGTTTAGAATGAATTATTAAAATCGAATCGATTTTTCGGCCATTTCTTTTGCTAGCCAAGGATTTGGGCCGCCAAAACTATACGCGACTCTCTCAATGGCTCAAGCGCAACAACTGGTCATAAATTTGAAAGAGATCGAATCGCTGTAACGCCAGGATTCGCGAGCTTATGTCTTTTTTTTGGCGTGTTCATGCATTTCTCAAGTATACCAGGCAGCTGGGCGACCAATGTCCCACGGAATATTTAAGCCACTGTCTCTCAAGCTGTGCACGCGCGACGTTTTCGCGTGAAAACACGTTTTCTGGACATCGCAATTCGTGGTGTTGTGAAAAAAAAACATTGTCTAAAATGGCGAGATAGGCATGGCACCGTGTTGTCGGTGCGCCTTCCGGCTTAATTGGGCCGCCCCATGACCTGCATTGACATTGCATGCGTGACGGAATTCTGGCAACATTCGCATGTCACGAGGCGTGAGAAGATAAAACAAGGGAGAAAATGCCATTCCCATGAGGCTGCTCCAACTTTATAACCCTGTGAATTGCCCTGCCAACTCCAACAGCGCGTTTCATGCTTCAAAAGAGGATTGTCACGGGCCAAGAAAAAAGAAAAAAGCAAGCCATTATTCAGTGCACCAAAATCTAATGCGTGGCATGCGGGCAGAAGTCATGCCAACAGGCTTCGGGGATTCATAACGATACTTTTTATTGTGCAGATGTGGGACAAGCAATTGAAGAAAAAAGGAAAAAAGGACATATTACTGGGATGAAGATGAGAGTGAATGGAGAGATGATGAGCAAAGAGAGAAAAAAATGAACAAAGACATAGCAAATGAGGAAGGTAAAGGGTGAAAATCATATGGTGGGAGCTCATTACTTTGATCGCATGCAATCTAAAAGTAAGGAGACAGGTATGGCTACATAAAATGGGAAAAAATTGGTATCGATGGGATTAAAGTTGTACATAAAAAAAAAAAAGGGAGGAGGGAAAGGAGAAGTAAAAGAAAAGCAAGGAGAAGGAGACGAAGTAAAAAAAAAAAAGGGGGGGAGAGGAAGAGTGTCCAAATAGAGCAAGTCCCAAAAAAGTTGCTTCTTGTTTTTTTTTTTTTTGAGGGCGCGGCTAGTTGAGCAGCCACGGATGCGTGAGGATGCTGTGGATATTTGGCCGGTCGGCGGGGTTCTTTGTGAGCAAGCAGGCGATCAGATGGATGCATTTCGGCGAAACGCCATTGTTATTGATAGGTGCACGGATCTGGCCCTGCAGCGCGGCCGTTGGGTTGGTGAATGGCACCTCGCCAAAGACGAGTGTGTACAAGAGCACGCCAAGCGCCCACACCTCTGCGGGCTCAGCCTGGTACGGCTGACGCTGCAAAATTTCTGGCGATGCAAACGCGACCGTGCCATAAAACCTCGTGTGCATCACAGGCTTGGTATGCGACGCGTCGAAATGGCGCGGAAGCACCACGGAGGAGCCAAAATCGATCAATTTCACCTGAAACAGATTCAAAAAAAAAAAAGAAAAAAAACGCGTCAATCGGGCTTGTACACGCGCTGCGACGCCATCTCTGCGTTACTCCGACAGCGTGTTTTTTTTTTACCTTGTAATTTGCGTCAATGACAATGTTTTCGTCCTTTATATCGCGGTGGCAGACCCCGAGCTTGTCAAGGTAGGCGACGCTGGACACGATTTGAAAAAAAATGTGTTTTGCGATTTTCTCGTCAAAGTAGCGGTGTTGCTCGATGCACTCGAACAAGTCGCACGACCCGCGGCGGCTAATGACCAATTGGGCGGTGGAGCGAGTGTCGTCGTCGTCGTCGTCGTCGTCCGAGGGGTCTGAGGAGTGTGAGAGGCCGGGCAAGTGCTGGTGGAGGTGTGTTTGTGGCGCGGCATTGGCATTGTCTGCTGCATTTGCCGCTGCTGCTGCTGCGGCAGGGGCGGTTTCAAAGGTAGGCGCGGCGGCGACGGGTGTTCGGGTCCACTGCGAGCCATGCAATTCCATGACCAGGTAATAATACGTCTTGTCGGCAAAGCTGTCAATGTAGCCAATAATGTTGTCGTGGCACGCGTGTTTCAGCACGTAGATCTCGACAGGCCAGCTGTTGCCGTGGTTGTCGCGCAAAAGACACGTCTCAGGCACCTTGTTTCTGAAGATAAACTTGATAGCGCGCTCGTGACCGGTGGCGCGGTCCACGGCAGACACAACAAAGCCAAAGCCACCACTGCCGAGCTCCTGCCCAAGCTGGTAGCGCCGTGACAAATACAGGGGTAGCTCATAGCCTCGTAAATGGCGCGTGGCCGTGGTTTCTGCGGCGGCAGGCGGAGATTTGACCGCGGGAGGCGCGACGAGTGGATGGACAGACATATTCATGACGGTGGATTACAAAGAAAAAAAAGGAGGGAATAAAGAGGCAATGGAATGAAAGAAAAAGGAAGAAGAAGAAATGGACGGATATCAGGCAGGGTATTAAACAATGAAAAAGAGAGCAGTAAAAATCAAAAGAACATCTTTTCTTTTTAAAAGGGTTGGTTGTCATCGGGCTTTTAAAACCTTGTTGGTTGCAAAAGGCAAGAGAAATAAGGGGCTCGAGACCCAAAAAAATCAAAAAAAAAAAAAAAAAAAAAATCGACAAGATTGTCGATCTGTGAGTTACTGAGCCATTGCTCATGGATGGCCCCCTCTCTCCTTCCCCCTCCCCCCCCCCCCAATGCGCTGACGAGGCATGTCCATCCACACGCATGCAAGGGGATCAATGATTACCTGAATAAATGAAAGGAGCCAGGACACGCACCACACACCCAAAAAAGCAACTTTTTTCGAACAACAATGAGTCAATGGAAGGCCTGTTCTCATCGCCTCCCTGAATTTTTTTTTCTTTTTTGTCTTTTTGCGATTCACATCTGACTTTACCCTCCTCTGGCTAAAAATACGAACAAGGTTGTCAAATGAGCAATTGATCGACACATTGCGATTTTAAAAAGTGTTTCTGATCAGCCAGTGAAAAAGGTCGATCATCGTTGAGGTTGGAAAAAAGATGAGCAAGAGGTCCTCGCCCCCCCCCTGATTTGCAAATTGATGTCGCCATGCCGCTCATTTGGCATGATTTTTGCAAATCTGCGGGCATGAGCCTTGTAATGGATGGCATGGCTCATTCGGAACCAACCCATGGTGCCCACCCACACTCTTTTTTCCCAAGTTGGATCATGCTTCCGGGCATGGCTGGATTAACAAAGAGATTTTTTTTAAGGGGTGAGAGCAAAAAAAAAAAAAAAAAAAAAAAAAAAAAGGATTGTTACACAGGCGCTCACGCACACGCTGCAAATCATGCATGATCCGCCCCCCTGCCCTCCTTTTTTTCTCCTCATTGATGCTTTTTCAATCGCAATGGAGGGCGTGTCTTTTGCTAATGGCATCTTTTTGTTGTTTTAAAGCGACAAGGCTTTTATTTCAAGTAGCATGGTAAATAATGGGGGTGATGGAAGGGGTGAGAGAGAGAGAGAGAGGGAGAACAAGGCATCGAAAAGGAAGCAAGAGACGCTTACTGCTGGGCCTCGAAGGCGGCAATCTTGGCGGCAATCTTGGCGTCGCGCTGCTTCTTGTTGAGGCGCTGCTTGCGGCCCTTGTAGGGTTGAGCAGGCTTCTTCTTTTCGGTGGGCTTGGCGGAGGGATCAGCACGGATGGCCTCGTGGGCCTCGGCGTACATGTCCTCGACGGCGTCAGAGGTGATGCCGTTCTTGATGAAGCCGGCAAAGATCTTCTTGTAGCGCTCCTCGTCTTCCTCCTCGAGGTACTCCATGTACTCGGCGACGTGGACACCAAAGATGTAGTTGCGGAGGAGCTCGTCATCGTTGGTCTTGGTCTCAATGTCGAAACCGGGGAAACGCGTGCCGGAGTGGGGGACGAAGATGCCACCATCGGAAGCACCCTTCATGGCACCAAAGACACGGGCACCAGTGGAGGTGCGGGCGAGACCGACATCCAAAAAGGCCTTGAAGGGACGGGGACCCTCCTCGTTGGCCTCGGTCATGGTGAGCGTGCCGTCAGCCTCGGCAACACCCTCGTACTTGTCGGCAAGGCCGAGCTTGGTCAACACACGGCGAGCCAAGAGCAAGCCAGTGCAGTAGGCGGCAGACCAGTTGGTCAAACCACCCTTGACGCCGTAGCGGGGCAATTCGTGCGAGTAGGCAGCGGCCAAAACAAAGTCGCCCTGGAGCTTGGCATACACGATCTGGCAGATCACGTCACGGTTGGTGATGCGGACGACCAGGCGGTACTTGGGCGAGTTGTACTTGTTCTTGGCTTGGACAACAAGGCGCTTGCGAGCGTAGTAGTCGGTCTTACCCTCTGGAAAAAAACGAAAACGAAAAAAAGAAATCAGCATTTCCGTCATTTCCGCGCCCAATTCCCAAGCCATGGCAGGCCAATTGAGCCATGGACCCGCGTCCCATGGACTCTCAGTCCACCAGAGCAAAAAAACAGGCAGCAAAAGAAACCAGGGCAATTGTCAACAGATCAGATAGGGGCGAAATTGAAAGACTATAAGATATCACCCAACGGTTGCAAAGCCATTGTCACATGAACTATACTTTTGCAAATCATCATTTGCACCGTGTTGACGATGCCCTTATTCTTTGCTGCCATTTTTGCCTAGAAAACAAAAAAACACGCGCATTTCCCTCTTTTTGCCATTTTTCTCTTTTTTATCGTGCTTTTCACTTACCACGGCGACGACGGTACTTGACTTGGTAACGCTTGAAGTAAGCCTTGTTCTTTTGGAGCTTGACGAAAGGCTAAAAATAAAAGGAGCGTCGTCAGTGTCCCATCCATCTTCTTTTGATCCATCCATCCAGCCATGGATCCCATCCATCTATCCATCCGTCGCGCAGCCATGCTCCAAATCGATGGATTCGTGCTTTGCGTTGCTTTCTCTGTTCATTGTCTCTCGGAAACGTACCATGATATCGACGTAAGCTAAGTGAAGAAAGAGAAAGAAAAAAAAAAGAGGCTCGGGTGGGGAACAGGGCCAAATAAGGTGCAACAGCAGCTGGCGGGGCCAGTCCGACCGAGTCCGGTGCTGCCCAATTCATGATGAACAGCCCGTGGGCGCCCCTTTTTTAATGCCATGGCTGTCAAACTGATCTTTTTTTTTTTCTTTGGTGTTGACGACAGGCAATTGACGTGGACGGCGCACAGCATTTTCGATAAGAATAGACACATGATTGCTTCAATTGCAATCGTGCATGTGTGCTGACGATTTTGCATACGTAGCTGCGGCACTTTTTCGTCAAAAAGCCGACGTTCTCCGCCCAGCGGCTTGAGAAAGCCATAATAAAAGAAGAAAAGGCGACCCGTTTTTCTTGCTCAGTCGCTTACGAGCATGTCAAATTTAACTAGTACACTGCAATAAACGATTAAAAAGGTTGACCGGCAAAAGAGCAAAGTCGTTAAATTTGGTCTTTTCGTCTTTTTTTTTTCAAATGGAGCAAATCACGTGACTGACGCGTCGCGCTGTGCAAAAAAAAGCACTACAGCACCTGGTATTCCCGCGTGATCTCTCACCGCAGTACTAACCAGGCCGTACTATGGATCGCTGCAGAGATCGGACGGGATCTGGCGCTTTCATAGTCGTATGGCCGTAACATGAAAAATTGAAATTGATGGCCTTGACAAGCGATCTACAAAGATTTTTTCATCATGTTTTCAAGCCTTTAAGAAGGTTCTCACGTGTCACTGACGTTTGTTTTTGCATCGCGTTACACGAAACACGCTAATTGGGGGTCGCAAAGACCAATTGACGCGATGCGACTCGACTCGACGCGTCATGATCGCGTTGCCAAATTCCAGAAGGTCGTCACGTGCCTATTGTTGGTCTCTCTGCATCATGCCATAGCGGCTCTCCGGCGACAAGTAACAAAAAAAAAAGAGTTGAAACAGCCGATTCGTGCGACACGACCTGCTTTCTTTTTCTCTGGAGCATCAGTGATCGATGCATCAGGCAGCAAAAGAATGAAATTCTCAGGCTAATGGCATTAAAAAATGAATATGTGCTTGCAATAGTTTAGTTGGACATGTTTTATTTCAAAAATTGAGATGATAGCATAAAAAAGAATGGGCATGGTGGGGAAATTGGATGAGGGAATCATGTGGGAGGGGGGAGATCATTGGAGCATGGTAAGTGAATGGCAATAATGTTAAAAATTAAGTAGTTTGTGGGATTTTCTCAACTTTCAAACGTGTCGCTGCCGTCGCTCTCGTCGGTGTCGCTCTCGTCGCGCACTACGCTTGGATCACGCATTGGGAGAAACTCCCAATGGTGTTCCAGAACGTGTTCGTGCAAAGCCTTCGCATTTTTGGCACGGCCTGGGCAGAAAACGCATGCTGGAGCGGTCTTTTTTGTCGTCAATGCCGAATTGCGGCTCGCCAAGTGCTTGGTCTCGTGTCGCACGCGTTTTGAAATCATGTCCTGCGGCACGCGATATTCATGCGCCTCCACCAGGTGCTGGCGCAGTACGGTGGGCCGCCAAAACCCCTGATTTGCGCGATGGCATCCGGGAACAAAGCAATAAAAAGAGTGATATAAAGTCATGACAAGGGGAAAAAAAGATCACAAAAGAAACAATGAGAATACAAAGTAATCAGGAGCGCGTGCCCCCTTTTTATTCACTTTTTTAAATCGGCGCTGACCACAACGCTTCGATGCAAGAAAAAAAAGGGGGGTGATGGCATCAAGGCGTTTTTCGGGCCAATTAAAGAGCGATGGCTCATTTTTTTTTTTAGTGGATTCAGAACATACAAGAAAAGAGAGGGAGGGATATTCATGCACATGTACAACTTTATTGGGGTAGTGGGGGTTGGAAGAGGGCGAAACCAGAATAAAACAGGGAAAAATAGTGGGTATGACGGATGATGTTTAACAATGAGATTTGATTCAGGTTGCCGGAGTGGTAGACGGATCAGCAGTGTGCATGAGCGGGGATTCAACCTTCTGGCCAAGGCATTGCGCGTCAAAAGCTTCTAGAACCATGATCATTTCCGGTAGCTTGACAATAAGGCCGTGCAGATCGGTCATACAGCGCGGCACGTCGATTTCTGTCAATTTAAACATGGTATAGGTCTCGTTGACGGGCTGGACCAGCAGATAAAACGCGACCGAGTAGCCAATGGCTTGGATGCCGAGCGTGGCTGTCATTTTGTGCTTGTCCATTGTTGCTTTGCAGTCCATGGTGATGCGAAAGAGGTCGCTGTTGATGGTGAGCGCGTCATTGTGTGGTCCCGGGGGCCGGATCAAGGCGTGGCCATGATTGGCTTCACGATTAGCGCCGCAAAAGCGACTGAGGGTCAGGACAGATGCGGTGTGAGAGGGAAGTGCCTTTGGGTCTTGGGCATCATGCGAGATTGGCTCTGGATTTTCTGTCCAAACGGCCACATCGCGTTCTGGGTCCTCAAAAAGACCGGTAAGGAACTTGTTGACGAGGCCCTTGCATGTACTGGCATCATAGGCTGCGCCTTCTTTGCGCGGAGAGTCGGGCAGGCTGCTGATGAGACTGGCCAGCATCTTTGTCACCCTGCGCTGGTGGCGCGTCAGATTGCTGATGGTAAATAGTCGCACAAGCGCTTCGTCACGCGACATCTCGCCGCGAACCAGCGCGTCGGCCACCGTGATTTGCGCAATCATGACGACCATGGGCATCGGCGGCCGAACAAGCTCGAATTTTTCGCGCACGAGCCTGACGACGGCATCCGTTTCGCGCGGCGAAATCATGGAGGCGAGGTCCGCGGGATAGGAGTTTGGTACGAGAAGCTGCACATGGCGCTCAAGAAGCATGCTCGCCAAATGGTGCTCCAGCGACAGCGAGCTCGAATCCGCCTTGTCGCTTGCGTTTGGATCTGTCACGGTAGCCACGTCGTCCATTGAGCGGCGTTCAGGTGTGGTACAAGGGGGCGGTGACGCGTCGTCATTCAAGGCAGTCGTCATCGTCATGGGGGCAATAGGCACAGGAATGGACGGAATACCGGTATATTGTGCATGCATAAGATATTCCTTCCGGTGCGATAGTCTTCCCAAGTCCGTCTCCTCTTCCTCCGTTACGATTGTAAGCGTCGCTGGAAGAAGTTCGGCGTGCCAGTGTTGCACATGAATGCGCAATTTCAGCATACAATCACGATCTGCAGAACAAAAGGGACATGCAAACGGCTCTGCCGCTGATCTTTGCCTATAAGGGTCCACCATCTTCGGGTACTTGCGACGCCCTTTGGCCCGAAAGTCTTCAGGAATTTCGAAATTGTGCGAACTGACGAGGTGCTCGCGAACAATAGAGCCGCTTTGAAAAGAACTCGACTCATGCGCGCACCCCGGAACAAAACAATAGAATATAGACTTTTTAAAAGGCACCAAACGCGGTCCTGGCATGACTAGAAAGAAATGGAAAAAAAAAAAAACGAAGTCTTCGTTTTGGCAGGCACATTTCCGACTTGTTTTGCGTTCCAGAGTTTCAATCCCCGCACACTGGCGTAGTCGTGTTACGCTCCAGTGACCTGCCAGGAATTAACGGCAACCCCGCCCCTAAATGCTCATCATTTACGCGTGAAGAGATTTTTTTTCATCACTTTGCTTTCTGTTTCTAGTGCACATGGACTTGAACCAGGTGCAGGGTGGATGTAATGCATTGATAAAGAGGTCATCGTGTCAGGTTGCACGTTTGCAAAAAAAAAAAAAAAAAAAAAAAAAAAAAAAAAAAAAAAAAAAAGGTCGACTGACGAGAATAATGGCATTTACAGTATCATAAATAAAGCAAAAACATTGATCTTCAGGCAGGTGCGCTTGCTCCAACTATACTGTGCGTGGAACAAATGCGGCTTTGCCTTCGAGATATATGTTTCTGCGGCGAGCAAGCGTTCATTTTGGTGATTTACTGGGCAAATCGCTTGTTCTCGACATCATTCCATGATTCCATCCGCATGAAACTTTGTCAGGCGCACATGACCGCCTTGCATGTCAGCTTTTTCCATTTATTGCCATCAGAAGAAGTGCCAGTAAAACAATTTACCACGAAAACTGAGTTATCGCGCTATTTTTGTTCTTGTCGCTTTGTTTTTTGTAAGAAAAACCTTTCTCAATAATAATAAACTAAAAACACAAAGCACATTATAAACTGCATTTTTGCTGCTTACAGCGTTATCATACAGAAAAGTGCTATCACACTATTCTCAGAAAGCAGCCTAGGCATGTTGTACTAGCTTTGAACTACTGTACAAATGTCGTTCTTTATCCGTCCATTTTGAAGAAGCTCAGTGGACGAAAACTGACACGTGCTGCTACTGTATCGTTTTACAGTATTACCTTAAGCAACGCGTTGCACTGCACAAAACCGTACTCATTTACCTACGTATCTTTTACTGTAAAAACCAAAAAGCGTGTCTTTCAGACTTTGCTGGCTTGCTGTGCCTCCAGAAATTTTTTTACAGCCTACCTGCCCGAGGACAAAAGTCGCGTCACGCGATGAACCTTAGCCTAGCGCAATATAAAGGATAGGTCCGCCCGATTTTTTTGAGCCCACAAAGCCCAAAAAACACCAATTTGTTCTGCTTTGCCTTTTTCTCGCCATCTTCTTGGCTGATCCCCATCAAAAGTTGCTGCATTGGATTCAGCGCAAAATTTGCAACAAAAAAGCTTAAAACACCAAAGCTCTACCACATTTTAAAAAATTCAGGGGTCACGCATTTACCTAGGTAATCCCAAAAACGGGTAATTTCGAACTCCGGGTGATCAATGCATCCCAAAAAGGTAACTCCGACATTTTGCTATTGACAAACAAAATGGCAAGTCGCCCCATCGTCAGAAAAAAAGCCCAAAGAGTAATGCATGAACGGCGATCGATTGAGAAAAGTGTCTACTTTGGGCAAGATTTTTTTGCAAAAATTTAAGGTTTGACACTTCCAAATTTAGGTGCGTAAATTGCATGGAATTTTTTTTACTGTATTTTTTTTGCAGATTTTTGTGCGCTGTAGAGTGGGCTGGAAGCTGGTGAAATGACCGATGCAAAAAGTTAAAACCCAAGCTAGCGTCCTGCAAGTCATCCCATTAGATGCTTTGCCCCCTGTTTTTTTATTAAATATGAAATAAAAATCGGGGGTTGACTAGACAGTTGTCGAGCAATTCGCCATTGAATTTTTTGTTGAAAAAGTGTATTTCCTCGGTCAGTTTTGATCAGATCGCCGTGAAACTTGTTTCATTCGGTGGAGATTCAGCAGCAGCATTTGACACGTTAAAAACATCGTTGGTTATTTTTCCAGTTGTCGAGAAAAGCAAGTTTGAAAATTGATTCAATGTTTGATCGAATTTTGCAAGCGGGCAAAGTTCATCCATTGGGCAAAGCAAACAATCAGGAAATGACACCCGAGCGCGTCTCTTTCGATCGGTGCCATTTCACCGCGATCCACAAAATATTTTGAGAGACTCGTGCCGGATTTGTGGAAATGTCTGAATTTTGGATTCATTTGCACAATGACTCGGTCGACTCCTGGTTTGAACGGTTTTTCAAAAAGAGTCTCGTCGGTAAACATTATGCATAGATATTGGGCCATCCAACCATGATGATTTGTGGCATTATTTATTTCTGCATTTGTAAAAATGTCGAGATTTCGAATTCATCTGCAAAACGATCCAGTCAAGCAATCTTGGGGTTTCATGTTGTTTTGTTGAATAAGGCGCGGCAAAATAGTCAACGGGCTGTTATGCCCGCAAAGCCAAGATTCACGCCCTGCATTTTTTTTTCTGGATTCCCTTTTTCTTACGCGCTCCTGTGCCATCCCTCCTCAAGGCTGTCCCCTTCGCGCGACCGCTCTTAGCTCCTAATTCCTGATGGACAACACCAATGCATGATGACCCAACCTCCTAACATGCGATTGACCCTTAACATGGCGTTAAATCCCCTTTTTACTGATGGATCCTTCAGATCCATCATCTTGACTCATCTGTAGATACGACCCCCTATTTTCCCTTGATCCTTAGAGTATAAAAGGGCATCCGCACAGCGCATGTCCTTCCTTTTTCCCTTATCTCCACAATCACATACTTATTGCTACAGTATAATAAACCTGCCTGCCACAATGCTTTCTCAGACCAATGCTGTCCCTTCCGTGCCTGTGGCACCGGTGCCCTTCTGCGGGCACAACACGGGCAAAGGTTGGGAGGCAATCGATTGATGATGATTTGTGTTGGTCATCCATGGATTTGTGCCAATTCTTGAAAACGGCGCATGCCACGAAAACGGCCCGATCAGCAGCTGGTTTTTTAATTTTTCTTCAAAGAGAGACGCTGAAAAAGCCAAGTGGCAAAGTTTGGCGATCATCGAATCATGATTTTACCGCGAAATGAATTTTACAAAAACGCGCTACAGCCAAATTTTCAGCAATGCCGTGCTTCCTGACAAACCACATGATTGATTTTTGGGTTTTTATTTTTTTCTGAGAAGAGAGGAGCAACATCCACTACATGTAAAAGTTTCGTGGAGCTGCGATGAGTCCTTGATGACGAAATCTTTTTTTTCAAATTTAGAAAAAAAGGGTGGGTCAGGTCAAAATACATCTGGAGGGTCGCCCGCTTTGAGAGGCTCAGGTCTCTCAAATCCGTTTGGCAACCCACACATTGGGCATCTGAGAGTCATATCATCCGGTGTATTGACCCCTTCTTTCTAAGCAAATCTGCAATAAAAACCGGGGGTCGATCAAGCCGTTTTCGAGGGATGGGCAATCAAAGCCAAATTTTATAAAAAAAATTTCAGCATCACTTTTGGTCGTACGCTGGTGAATCTGGGTTCATCCGACAGAGAATCGAATTATGCATTTATTGTCACAGTAGCACGCCATCATCCTTTGTCTTGTCCATTGCCGAGAAAAACGAAGCTGAAATGTTTGATTGGGCGTTGCAAGCGTACAAATATTGCGCATCGGCGTTGCCGGGCAGGGATGAAATGACCCCCTTGTGCGTGTCTTTCCACTTGTAAGATTTGAGCCTGCTGGTTGAATAGCAGTTTGACGCGCTAGAGACAAAATTGTGAATTTATGGAGCATTGTCAATTTTCTTGCCAAAGGTCAGATCAACCCCCGGTTTTTACTATTGTTCTGAAAAGAGAGAGACCAAAATGCTCATCATCATATGCCAAAATTTCATGGAGCTGCAAGCACTCGATGGTGCACATCAATTTTCAAAAATGACGATTTTCGGCGTAAAACGCATTTGAGGTCTTTTTTTCGACTCAAGGTCATCTCCCCGAAAAGTACTTGAATCTCCGTGAAATTCACATCATCAGAAAGAGCGTGGCTCGCTGCATACTTGGACAACTGGACATTATTGATGATCAATAAAAAATTGATTTTGGCGTTTTTGACACTACTGTTTCAAAACCATATATGTTTTTCAACGCTTGAACAACCACGTCAAAAAGTCGGATTACACGGGCCTTCCCTCTGTCAAATTCATGCACCGAGAGTGTCTCTTGCCCGTAGACACGTCTGCGCGGCTCTACTGTACACATGAGCGTGTTTTTCCGCGCAATTCGCGGTTGAAATAAAATAGAAAACTGGCCATTGCTCTACAACGAGCAGATGGATCAATCTCTGTTTTCTCTTTTTTGTCGGTTTTGAATGTGGACGCATCGTGTGTGCAAGTTTGGCGGCATTCTAGCAATCTGGATTTTGAATTTGGTTTGGGTGCCCGTCACGGCTCATTTTTTGACGGCATTTTCAAGCGTGTAAAGCGCGTCCAGCAAAGCATCCAAGCGGAGACGAAATGACGCGCGAGTGCGTCTATTGTCAATGGGGATGCTTTTTTGTCGAGCAAAGAACAAGTTGCCAAACGTTGACGAAAATGAGAAAGGTTTTGCATAAAAACGCCCATTTTTGGGTGCTGTGCAAGATTTTAGGCCCATTTTCAAAGCGAGCGCCAAGCGGAGACTCAAACCAGCGGGTGCTGTGCTTTGCCTGTTCTTTCGTTTTCCTCTCGTTTCGCCACTTTTTTTTCATATGACGCATGCCTGAACGACAAGCCCGTTCGGATCTCTTGCCAAACGACATGGTGTCGTCGTCCGTTGGCGGGTCATGTGAGCCTATGAGGAGCGATGACAGACTAAACGCGGTTGCTCGGCCGGAGCTTGAGCCGCCGGAGGCGGATCCGGGCGACAAGCAAGCGCGGTGGCAGTTTCGCAAGGCGGCCAAGGCACGTAAACGTCGTTCTCAGCGGCAGGCTGCGGCGCAGGCGCGTGTGCAGCGACATCAGGCGCAACAGCAGCAGCGTGAAGCCGATGCGGCACGGCATGCCAAAGTGTACGAGCAGCAAAAAGCGCAATGGGAAGCCAAAGAGCGCGAATTCAATGCGATCAACGCCGCACGCAAGGTTGCGCGCGAAGTCGAGAAGCGCGCACGCGACGAGGCCATGGTACGAACAAAAAAAAATCGAATAGGCAGAGACAGAGTGAGAGGCTCAATTTCCCCCTCATTTTTTTTTGTCCAGACCAAGTTTGTCTTGTCGCTCCAGCGGCTCCACACGGACCCGCCTGCAGGGTACGCCAGCCAAGCGCCTCCAATGACCAGCTCGGTAAGTTTGACGCGCGACGTCAACCTTACTCGCCACGTGTATTAACCTTTTTTTCTTATTTTGCGCCCCACGATGTTTTGCGTTATCATTTAAGACTTTCAAGCAACGTGGCTCTGTGCTCAAGCAATTCGAGGCACAAGATGCGGATCACAAGCGACAGACATACCGCCAGCGGCACACACTCAAAAAAAAGCAATTGCAGCAGCAAAAACATACAGACAAGGACACACCGGCGTCCTGACGATGCAAAACACGCACGCATTGATACCCGCCTCTTGTTTGGCACACATAGCTGCGTCCAATGCCTCATCGTTGCCAATAAAATCACCATTTAAGCTCACAAGCATATTAAACGCGTCTTTCTCGCTCTATTTTCGATTTTATAAACGCGATGCTGCCCCTTTTTTCCTGCGCCCACTTGTCTTTTCGTCCTCTAAAGGATGGAAGGCGCCGAGGTCCCTTGAAATAGCGGGCAAGATGGTTCCCAGCGACATGGTGTTGAAGAGCGATGACGCGATCCATGGATGAAAAAAAACAAGGTTCAAACAAAGATTGAGCGGGTGTCTGTGTGTTGCGTGTGGGGAAAGGGGCGCACGCGCAGGCACACAGGGTGCAAAGATAGATCGGTGGGCTGGCCAATGTCTATTTTTCCAAGTGTGGAGCTGTCAATCTTTCTCGATTTGGCAAGCTTTGTGCTTTGAGAGAGGCGAGGGGGGGTAAACCATTGGGCGGCGCGCGAGATTGGTCTTTTTCCCAATTGGGCAAGCTGTTTGGAAGGGGTGTTCTGCGTGTGAACAAGGAGACTAGAGGTGTGGGTGTCCCGTGGAGCGAAGAAAAAGGGAACTCGAGAGTCAATGCGGAGAGGAATGTGTGTGTGTGCCCTGTTTCCACGCGTTCCGCTCTTTTTCTTTCGAGCTGCTCGTCTTTTCATTTGGCGACCATGAAAATATAGCCCGTTTTGAAACCTTATTTCTCCATTGGCCTCCCATTTTTGGGTCATTGGCTTCTTTGGGGGAGAGGCGAAGTGTCGGCCGTGGCACAAGGAGCACCTCTTTTGGTTACGCCTCCGGATTGGGTGGTACGCGGATGCCCTGACTTTTGGCGGTCACCAATCAGAGCCTGGTTGATCCTTTTGCCCTCGAAACCCGAATTTTTCCGCTTTTTTTTGGCAGCGCGGGCGTCGATTTTGTGCCTTTTGTTCCTTGCGGCCGAACGACCTGGTCTTTTTGGCGCCGCTCAGACGTAAAAAAAAAAGGCACGACCATCGTCTTGACTCGGTGGAAACTCTTATGGTAAGAGTAAAAAAAAAAAAAAAGGATATAAAGATAAACATCGATTGTTTCCCCACACGTTTCTGCTTTTCTTTATTCTTTTTTCTTTTTCTTACACACGCTTCTTTTTCATACCCCTTCTCTCTTTTGCTCCTCCCTTTTTTATTATCAACAACAATGACATCCCCTGTGCAACCCACATCACCCATGCTCGCAGCACAAGACACCCAAGATGACTCGGGCGTGTTCTCGGTGTTTAAGCAAGATACCAATCGATCGACGCCTTTTTACTGCCGCTGGACGTCAGATGAGGACAAATTGCTCGTGGCCGCCGTGAAAAAATACGGTCCTCACAAGTGGTCCATGATCGCGCAGCATGTGCCCAACCGCACACCAGTGCAATGCTCGACTCGCTGGCTCGGGGCACTCAAGTAAGTTTGGGGGGGTTTTTTTCGTTTTGCACGAGTTGTCAAAACAAGACACGGGTTTTCTGATTTCTTTCTTTCTTCTTTCTTTCTTTCACTCACTTTAGTCCGAATGTGCACAAAGGTCGATGGGCACCCGAGGAGGACGAGATTCTGACGAGATCGGTGCAGAAATACAGCCACAAGAGCGTTTTGCCGTGGAATCGGATCGCGCAGCAGATTCCGAATCGCACGGGGATCCAGTGCCAGGCGCGCTGGACCGAGGCATTGGACCCGACGGTGCGCAAGGGCCGATGGAAGAAGGAAGAGGATGAGATGTTGCGTGCGGGTGTTGCACGCTATGGCTGTTGTTGGATCCGTGTCTCGAGCATGATCTTTGGCCGCACACAGCGCCAATGCCGCACACGATGGAACCAAATCAAGTCAAAGGAAGAAAAGATGACGAAAAAGGCGGCGGCCGCTGCCGCGCTCAAGAAGCAACAGCCATCGCCTGTCATGGAGCAGCAGCAGCAGCCGGTCATGGCCATGGACGACGATGAATCCAATGCAATGGCCACGTTTGACGCTCTTTCCATCCAATTGCCCGATTTACACTTGCAACAACAACAAAACGATCCGATGAATGCACTGTCGCCTACCATTTCTTTGCCATCACCCGCACTGTCATTCTCGCCGGCGCCTGTTTCGCCCGTTTCGTCTGTCCACCCCACCCTCATGCCCTTGCCCTCCAGCATCACCATTGCCATGGACCCTAGTGACACGGATTACTTTTGCTTGTCGCCACCTTCGCCATCGTCATCGCTCGATGAGATGCTCACATTGCCCGACGACGAATTGGTGCCCATGATGCCATTTTCAACCACCATGCACCAGCAGGAACAGCCAACTTTGTTCACGCCCTGTGAATTCTTCCGCTTTAACCCAGAATTACCCTCGCTCAACCTGCCCGATTCAGACTTGATGATCAATGATCTGCTCGTCCACCCTTTTGCCCTATGAACAACCCATCCTTTTCACCTCCTCCCCCCCATGCGCTTACTTTCCTTGTATTTTTATGTAACTTTTCCCCCCTGTCTTTTGTCAATAGCCGCCCAATAAAGTGTATTTTTATGTTTCTCTTCCATCCATTTTGCTTTCATTTGTGTTTGTTTGTTGCCTTGTCTTTTTTTCTTCTTGTATTGCGTGTTGGCAATTTGCCTTTTCGCGTGTCTTGGCCTATATTTGCATCATGCAAACCCAATTCGACATTTGGGATCGGAAGAGCCGCTCGCAAAATAAAGAATGCATCTGATTGGACACCTAGCGCTTACTTTCAGAGCTATTTTCAGGACAAAAAGGAAGGTAGCGGGTATAATTCTCGAGTCGGTATATTCGGATCTACCCCACATTTTTTTTGGGCCCTGCTCTCTTTGTTTTCTGACCATTGGCACGAAAAAAGGCAGGCAATATCCTTCCCACACGCAAGCGTGAGCATGGCTAGCCTTCAATTAAGCTTTTCTACGCTGCCATTGGTGCATGGTCACTGACGGCGGGCAAAGCGTGGCAAGAGAAGACGTTCCATGGCACGTAATGCATTGGTTTCAGCGCATGGAACAAATCAATGGCTTTGTTCTTTTCCCTTGTTGCT
Organism: Gongronella butleri; assembly: GCA_025201375.1. Classification (NCBI taxonomy): domain Eukaryota; kingdom Fungi; phylum Mucoromycota; class Mucoromycetes; order Mucorales; family Cunninghamellaceae; genus Gongronella; species Gongronella butleri. The sequence continues at coordinate 170,445 of JAIWZP010000017.1, forward strand.
CCCCCCATCACTTTTCTTGCGATCGACACGACCATAGCGATTGGATGATCCATGACGTTATTGGCGCCATTGTTTTTTTTTTTTTTTAGCTGCTGGGGGCTTCTTTGCGCCTGGGCCATCTCTGTGGTTTCCCGACAATCGAGGTTTTGATTTCATCACCGCGCCCGTCGTTGGACTCATTTTCGTTTCTGCCCAGTTTGCCATGCAAGTTTCATTTCCCTGAGGGACTGGCAGCCACGTTGCGCCAACCCTAACCTTGGCATGTGCCATGCTGGTGGCCTCGCCATGGTAAAAAAAAACAAAAAAAAAAGGCATGGAAGGGGAGATTTTTAAGTCTTTTTTTTTTCTGAGCAAGGTTATTGGCATTGGCCGGTGGCACAAAGCAAAGCAAGCGAGGGCAAGCGAGGACCCTGATTTTTTTTTCTTTTCTTTTTTTATTACATTTTCAATTGGGTGCAAGCGAGGAAGCAAAATGAAAAGAGTGGGAAAATACTAAAACATAGAAAAAAAAGAGCTCAGGTGCTGGACTTCATTAATGACGAGAGCGCACCATCGACATTGAGATGCGATGGGATGTCAGGCGACGCCGACATGGGAGGACTGCCCGTGTTGTAGTCATTGCGTCTCCTGGACTTGCGAAAAAAAAAAGGAAAAAAAGGGGGAAAAACCAGTAAGATGACGTGTTTTCAAAAGTACACGCGTCAAGCATCTCCTCGCCATCCGCGTCTCTGCGCATGGTGGCGCGTTCTCCACGATCCAGGACGCGTCCAAATGGCTCTGACACGTTCCAATGGATCAATTGGCTCGAAAAAGCGCGTTCGTTGCCATTGAGAGATGTTTTTACTGACACGAGGCCATGAGGGCCGCGCCACGGTGCTCTTTTTTTTTTTCTTTTTACCTGTTGTTTCCTATCCATGGGCTTCGGTGTGGATGATTTGGGGGGTTGTTGCGACTGGAGTCGTCGCTGTTGCTGGCGCTTCATGCGTAGATTCTGTTCTGGCTTTGTATAGTCAAAGGTAAGGAAGCGGTCGTCCATGATTTGATATTCCGGGTCGGTATAAGGATTGTAGGTATAAGACTGTTGCTGGAGGTGTGCATCGCCACCGCCGCCACCGTGCAAATCCTGGTGCGAAGGGTGCTTGCGAATGCGCTTTTTGGCTTTCAACGGATTGTCCTCCAGCAAAATCTCCTCGAGCTCATGGGTGGGGTCGAAATTGGCACGTTTGTCCTACCAATCAAAAGAAAAAAAAAGGGGGGGGGGAAGAGGCCGAAATTGAGCTTTTCCAGCTTGGGCCATATGGTTTTTAACATTACATCTGGGACAAAGGGCGGTTCCATGGCCTTGGTTTCGAGGTCGTGCCATCGTATTGACTTGAACCACGGGTGTGCCTTTAGGCGTTGGAAGCCTTGGTCGCCAACACCGAGGCGTTCGGAAATGTCGCGCGTCAATAATGCTTGCAAAAAGGCAATGGCGTCGGCAGACACCTTTGGCTCGTCGGGGAAGGGCATGGGGTCCGTGAGGATGGACTGCTTGAGCGCGTCGTTGGTCTTGCCTCGGAATGGGCGCTAAAAAGGGCATAAAATGAGCGCGCGAAGCCCTTTCCCCCCTTTTTTTATTTTCTCCTTTTTATCTCCACATGTTTCCTTACCTGCCCATAAAGCAGTTCGTACAACACGATGCCCAGGCTCCACCAATCGACGGACGCGAGGTAACCTCGTTTTTTGAGAATTTCAGGCGCCATATACGCCATGGAGCCCGCGACGGACGTGAGCATCTTGCCGTCGGTGAAGGGCACGGCAATGTTAAAGTCGGTCAAGTGTGCATGGCCTCGTTCGTCCAACAGAATATTGTCAGGTTTGAGATCCCTGCATTTTTTTTTTTTTGAAAAAAAAAAAGATGAAAAAGATCAAAAAATGGGGAGAGGAGAAATGGCAAGAGCCACGAGGCAATTTTTTTTTTTTTTTTACCGATGCACGATGTGGTGTTCATGCAGGTAGTGCAGTCCAAGGGCAAGTTCTGCTGCGTAAAAGCGAACACATTCCTCGGTGAGGCAGCCGCGCCGGTCAAGATGGAAACGCAAGTCGCCGCCGAGCATGAGGTCGAGGACCATGAACAGATTCTCGTCGTCCTGGAAAGCGTAGCGCAAGTTGACAATGAAGTGGTAATCGAGGCGCTCGAGCAGTCTGCGTTCAGAGATTATATTGTCGACGGCGCGCATTCGAATGCATTTCACCTTGTTGATGTACTTTAGCGCAAATAGCTGCTTGGTGCCCTTGTGCTGCACCACACGCACCTTGCCAAACGCGCCCTTGCCCACCGACCGCAGTAGCGCAAAGTGCGTCAGATCAACTAAAAAATCATTCAAAAAAAAAAAAAAAATCAAGATCAAGATTTTTTTTCCCGCTCATCATCCCCTCCAATTGGCCTCCTTTTTTGCGTCCCCATCACATTTAGCGCGTCTAGGTCGATCGGCGTGTCCTTCCCAGCCTGGCGCGACCCGCTTTGTGTTCCCCCCTTATTTGTGTGACACGTCTTTTTTTTTTTCAAACAAGGCCACCTGCTCCAATTGCTTGGCTTTCTCCTTCCCACCTCATTAACGCCCACACGCACACACACACACACACGCACTTGCACATGCACACATGCGCATCGTCAATTCACCCTGCAACATGCGCGATACCCATGGCCAATCGTAAAAATACGCAAAAGAGGTGCTTTTCCCCCGCGCGAGGGGACGATGAGCGCCCCCTAAACCCACGTCTCATCCCGCTGGGCGCCTCCCTACTTTTTTTTTTTTTTTTTTTTACCTTCACTATCCAGGTCGACAGGTTCTTCTCTGCAGCAAAGAGCGCCCATGGCGGAAAAATGTGTATAAAACTACAAAAGAGCAAAAAGGGGGCGAGAACAAACGTAAAAATGCTATATTTTTCGGTGTAGTAGCAGGTAAAAAAGATAAGAATGGGCAAAAACTATAGCACACGAGTCATAAGAACGACAAAGAGTAACAAAGAGAGAGAAGAACAAAAAAAAAGAGAAAAAGGGCAAAAAAGAAAAAGAGAAGAGCTGGCATTTAGAAGTCCGCGCGCCTTTTTGTACATGCCGACTTCAATAGTCGTCGCAGCTTCCCCTTTTTCTTCACTCTTTTCTTCTCCCTATTTTTTCTTCTTTTTTTTCACGCTTTTGGCTGGTTTGATGGGCCGCTTCCCTCATCCCCTATACGATCAGCTGTTCCAGGAGCCACGGGTGGGTGTGCCTGACGAGGCTGTTGCGTTGGTGCTGTGCCTTCCTCCGGCGCATGCCTTGGCAACGTCCATGGACGCCGACTATCTGGGTATTTGGCAAAATAATAAAAAGAGCTTGTGACAGCGGCCCACTGACCACCCAATTGCCTTTTTATTTATGCCAGCGTCGCACGTGTTTCCGTTGATGCCGGCGCATGTGGCGTGGCCACGACCAAAGGCGTCGCTTTCGGCATCTTCGGTACTTGCGCGTATCACATCGCCACGCAATGACCCTCATCATCAGCAACAACAGCAGCAAGCGCTCAATCCACGACCACCGTCGCAGCAAAAGCCGCTGCCATCGACACCTGTGCCACTAGAGGCCGCTTTTGCCGCGTCGTTGCCGGCATTACCCACTTTGCCGCCATCGTCGCCGTCAAACGCGACATCCAGGCGCGCATCGTCGATTGGATCGCCGCACACCAGTCCGAGCCGCCGCGTTTATCAACAGGCAACATCAAATAGCAGCCATCATAGCCGTCGGCCTTGCGTGACGCTCAACGACAAGACACTGTATGCGTCAAATCAATGTTTGTACACGGGTCATGGGTTCCAACACCGCACACGCGCCGCCATCCGCTACACGCGCCTCACGCAATGCCAATGGATCAACAAGCGCTCGTTCCCTCTGCTCTTGCTCTATCTCGATGCCCCGCTCGTCAAAAACGAGGTAAAAAAAAAAAAAATCGAAAACCCCGCCCCCCTTGTCTTTTTTTCGTGTCTCACAAAAACCTTGTTTTATCCTCGTTTTCAGCTGCCCTCTGTGCCGCGTGTCGCACCATCGACCCATCCTCGGTAAGAAAAAGCGCGCGTTTTTTTCTCTTTTTGTCCTTTTTCTCATTTTTCACCCTTTTTCACCTCCTTTTGTGGCCAATTCATGCCAGATCGCAGCTGCTGCCGACCGCCCTCGACGATACGACATGGGACGCGGTCAACGCGATGCTGCAGACAGCCGCGGATCGCGTCGTGCTCTGCGAGGACATGGATCAATTGCACATCACCGTCGCCGATCTCATTGATAGAGCCATTCAGGTACCCATTTATTACGGAAACGAGCCAATTTCTTGACGTGTGTGTGGTGCAATGGTCCAAAGGGCGAGGAAAGGATCGAGTTCTGGAGGGACATGGCTCAAATGGCAAGAAAAACAGCGAATTCTCACCTATTTGTACTTTTTCTTTTCTCTCCCCTTTTATTCGTTTGTTTTGAACAGATGGTTGACCACGCGTTAGAGCTCCATGACATCAGCAAGATGCACCATGCCTTGGAAAGGTAAAAAAAAAGGGAAAAAAAGAAAAAAAGGGGAAAAATGAGAAAAAAATTCCATTCTCATTCTGTTTTTTTTTTTTTAAAAAAAAAACGATGATCTAGTCACATCATGGAGCAGATGTACGATGTGGTGTTTTTCAAGATCACGCAATTGGAACTTGTGCGTGACCAGCACCTTGGGCATGTGATGGAGCGGATCAAAGGGATTGACTTGTCGCAATTGGGTCTGCCCGAGGGTGTTCATGTGAAGAACAATGAGCCCCGGCGGCGCGTCAAGCGAGCGGTGGACGTGCTGCAGCACATTGGTGCGTACCGCACACCAGCCGAGAAGCTCGACTGTCTTTTATCCGTGATTCGTCTGCTTTCATCGTCAAAGACTTCCCATCCTCCACCATCGCCATCACCATTATCGACCGCGTGCACGGCCAACTTGCCATCGTCATCACGGCCGAGCCTTGAAAGCCGCCGCTCCTTTTCGTCGTCGTCAATGTCCTCGTCCACGGACACTTTGGTGCCATTGCTGCTGTTTACTCTGATCCAGAGCCGGATTCCGCATCTGACGGCGCATTGGACGTACATGAAGGAATTTGCATTTCACCACGACGTGACGCACGGTGCTGCCGGGTTTGCCCTAAGCACGCTCGAGGCCGTGCTTGCCTATGTCGACCAATCGGCCGAAGCCGCGCTTGCCGATTTGGCGCAGCGCAATCAGCAAATGGGCGACACCGATCCGTGGCTGAGAGACAGGGACGGCAACACGATCCTGATGCGCGCGTGCCTTTGTCGACCATCTTCTTTTTCAAAAACGGCGAAAACGAGCACGACGCGACGGCCACGCGCTCGCTCACGCGCCGACTCCGCTTCAAACCCCGACCACGAGGAGAACAAGGAGGACAAGGAGGAAGATGACGCGCCGTTGCGACTTGTCCAAGCGCTGTGGCCACTGTACGAACATGACGCGGTGGCATCGATGGTGAATGACGTGGGGGACACGGTACTGATGCTCGCGATCCGCGGCGGGTCCGATGGGCTTGTTGCATGGCTCTTGGAGCGCGTTTCCACGCCATTGTATCTCGCGATGCGCAACGATCGCGGCCAGACAGCCGCGCATCTCGCCGCCACACAGAAAACCGACAAAATGCTGAAACTCCTTGCACGCGTGGGTGCGCCGCTCGATCGCATCGATGTACAAGGCAATTCGCCACTGCACGTCGCGTGTTTGGCGCGTGCACACGCGGCAACGCGCTTTCTGTTGGAAACATTGCCATCGGACGCGCTTTTGCGGCCAAATACACACAAACAGACGTTTTTCCACGTTTGTCAGGACGACACGCTTTTAATTGCACATGCCGACCACCTGCCGCGATCGCCGACGCTTGGACGCCATGCATCGCCCATGGCACTTGCGGCCACAGCACCAGACGCATTTGGACGCACACCATGGCTTGCATGGGCGCACAATGGCCAATTCCAGGCGATGGCCGCACTTTTGGACCATCCGACCACCGATACGTATCAATTACGCTTGGCTGACGTGCCATTAGTGTCTCTGGACGACAATGCGTCGCCTGGTTCTTCCCCTTCCTTGGATGAAGCCTGTTTTGGCGTGTCTACGGCATTGCATGATCTCGCACGCCATTGGCCCTTGTTGGTAGACAAGGAACATCATGAAAAATGGATCGATGCTCTTGTTTATCGTTTGGGGGACGTGGTGGATGTGCCGGACCCGAATGGCCAGCGGCCCCTTCATCTTGCTGTCATGGCCGCATCGACACTTGTCCTGTCGAATGCGTCCAAGCCATTGGATGCTCATTTGCGTACGTACGAGCATTTTGTGTGGGCATTGCTTCATGCTGGTGCCGATCCCCTTGCCGTCAATCGCATGGGCCAGCAACCCATCGACTTGCTTGCATCTGCTTCGTCACGCGTCGATCTTGCCATAGGCAACACCGATGGTGGTCTGGACGCGTGGCGCCGCGTCTTTGCCGTCTGGCATTTGATGGCGGAAGAGCGAAAACGCAAAGAAAGGCATAAACGAAGGCATCACCGACGCCATTTGCTCTCGTCAAGCACATCAGGTACACCATCGCCATTGTCATCTCCAGCATCATCGTCCACATCATCCACACCCTCGTCCATGGGCATCCATTGGGCATTGACACACACACTGCTGGACAAAAGGCAACATTCCGTGGCGTTTGTGATCACATCAGCTCATATGGCCAAGGGTCAAGGTTCGAATGGCACAACAAATGGTCATGTAGGACAAGCGCATCTTCAGATGGAAACCGTCCATCGTGCGTGGCACGACTTTTTCGCCCTGCGCGATTATCTGTTGCACGAGCACCCTGAATATTGCCTGCCGCGCCTAAAAGACACGGCCATCGACCCCCTCATCTTTGACTTGCACCCTCCACCACCCGAACAAATCAATCAATGCTTCCGTGCCCTGCATCGCTTCCTCTTGTATTTAAAAAGACACCCGGTCTTGCGCCATCACGACCAAGTTTTGCGATTTGTACAGGCGTCCACTTTTGACGTAAGAAACACAATTTCCTGATAACGATAAAAAAAAAGGGGCGAATTCACGTGCTGCGCGCGCGCGCGCGCGAAACAAAAAAGCCGACCGGGCCGTCGCGCGCACCGCCTCATGTTCATTTGCCTCTTTTTTTGTTTTTTTATTTTCTTTTAATTTTTTTTATTTTTTTTTATTTTGCTATTTTCTGATGGATTGCCCTTTTTTGACAGAAGGCCGTCCTGGAAGACCATTCCTATTCAAAGCGCAATCTGATGCTGGAAACCCTTGGTCGTGTCACTCCGCCGCCGTCGTCCGAGGAATTCGATGAAGGCTCGTTTCTCTCTTATACCCAAGACCTCTTGACCCCGCTCGTCGATGCTCTCACGACATGGCTTGCCCGGGCAACCGTGTATCTAGACTGCCACGGCGGTAAGTTGTGTTTTTTTTCATTGGGAACACGCAAGGATGGGCCATTGACCCTCCCTTTTGTTTAAAAACAATGATTTAGGCGTGGCCGATGCATGGAACCAAGTTGCACATGACGCTGGTCCTTTGACACTTTTGACTGGCAAGCATCGATGCATTGTGAAGGTCTGTGCCAGCCTTTCTTGTGACACCATGGTAATGTGAAATGTCACCTAAAAAGATGGGGGGGGGAAGCAAGGGTGGAACTGTGGATAGAAAGGAAACAAGCATTGTGATGAAGTTGATTGGGGGTTCCGCATCAAGGGCGAGCCCAATGGGCAAAAAACAAGAGACACGCAAGGATGACGGCTACACAAAAGAGCCAAGGGCCGGAAAAGGCGTCATCCATGGGTCGTCCTGGTGCGACATTGCACTCAATTGAAATGTTTTTTTTATTTTATTTTTTTTTTTTGCAAAACAGGGAGTATCTCCGCTGACCACCTTGATCGAGTCTGTGGCCATGATCAATGACATGACCCAGGGCGTCTTGGTAAAGAAACAAACAATGGGAGAGAGCACGCAATGACATGAAATGGAGGGCAAATCAAAAAAATGAAATAGAGAGGTGGGGGGAAAAACGCGCGACACGCACGCTCAGCACGCCACTCCCCCCAATTGGCATGGATTTTGATGAATCCCCCCTTTTTTGTTTCTAATTTGACAGAGCGCCTTGCAGTATCCATGGACACTGTTGGACGAAAAAGCTAAATTGCTTGGCCAGCTCGAAAAACAACGTGAAGCCGTACAAAAGGGACAACATCCCCCATGGAATGGCTTCTTTGCCGGCCACGAGCACACAAGGCAATTGGATCGAGACAAGCAATTGGTCACCAAGGTATAAAAAAACAAAATTACCCACCATCAAAGTTCACAAAAAAAAAAAATAAGTGCGCGCGCGAGCCTCCGCGCGGCTGACCCAGTTTGCCACTTCCATCGCAATGGATAGGGGAGGGACAGAGAGAGAGCGGATGGGCCAACAACAAACAAGACCCACATCGTGTTTTTTTTGGAGGACGGGGATGCTCACCTTTTTTTTTTTTTTTTTTTAAAAAAAAAGACACTTCAAGACCTCCAACGCGTTACAAATCAGATCCACCAGTCGCACCAGCTGGTTTCCGATGAGCTTGCCTTGCACCAGCGACGACACGCCGATGACATGGTCGCGAGTCTGCAGGGGTACGCGCGTAAACAGCTAAAGATGGAAAAGCTCAAGCTACGGTGGCTCATCCAGATGGCGCAGGAATAAAACCAAACGGGCCTTTTTGCCAATTTCGTGGCAGTGCCGGGTTGTTCATTGACACATTACACGCAACCCGTGTCCTTGTGTCTTTGGCCATTGGGGGCGCGCGCGCGCGGACACGGCGTGAGTGGATTATTTTATTTCTTTTTCAGGGCGAAGCTTGTGTGTGGCCCCTTTTTTTTTTTTTTTTACTCGTGTGAGTGTGACGCCGGGGGTAGCAAGGTGGGAGGGTTGGGATGGAGCGCGGATTCCCTTCAGTCATTGTCCTACATGTTCGGCACGAATGGCCACTCAATAAGCTTGGAAAGGTTGCTCTTTTTACCCTTGTGTCACATGAAATGATAGTCTTTTTTTTCATGGCTCGGACATGATTCTCCGCCCTCCCCCTCGTCGCTGTTATTTTTTTTGGGGGACCCCGCCCATCCCCCCCTTGATTGCCAACCTCTTTTAACATTCTGTTGTCTACTTTTTGCACTTTTGCTTTTCTTTTGCTTTCTTTGACTTTCCGTTCGTTTTTATTTATTCGCCCCGTCGCTCTCACCCTCTCTTCCCCCTCGGTCTCAATTCTTTGTCTCTTTCTTTTTTTACGAAACCACCACCGCCTTTTTTTTTTAATTACACGAGCACGTTTTGCACTATGGGGTGTTGTTTGTCAGCAGAACAAGTCGAAGAAAAGCAGCGACACGAGCAAATTGAAACGCAAATTAAGCGCGACAAGGCGCACCTCAAGTCCGAGATCAAGATGTTGCTTCTTGGTAAAAAAAAGAAATATAGAACAAGAAAAAACACGTCGATTTTCAAAAATTGGCGCCGAATTTCGGCCCCTGGCAAAAGGGATCTGACACCAATCCCCTTTTTTTTTTAATAGGCGCGGGTGAGTCCGGCAAATCGACCATTTTGAAGCAGATGAAACTGATTCATGACGGCGGCTTCACCGACGAGGAGCGGCGCAGCTTCAAGGAAGTCATCTTTTCAAATACAATGCAATCGATGCGCGCCACCGTCGAGGGTATGGACCAGCTCGGCCTAAAGTTCAAGCAGCCCGACAATGAGATGAACAAACGCCTCGTGCTCGAGGCCCCCGATCAGGTCGAGGAACTCGCCAAGGAGCTTGTTGATGCCATTGCCACTCTCTGGGATGACGAAGCCGTCAAAGAGGCCGTCTCACGCTCAAACGAGTTCCAATTGAACGACTCGGCGCGCTAGTAAGACCACCATTGTAAAAAAAAAAAAAACGGGGGCTCAAATTGACCCGCGTTTTTTTTTTTTTTTTTTTTTTTTTTTCGTTTTTCAAGTTATTTTGACGCGATTCTGCGTATTGGGCAGCCCAATTACATCCCAAGCGACCAGGATGTGCTGCGTTCGCGTGTCAAATCGACAGGCATCACCGAGACGACGTTTGTGATTGGCGATCTGACATATCGCATGCTGGACGTCGGTGGCCAGCGCTCCGAACGTAAAAAGTGGATCCACTGCTTCGAGAACGTGACGGCGCTCGTCTTCCTCGTCGCCATCAGCGAATACGATCAGGTGCTCTTCGAAGACGAGAGCGTCAATCGATTGTCCGAGTCATTGACCCTGTTTGACTCGATCTGCAACTCGCGCTGGTTCATAAAGACTTCCATCATCCTCTTCCTCAACAAGATCGACCTCTTTGCCGAAAAGATCGTCAAGAGCCCGCTCGGCAACTATTTTGACGATTACACCGGAGGAGACCGCTACGAGGCCGCATGCCAGTACCTCCTCCAGCGCTTCGTCTCACTCAACACACGCGCAGACACAAAGCAGATCTATACCCACTTCACCTGCGCAACAGACACAAGGCAAATCTCATTCGTCATGTCCGCCATCAATTCCATTATCGTCCACGAGAATCTGCGCGATGTCGGCCTCATGTAAAAAAGAAAAAAAGCCAAAAAAAAAAAAATCCCAACCCTCAATGGGCACTTTTTGGCATCTGGTGTCCTCTCTCTCTGTTCTCGTCCCCACACCTTCTTTTGCCGCCCAACGACACCGCTATCACCCTATTTTCCCTGGTTTTTTTTTATCATTCATGATCATCTTTTTCCTTCTTTGCTGGATTCCATTGGAGGGATCCATCTTGTCGTCCCCATGAACGATCGCAATGGGCTTGCTTGTGCATCCCTGTTTGTCCACTTCGCTTTTTTTTCTTTTTTTACCACGCCAAATTTACCCATCCCCTGCGCACACCGCACTCACATTATCTTTTCTGGCCAACCCCGTTGCCCTGACCACCCTCATCCTTGGTTCCACGCAGCCACATCCAAAACGTGATTGGCCACGGTCTCAATTAGAGTTGCTTCTCCCCCACCACTGTAGTTTTTTTCTTTTTTTTTTTTTTTCCTTTGTCGCTCATGTATCCCCTCTAGCAAGAAAAAAAAAAGAACCCCATTGCCTCTTGTTGTATCATCTCTTTCTCTCTTTTTTTTTCTCTTTGCTTTCTCATTTTTATTATAATAAATTTAGTCGTTAATCCCCCTAGGCACGGAAATGTCAAAAAAATACGCGCAAACGCGGCGATCGCGATCGATTTTGCATGATCCTGCATACATCTATGTTGTTTTTGTTCTTTTCGCCCACAAATGGATCCTTCCCCCCTTTATTTTTTTTAGGTCAATCCCGGCACGTCCCAATTGGATCCATGGGGTTTACCTTTGCGCTTCTTGATCCATTGCGTCACAGCGCTCTTGTATGACGCGGGCCATTTTTTTCCGCCTTGTCGCTTACTTGCCCACCACCCCCTCCCTCCCCCCCCCACGCGCGTCTCGGTGGGCCCTGGCTCGTGCCAAAAAAAAATCCACAAGCACGGTGTGGCCCATTCATTTCCGCTCGTACCAAGACCAGGCGAGACTGGGCAATTGAGAACGTGCTCGTCGCGTCTCCATTGCCAAGGTACCAGACCTCATTTAACCCCTTTCTGTTTCCCTCCTCACTTTAAAACTTGGCACCATTGGATCATTCCCATCCTCGCTCGGGCCTGGCCAGATCAAACAAGGTGTGCGTGGCTCCAGCCACTCGCCCAAAAAATAAAAAAAAAACATTGAAATGGATGAGCGATACTTTGTTTTAAAGTTTAGCTTTCTTCATCGTTGCGCGCACGTGGCCGAAAAAGGCAAGTGCCTTGATAGCACAAACTCACTGGCGTGTGGCACGCACGCGGCTTCACACTTTATCGTGGCTAAAGCTGTGCCGAAACCAGTGAGGTGGTTTTTTTCCTTTTTTTTTTTTTTTGCCTCGATATTTGGCACGGGCCTTGCTTGGTGCACCCAGCGATGATATCATAGTCCACCCAACGCGCTGCGGCGCGCAGCGGCGCATATGGAACGCGTTGTGTGGCGCCGTTTGCCTTGAAGGCTAATTTTTCTGTTTTGACACTTCTAATTGACCATTCTCGCTGGAGATGCCACTTGACGATAGGTGATACAGCAGGTTGTTTTTGGCACGAGCACGCGCGAGAATCCATCCTGTATCAGCACGACGCGCTGAATCGCGTCGAATCGCGTCCTAGCATTCCATTGAAGCCTTTTACCATCTTGACGCGTGTTTGCCCTTCTTCAGCTTACACACGCCAACAACCACGCGCTGTAAACAATTGCTTCTTCGTTTAGCTACGCGCTGTGCAATAAAAATGGAGATGCATTAAGAGATTGTCAAGAATGTGGTGATTGAATTTGGTCATTGTTTATGAATCCACTGCCGACCAGGGCATTAATCTTTACAAAAATGCGCCAAGATATCATATGTACCTTGTTCAAATGAGCCCGCACTCGCGGCAATGCGGTCATCGAGTAGTGCACAGGGGCACCTTTAAATAATGGCGGATTTTCCAAGGGATAGAGCATGACATAGGCTGTCATGAAATTTCACCCCATCTTAGGTCGTCAGATCACCACGCCATTTGCACTATCGTGTGAAGGCTCAACATTTACCGACAAAAATACAATAAAAAACGGAGGTGCATTGGCGGGATCGTGCGTAAATTACGCTTGGGGCATTATTTTCGACACAAAGCCATCTCAACGAAAAGTGCTTGTATCTTGGAAAAACACACACTATCACAAAGAGAACGGCCAACTGCGTATGTGGGTATCGGTGATCAGTGAAAAAAGTGATGTTTTGGCATTTTTGACGCGCTTTTAAAATTCATAATGATTTTCGACGCGTGGTAAACCGCATCAGACGCTGAGTGACACGCGTATGTTCCTTTTCAAATCCATGCACTTGGCATCTCTCTTGCAAATGAACGCGTCAGCGCGACTCTTTGGACGAGTTTTCCCATGTAATTCGCGCTTGAAATTAAATCTTAAATCGCCCGTTGCTCGACAACGGCCAGATGGACCGGGTTTGTTTCATTGTTTTGTGGGTTTCTCCGTGTGATATATTCTTTGTGCAAGTTTGGCCCAATTATGGGAACCCAAATTTTCATTTTGTTTTGGGAGCTTGTCGTGGCTCAATTTGATTTGCGTTTTGACGCGCTAATGACTTTTGTAACAGCTGCAAGTTGCATCGCATGCCGTTTGTTGTCCTCTCTTACACGTTTGTGTGGGTTTCGGGGTCCAACATTGCATGGTTAGCGAGCTCATATTGATTTATCGTTAAATCAAGGAATTGTAATACTTTTTCTGACGAGTTTATCCCAATAGTCCCAAATTTAAACTAGCGGATGGTGGACCCAAAGCCTTGATTCTTACTAGGTTTGAAAGTGATCGGATCATACAGCAGCCAATCATCTTTAAAATACAGATTGCGTTTTAGCCGTTTTATATTTCCACGCGAAATATCTTGAAGTGACGTACACAAAATGTGTTGAAGATGAACTGGATGTCTATTAGTCGTGTGCCGCGCAATAAAAAAATGAAGATTGGAAAGGCAGCTGCCTAGAAAATTGCGATTGGATCTTTTTACATGCGATCGTGTCTTCTTTTTGCCCAAACCGGACACTTGATTGCTGATTTGTGTCATCTTTCATGTGATGGGAATGGGTATTCAATACATGAAGCACCCCGCTACACTGCACAAAAAACATACTCATTTACCTTTTAAACACCAGAGTATATTTTTCAGACTTTGCCGGTCTGCTATGCCTCCAAAATTTTTTTACAGCCTACTTGCCCGCCAATGAAACCTGCGTCACGACGCAACCTGTAGCCCGTGCTCATGACGGAGGCGCCCGATTTTTTTTGAACTCGCAAATTCCAAAAACGCCAATTTTATCCTATTTTGAATTTATCTTACCACCTGCATGGTCGATCCCGCTCAAAAATGGTTGGTATCGCGTTCAGCGTAATATTTGCAGCAAAAAAAAAAAAAAAAAAGCTTAAAATATTAAAGCGCTACGTGTGATACGACCACTTTTTGAAAATTTCAGGGGTCACACATTTAAATCCCAAAAACGGGCAATTTCGAGCTCCATGAGCCGATCGTACTGTTTTTTTTATTTCATTTGAACGCGTTCTGGCGCGTGGTGTGCATTGCATGGAGGTGTATTTGCGCGATGTGCTTGTGCTGCGGAGCGCAATTCATGTTTTCGTCGTATGACGGAGGACATGAGCAGCTGTGCACGTGTGCGGAGGCTGGAAGCGGGCGTGTCTGTGGTGAATGAGGCGTTTGACGAGTTGCTGGTGTTCTGGATGGGCGACGGTGGCGGTGCGTGTGCTGTTGCTGGCGATACGGGGGCCGAGATGGGCGATGGGATAAGGATGGGCGACGGGGATGGTGTGGCCAGGGTTACATGGCCTGTTGTCGTGGTGGTGGTGGATGATGAGCACGAGGAACATGTTGGTGGAAGCGGCGGGAGCCAATCGTCGTCCAAGGAGATGGTGGAGGTACGCGTTACTTTGTTGGTCGCGGCTAATGGGCCAATTGGCGGTGTGGGTGTGGCGCATGCCGTTGACAATGCACCGAGCAAGGGCAGGGACATGGTGGTGGGTGCCGACGACGATGAGATGAGCAGCGATGCCGTTGTTGTCACGGTGGATACGGATAATGTGGATAATTCGTCGCTGTCATTGTCATCGTCTTGCACGGGCGGCGCCATTTTGACCTCTTGGTTGGTAGACGCAGTGGCTGTGGAGTGCCTGCGGCCGAGTTTTTTCCAATCGCGTCGTTTGTGGTTTTGCGACGATGAATGGTGCGTTTTGAGCGCTTGTGCGGGTGCATTGCAGGATGTAGATGATAGTGATGGCGGGTGCTCCGGGTGTGGCGCGAGTGCTGAGGACAGCGATGCCCAAAGTGAGTCGTTGGTGGGCGCCGACCGAGCGAGCAATGACGTGGACAGCGATGATGTGGCGTGGATAGGCCTTGGAAGAACCGCGGACGATGCACTCGAGGAAGTGGACGAGGACAATGGCAAATGGTGGAGGTGGTGGTGATTGTGGTGGTGATTGTGTGTGCACGCCGGTGTATGGGCATGGGCACGACCCGTCGGACCCGCCGATTTGGGCCGTGGCGGCTTGACTGCCTGCAATTTCTGCCCATGATGGCTGAGCCACGATGGCAAAGACAGCTCGCCGCTGCTCATCTTGGATCGCAGCAAGAACGATGACCGCACCGACGACGATGAAGACGAAGACGAAGACGACGATGTCCCTGAAGAATTTCCACTGGCCCCGTGACCCTGTTGATTTGATGCTGTCGATTTCCACCCCGTGTCGATCATCTGCCGCAGCATGCTTCCCCGCGCCTTGGCATTCGGCACTGCAAACTTGTCTGACTTTAGCGCGCTCAATTCCGCGCTAATCACTACGTAACAAAAAAAAAAGGGGGGTCAGATTTGTCTCCAAAACAAACAAAAAACAAAAAAAAAAAAAAAAAAAAAAGAGGCAGAATTACGCTTCAAAAGCAAGAATTCGCGCAATTCTCGCGGATTCACAAACACGGGCGGGCTTGGGATCGTGGGGCCAAACGACGCAACAGTCTGCTGCTGCACGACCTCGACTCTGGATGGCAAATGGAATGAGTGAACGACTTTTTTTTTTTTTTTTTTTTTTTTTTTTTTTTTTTTTTACCTCCATGCTGGGCGCCCCTGGCTGGTTTCCGGGTGGACGACGATAAAGACGTGGACGAATTGCGACCGTATAGCTGTTGGGTCAAAGAGGCCGCGCTGATCGGTGTCCATGAACACGATGCAGACAATGTCGTTGCCAATGTACCGCTTGCGATGGATCTGTTGGCTGTCCTGCGGCTGGAATGGCATTAATGGCCCCACATGGAACATGATTTGATGCTCCTTCCACTGCGTTGCGTATGAATGCGTGCCAGACTCGCCGCTCTTGGTGTCGAGTCCCGCGGCATACTGCTTGTACCCATGCAATTCCACCTTGTGACCCAGGATCTCCAAAAACGTCTCCATATCGCGCGTCAGGCCCGTGTTTCCGAACCACTGCTCCTCGGCGCGCTGGTCGTCGCGCACAGACAAGATACCAAATTTGTACGTCTTGGGTGTCTGATGGGCAAAAAAAAAAAAAAAAAAGAATAAATCCGACGGTTTTCATCTTTTTTTTTTTTTTAAAAAAATCTTACTACCATCTCGTCATAGCGGATGAGTTCTTTTTCGAGACCGGCCATGATGGTTGCCTCTGCGGTTAAGGTTTTGCACTGGCGCAGGTCGAGTTGCGTGTACACGGCGTGAATGGCGGCGTACAACAAGCGATAGTGGTGGCAGCAGAGCAGCGACGACGAGGATGATGACGTAGCATGATGCTGATGATGGTTGACGCCATGCTGGTTGGTGGTCCAGGGCTGGTTGGGCAGCAATGCCGCCGAGAAGCTGCGCAATGGCTGGCGTTTTTTGTTGTGCAGCGACGGATGGCGCGAATTGGACTTTTTGTCGGTCGTTGTTGCCGTTTCTGCATTTGTGGGGGCGTCGATTTGGTCCTGAAGATCCTGCAACATGCGTCTCAGGTGGTGGTGGCCGTCATTGGCTGATTTTTTACGGTTTTCGTCGTCATTTGCGGAATTGGCCCTCTTGTTGGTGTCGTAGAGGCGGTGCAAGGTATCCTGAATGGTGGCGAGCGGCAGCAGGTAGCGCGTGGTCTCATTGGCGTGGCGGATGATCAGCCGAAATTGCGGTTGGTGGTCAGGGCCGTCCTCCTTGACGACCGAGATCAGACACATGGCATTTTCGTCCTTTGACAGGTTAGTGGGTGACGATGGGGATGGTGACGGCAATGACGATGACGATGATGGATGCGGCGGCGGTGGCACCAAGGGGCTAATGACGGTCAGGTACGGATGGCCGACGAATGTCTGGCGGAACCACGTCGTCTGTTGATTCCATCCGTCGGGCCAGCTAGCCGCATATTCTTGCGCATTCAACCGTGGGATCACTCTCCCAATTTCCTTTTTGTACGACTTTTCCAGCGACGCCGTCAGCCACGACGGCGATTGTAGCCACGGCTGACACATGTCACAGAGAGCCTGGATGTCCTGCACCTAAATCACATTTTTTTTTTAGTGCCTTTCCCTTGGGTCGCCTGCTTGCATGTCCCCTCCCCTCTCCATCTGCATCGTGCAGCTCGCCTCGTTTTTTGCATCGAATGTCACGAGAAATGAGCACAATCTCTGTCTCTTTTTTTTTTAAAAATAAAATAAAAATAAAATACGTTACCTTGGCTGCCGATGACACATTAGCGTGCTCCAATTGCTCTAGTTTGGTGAGCAGGGCGTACTTTGTGGCCGCAGGCGCATCCATGGCATTCAGCAGGATGCGCGTGCTATCAATGGTGATCGACAGATCGCCATCCTCCTTGGACACGCCCGAAGTCAGGTTCTGGCAGTGCTCTTGCAGCCACGCATGACACTCGCGCAGCGTCGGGGAATAGGTGCCCATGGAGCGTGGATTTGGGCGAGGAAAAAAGTAAAAAAAAAAAAAAAAAAAGAAAGAAAGAAAACGAAAATACAAAGAGAAAAGAAGAAAAAAAAAGGGGGGGTGTTGATGATGGTGATTGAGGATGATGATGAGGGTCTCAAGAGAGAGAGCGGGCTGGGTGGGACTTTTTTTTTCAATCAACGAGCAAGAGCATAAAGAAAAATTAAGGAGAAAAAACGGGGGATCGTCTTTTCTGCGGGCCTTTTTTTTCACCCCTTGCGGTCCTCGCAGCACATATACTAAAGTGCTCTCTTTATCTTTTATGCCTTGGGGAGGCGTGGAGGCAGATCGACAATGACAAGACTTGACGAGGGGGCAACCCATTGTTCCTGTACACATGGGCGCATGGGAGAAAAAAGGGAGCTCGATTTCTTTTTTTTTTTTTTTTTTTTTTCGATGTGGCCAAGGAGCAAGAAAAAGTGGCACCACACACAAACACACGCCATGCCCTCTCCATTTTGCTGACGCCTTGTGAAACATCACGTACGGAAATTGGCTCTCCCTGTTTTTTTTTTTATTTGCAAAAAGCCATTGGCCCATGAGAGCGTCATCATGGCCGTTGCTTGGCACGCTTCTCCCTTTTTTTTTTTTTTAAATACGCGAAAAAAGGGCGCGCGTCGGAAAGTGGAAACAAGCCACCGAGGCCGGACTTTTTGCATTATGCACTCCGCCGGCCCAGGGCCAAAAGCGGCAAAAGGGCCTCCCAGAGCTCAAAATTGTTGTTTTTGTCTCTCTCTTTTTCTTGTTTTAAACACATAATACCGATCGCCATGGTCTTGTCACGATGCCGACCTTTATCAGCTAGACTGCGTCTGTTTGGTAAGTGGTCAATACCTGTCATTTTCGAAAATTGCAAAAAAAAAAATGAGCCACACTCACTTTTTCTTTCTTTCTTTCTTTTTTTTTTTTTTTTGTTGGTGACAAACAGGTGCGCAAAGGGCGTTTCACCAGTCTTGCATGGTATTGAACAATGCGGCCCTGTTCTCGTTCCGCCATCGATTGAACATGGGCGCCATGGACGATTCTGTTGTGCAGCAAGCGGTGACTCACCATTCGTTTGACGAAAATTCGAACAATGATGCGCTTGCCGAGGTCGGTCGGCATGCAATTGCGTACTACACGCTCGAGTACCTGCACGGCAAGTACCCCAATTTGCCTTCGGATGCGTTCAAGGCCGTGCACGGAGCGTATCGCAGCAATGCGACGCTTTCGCAGCTTGGCGAGCGCGTGGGTGTGCAGCACGTGATGCGCTGGGAGCGCCCACAGGAATTGGAAGACAGCATCAAGGAAGGTCACCAGGCTGCCGTTGTGTCGTGTGTGCGTGCGCTTGTTGGCGCTCTTTACCAGGCGCAACCGGAATCTGCCAAGCAATTCGTTCACGAACACTTGCTCAGCCGCCCCGTCGACCTCACCCCCGTGCTCGAATCCACCTTTGCCAACCCAAAGCGCCAATTGACCGCGGAATTGCGCCGCCGAAACCAAAAGCCTGCCGTCTCGCGCTTGCTGTCCGAGTCTGGCCGCCTGTCGCGTGCCCCCGTCTTTGTCGTTGGCGTCTTCTCCGCCGAAAAGAAGCTCGGCGAGGGCTTTGGCTCATCGAAAAAGATGGCCGAACACCGCGCTTGCCGCGATGCTCTCCTCCAATTCTATGGTGTTGAGCAAAAGGACTTTATGCTGCCCTCCGACAATGGCAACTACACGCCACCCGTCCTTGGCGACACACACGCACTCGCTTAAGAATCGACACCAATTATTATCCCCTTTTTTGTAAATAAAAAAAAGCATAGATCTCCCCCTTTCCCCCCCCCCCTTTTTCCCCATGTTTTTCCCATTTTTTTCGTGTACATGGTTTTTTTTTACTAGTTTGTAAAGTAAAAGCCTTCTTGGGCGACCCAATGCGTGTATTTGGAGCCAGACTTGGCAGCGGCAACCTCGAGTTGGCCGGGGATGGGCTGGCCATATTGATATTGCGCTTGTGCAGACAAATAAGCCTTGGTATCGACATGGACAAGCTGCACGGGTTGCTCGCGGAGCCACACGTCCTGCGTGCTGTCTACGCATTGCACGAGCCAGTCGTCGCCGCCATCATCACCATCGTAGCAGCTCACCTCTTGCTGCCCAGACAAAGGCGACCGGTGAGCATGGCTGTGCAGGTACCCTTGTGTATTGCCGTGCCGCAGACGAATCACAGCGCCACACGGCACAGGTTGCCTGATAAAAAAAAGGGGGGGAGTTAGATGCGTGAAATCGCGTGCAATCGCGTGCAATCGCGTGAAATCGGGTAAAAATCGCGTCCCTGTCGCCTTTTTTTTCTTTTTTTTTTCTTTTTTCTTTTTGACATTGGGATTGGCTTACCCGCGGATGCATTGGCGGTCGTGCGCCGCGCGAACAAGCCAGTAGCTATTGGCGTCGTCACCGTCGGGAAACGCGGTCACCGACTGCTGGCCAGAACCGCCGCCATACGTGACCCCGTGCGAATGCAGGCGGAATTGCGTCGCCTTGTTGCTCAGCTTGATAGTGCTGCCACACGTCACCTTTTCATAGCCTAGCGAGAGAGATGGGGGGGGGAAGAAACAAGGGGGGCTGCTAAGTTCCCGAAAAAAAAAACGAAAAAAGAACAAAAACAAATGTTTTTTTTGCTGCGGGGCTGTCCTACCTTCTTCAATGTCTGGGATATCATTTTGCGCAGCCAATGCCGCAGGAAGACACGCGATAGCCAAGGGGACCCACCACTTCATCAGGTGTTGAAAAAAGAAACGAAAAAAAAAAAGAAAAAGAGCAGTTGGGATCAAATTTGGACACTTTTCCGCTTGTGTGCCCAACTGGCAGCGGGCTTTGAACCCGAAAGGCTTTCAAAAGGACAATTTGCTTGCAACCTCACGTGGCAAAGGCCTTGCTCTTTTGCTTCCTCTTCTCTTTTTCTTTGCTTTTTTTTTTTCTATTTTTTTGTGCTTTATGACGCAAATACAGCCTAGCGAATATTACGACGAGGTAAAAAGCGGGCTTGTTGCTTGACAATGAATTTAAAAAAAGGCGCCAGGAGCCTCCGCTTCGGCTCAAACGGGTGTCACCGTCTCCTTTTGTTGCATTTTTAAGGTTTTCTTTTTGTTCGTTCTTTTTTCCTAGGACAATGGCGGGCGCATACCTGTGTTCCGACCGACTATGGAGGAATTCAGCGACTTTTATGCATTTATCGAGTCGATCGACTCGTACGGCAAGGCCGCGGGTATTGTCAAGGTGATCCCGCCGCCAGAATGGTATGAAAAGGACTCTCAAAACAAAAAGAAAAAATTTAAAAAGGAGCGAGAAACGGGGTGCGGTCAATTGACCTCCGGCGCACGCACATTGCAAATTGCCATTGCACATGACACACATGCCCATTGACTCATTCTCTCATTTTTCCCATTAAATTAGGCGCAGCGCGCTACCACCGATCCACGACGCCCTGCAACATGTCCGTGTGCGCAACCCAATCGTACGTAGGCGGATCATCTCTCTTTTTTTCTTTAGTTATGCGCCGCTCATCGGGATTTTTTGCCCTTTTTTTTTTTAAATCATAGGTGCAACACATCATTGGCTGCCAAGGCGTGTACCAACAGACCAATGTCGAAAAGCGAAGACCATACACGCTGAACCAATGGCACTCCCTGTGCAAGGAGCCCGACCACCGCACCCCTGATCTATCACAGGCGCGCACATCGCGCGCAACATCGCCAAACAAGAAGCGTCCGCGGCCCCTATCATCTGACACCACGCAAAATACCGCCACCGCTGCTGCGCCTGACGCGCCACCTCCTCACGTAAAAAAAAAAAAAAAGGGGAAAGGGGGGGAGAGAAACGTGCCCAATTGATCGCATTTGTCCCTGTAGGCCGCCAAGGCAAGCCGATCGACAACAACAACCACAAATGCGCTCGACGCGCTCGACGCGTCGCACTCACCATCACACCTGCGGTCGCCACCACCGTCGCCCGAGCTGGTCAAACGGTCAAAACGTGAAATTCAAGCCGATGAGATTGCCACTGCACAGGTCGACGGCGCCATTCCGCTCGAATTCGATCTGCACGACCACAACGAGGCCCAATTCACCGACGACTATTGCAAGGAGCTCGAGCGCATCTACTGGCGCAATCTCACCTTTACCCAACCCATGTATGGCGCCGACATGGCCGGATGTAAGCATCTTTTTTTTTTTGTTTATCGCTCATGTCTTACCTTTTTTTTCAGCCTTGTTCGACGACTCGGTGAGCGCGTGGAACGTCAGCCGCCTAGACAATATTCTCAATCAGATCGATGTCGTGCTGCCAGGTGTCAACACGCCGTACCTGTATTTTGGCATGTGGAAGGCCACATTCCCCTGGCACGTCGAGGACATGGATCTGTACTCGATCAATTACCTCCATTTCGGCGCCCCCAAGCAATGGTACGCTATCCCAGGCACACACAGCAAGAAATTCGAAAGCGTCATGCAAAGTAAGGGGAAAAAAAAAAAAACTCAAGAAATGAGCCAAATCGACGCTCATTCCCTCTATTTCTCTCTCTCTCTCTCTTTTTTTTCAAAGACACGTTCTTCCAGCAGTCGAAAAAGTGCCCGGAGTTTCTGCGGCACAAGACGCACTTGGCATCGCCGTCGTTTCTTGCCAACAATGGCGTGCCCGTACATCGATGTGTGCAGCACGAGGGCGAATTCATGATCACGTTCCCCTTTGGCTATCACTCGGGCTACAATTTGGGTTTCAATTGTGCAGAGAGTGTCAACTTTGCGCTGTCATCCTGGGTCGACATTGGCAAGCGAGCCAAAGCGTGTCATTGCATCTCTGACAGCGTCACCATTGACATGTCCATATTTGATGAATTGGCACCAGACACACAGGCATCCTCTCCATTGACCAACGACATGGACGTTGACGTGTCCACCACAGATACCACCACCACCACCGTGACGGCCACTGCTGCGTCAAAGCCCACCAAAAAGAAGAAAAAGGCGAAAAAACCCGTTGCAAAGCCCATTGACGAGGTAAATTATTATGCCCACGACTCACCCATTCCTACTAAGAGGGCGTACATGGTGCTTATCCTTTTTTTTTATATTTCTCAATAATAGACCTGCATCTTGTGCTGCAATCCCACCATACCTAGTGACATGGCGACTTCTGACGCGCGCCGCGTCCACCAAATCTGCGCCGAAAGCATTCCCGAGACATACCTGGAGCGGTCCGTGTCTGGTAAATCCTTCGTAGCAGGCATCGATGACATTCATCCCGGCCGATGGAAGCTGGTAAGAAGATGAACACCCCTTTTTGGCAAGGATTTTACAAAATTCACGTATTTTTTGATGTTTTGCAATAGACATGTCAGTATTGCCATCAGAAGCGGGGTGCGTGCATGCAATGCTGCTACGGCAAGTGTTGTCGGGCATTCCATGCGAGCTGCGCACAGCAAGCGGGCGCAACGATCCAGCGCGTCTTGGATGAGACGCAGGGCACGCTCGTCGTCGACGGCTATTGTGTAACGCATGATCCGGTAAGTTTTGAACGCGCATTCCTCTTCAAGGTCCAATGAATCTTATTCAACTTTTTCTTTTTAAATTAATAGAAACGACATCAAGCCAAGGCACGGGCGCAGGAAGAAGAGAACAAGCGATTGATGGACGCATATGCCATCGGCAGCTCTGTCAATGTCAAATGGCGCGGTGGCGGCGCGTACCACGGCATTATCCAAGACCATGTCCCTCAGCGCAAATCAAGTCGTGTCACTTTTGACGATGGTGTCACGCGCTCTGTCCAATGGAAAGATTTGACACTACAGCAAGCGTTCTGATCTTGGCCGCCCGTGTATTATGATTATCCCCACCCCTCTCCAACCGCCCTTGTTATTTTTTTTTCGAGCCATTCCACCTTTTCTTGCTCGTTTATGGCTTACGTTTGTCATCCTCCTCCTTCCTCCTCATTCATATCATCAACGCTTGTATATTTCTGACCCTACATTGATCCTACCCACCCACTCCAGCTCTGTGTATATATTTATTTCGAAGCATCTCACCGATGAAACAATAAAATCCCTGGAATGCAGCTCGACAGCCAGAAACGCGCATTTTACACGAATGACAACGACACAAGTTCACAAGCTCAGGGTCATGCGTCGTGCGTCGTGCCAAGCAAGAGTAAAGATACAAAGGGTCGAAAAATCCAAAAGGGAAAGAAAAATTCCAGACGTGAAGAATAGAGAATAAAAGGATTTCTTGACAATGGTCCCTTTATATACTTTTTCCAATTCCTTTTCTTCGGATGGTCTTGATACTGTATGGAAATCTTGGTGCGAGCTGTCCAGTTGGTGCTGCTATGAGGTGATCCGACGCTTGTTCAAGTAATTTTGGCGAAAAGGGCGGCGCCAATGAACCATTCATAGCTTGTGAGATGGTAGCGCGGCGATCCATAGTTGCATTTTGATTCAATGTGATCAGAGCGTAGTAAAATAGAAAAATAGGATAATCGGATATCCATTTTGAATCGTGCCAATCACCATGACTCTTGAAAAATAAGATTTTTGACAGAATCGATTTCCTATCGATCCGAGGGATCGACTAGCAAATTGGCCGATGAAAGTCTTGTCGAATTGAACCCATGCGAGTCGAGTATGCCACTGCGGGTTGAGTGCGCCAATGCAGATCAGATGCACATGTTTTTGCTTGCGAATTTCGTTGCTTTTCTTTTTTTTCAATGTGTCCACTGTCGCGCCTTGCGCGCCATTGGCTTGACGCTTGTAGTCAGAGTGCACGTGTGACATGGATGGATGATGCGCAGATCGTTACTTGATTTTTGCGTGTAACATCGCTTTGCTTAGTTTCTTTTTCTTTTTTTTCAATCTTGCCGCCAACATTGCGCATTGCACGCCATTGGGTAGACGCTGGTTAGGGACTCAGGGTGCATGTGTCTTTGGGATGAGCGGGCCAGTGTTGATCTTGGCTTGTATAATTTGCCTGTTTCACTTTCCTTTTTCTTGATTGATCCAATTGTTTGCCTTGCCACGCCATGCGTGTCTTGGCCAGGCACAAGTACAGGTACACACGATTCTTGGCTAAGTGTATTTGAGTATGATCTAATCGTGCGTCAATTGTTTCTTTTCTTTTTTCCTTTTTTTTTTAAAAGAAAAAACGCGCCATTGCCGCACCACTGCGCGTCGGTTCACGCCACTAGCCTGCCACGCCGCAGCATATTGACTGCCATCCAAAAGAAGCGACTTGGGCATTGGGTGGGT
The DNA here is from genome assembly GCA_025201375.1 of Gongronella butleri. Classification (NCBI taxonomy): domain Eukaryota; kingdom Fungi; phylum Mucoromycota; class Mucoromycetes; order Mucorales; family Cunninghamellaceae; genus Gongronella; species Gongronella butleri. The sequence goes on from JAIWZP010000017.1 coordinate 195,359, forward strand.
GGGTGGGGGGATGAGACTCCCAAGGAGGGAAACTAAAAAATGGAAGATAAGAGGAAAAAATCGATTTGGTGGATAGATTGACCTTTTTTTTATAAAAAGGGCTGGCGCTGGGGTAAGGAGCGCGCATGTTGCGCTTCGTCTCCAAAAATGGATTGGCCTCCAACGCGAAGGGAAAGTGACAAAGCGGGCCCTCTTCTTTTTTTTTTCACCAGCACCAGCATGTCTACGCAAACTTCATCCTCGTCAGCTGACAGCGTCGATGAAGCACAAGATTCGTGGTTACACGAGCTGACGCAATTTCCTGGATTCGATTTGCTAATGAAAGCGCTCTTTGATCACCCAGAGGTGAAAGACATTGCTGTACGCGCAGCTATCGGAGACGGGATCGCACACGGAGCAATGTACGAGACAAACAGGAATAACGTGCTGAAGAGCGGCCCCGCGTTGACATCTTACTTTGGTTCGGCGCGCGCGCATATCCGAACATTGCCGCCCATCATAATCGAAATTCAACACCATATCAATGACACATTCATGTTACGCACGATTGGGTATTGTGTCAAGATTGCCCAACGCACAAGTCACTACCGGTATTGATTGTGTGGATTCGCAAGCCGTCGCTATGAGGACGCCACTTTCCAAGAGGCAAATCATGATGACGAGGCCCTTGACACGCACTTATTATCATATGCAGCTCATGCACAAGACAGCAAATGCCTCAAGATGTACAACAAGGAATCAATTGCGCCGCATCTCATATGATACTGTAGGCGCGTACTACTGTACGACCGGCCGTTCGCATTAAATTATTACAGTATAAACTCCTCGCCGCCCCAACCTGCGCCTATCATACCCGTATTTTGGCTAATAATGATGAAGCTCTAACTGGTGTTTTAGATGTTATCAAAAGTGTAGAAACTTGTGATGATGTTTAATTTGCTGGATTCTGACTTTTGAATGCTGTAAAGAGCGATTTGGCTCAATTTTTGGTATTGGCTCTAATGTAAGTGCCTCAAAAACTACTTAAATTGCCATTTTGTTCCATGTTTCAAAGCAAAATTTAATTTAAAATTGAATAAAGTTCTCACATGGTGTCTGTAGTGCTAGTCAAATTTTGAGGAATTGGCTGATTTTGATTTATGGCTGTAAACGTAATATTTTTTCGCGTTTTTACCGAGAGAACGTGGTAAGAAAGTAGCACCATTCGATTCTAAATTAAATTTTACGTCCAGGGGCGATGCGTTACACCCTCTAACGACACTTTTTGAGATTATAACAAAAGATTAAAACGGATCTTCCCAGCCAAAACGCACTTGCGCAAAATTAGGATACACATCAAGTGCTTGAGCGCCACATTGGCGCCACCAGTCTGCAAAATTGCCTATTGCAATGGCAACGTTTGATGCGCTGTCGTTATTCTTTCCTCCACCGCCTTGTTTATTCACATTGGTGAAACGTCTCTCGTTTTCTCCATTCATGATTGTTTTACCATTGATATTATAGTCTTACTCTTTGGTCACTCTCCCCTCATGTTTTACCCTATGCAAAGCCCATGACAGAAATAACGAGATTGCAAAATTAAGTCAACGGATTCAACGCGCAATAATCCGCGTCAAATGACCAGTTACACGTGACTGCTTCGAATCAATTAAATGCACCTGGTGTCTCTCTTGCTAGTGGACGCATCAGTGCGACTCAATGGGCGCGTTATCCCATGACATTTTGCCCTTGAAAAAAAATTGAAATCTCTCATTGCTTGGATGCTTGCAAATGAACAAATAAATATAGCTCTTTTTTTGTCATTTTTCGTTGTTTACGTATTCCTCCGCTACATCTTGTACAATTCTAGGAACTCGATTTTTATATTTTGAGCTGGGCACTCGACGCGACTAATTTTTGATTTGGGCATGGCTCGCCCCAAAGCATCGCGACGGCTGAGCTGTGAGGATAAAGTATTGCCCCAGAGGAACTCTTTCTAATTGGCCCGCTGCCAGCTGAATTGAATCATAGGAAGAATGTGCAAAATGCAAAAAAAAAAAAAAAAAAAAATTGATGATTTGATGGATGTGCCTGGTCCGCTGGTACCGCAGGTGCCGATTAAGCGATAATACCGATGGTACCTCTGGTACCGCTGGTATCGCCCACACAAATTTGGTTCCACTTACTGGTTGTGAAGAAGGGTAAAGGTGCAATTAGCTTGAATTTGTCATTTTCTCGCCTGTGAAGGCAAAAATGTTCTTTGGTCAAAGAGCGCACCTGTTGGAAAATGGACGACGAGAGGTTTATTTTTTCGATTTTCGTCACACTTGCGCCTGCAGCGTGAACAAGTGCTTGCAAGTGACACGCGTGCCCTTTTCTCGCCATTGAAACGATTTTTGCAGAAAAAAAGGCAACGAGGGATTAAATTCATTGTGCAGAACAACCAAACCATTATTGATGGAAAAAATAGGTGGTTTTGACTTGTTTTTGGTCAAAAATGCACAAGGATTTTTAGCGCTGATGTTGAATTGGCGTGTCACGTCCACAAGTTTTTATTCGTGAGTGCTAAAAGTCTTATTATAAAGTGCCAAAAGCTCGTTGTACAGAGTTTGACCAAATGCGGCCTGCGCGAAGGGCTCGATGCCGTGGTAGGAGGTCGTCTTGTTGGCGCAGCCAGAGGCAAAAGCCACTCCTTCAAAGCGATCCACAATAAAATTGAGAGCTTGTGCCGACCCAGTGTAAGCCAAGGCAAGCTATGTAGCAAAAGTAAAAATTAATGAGTATTTCTTTCCATTTGACAAAAAAAATGGCGTACATGATGAGAAATTTTGTCGCTGACAAATTCCAAACTATTAAAAAACCATAATTAAGCATTTTGATGACATCTTAAAGGCAAAATATTCTTACTTGGCTCCCTTGCTGCACCAGGTTTGGACCATGTCAATGACTGGAGGGTAAGGTACAACTTCATCTGGCTATAAAGTAGAATATCTTGAGGAAAAATCGCTATTTTCGCGATTTGCGCCATTTATGTTAATTTTACTTACAACGGCATGGTACATGTGCAGAGGAATACCAGTGGGAACCTGCTTGCCCATGTAATTTTCTTTAAGCACCTTGGCAACAACAGGGTGGTCAAGGTAATCAGGCCGCTTGAAATACATGGAAATGTTTTGATTGGCAAATTGGGTAAGGAATGGTCCCAAGCATTGCTGACCGGCCTTGGTCCAGACCGGCTTGTTCTTTGGAAGCAAGGACGAAAAGATGTAGCGGTGCAGGTGCTTGTATTGCTGCGACAAGCCAAGCAATGCTAGTAAAACAATCGCAAAATGAATATTTGTCGTTTTGCGGTGGAATATTTTTCTTACCTGAGGGAATGATACCCGCGCTACTCGTTCCGTCAATGGCAATAAAAGTTGCATTGACATCGACCGGCGTGCTGAATAAATAAAGTAAGCAACAGCTGCATATTTTCTGTTGTTTTAGCCATTTCTTACCCTCCCAAGGCTGCGCCAATGATATTCAGCTCATTAGCATACGATTTCTTCATCTGGACTGCCCAGCCGCTCGCATGTGCGCCGCCACTAAAGTGGGATTAACATGAGATTGTTAAAAAAAAAAAAAAAAAAAAAAAAAAAAAGCGCAGTTTACCTGTAACCCCAGAGCTGCACTTGAGCAGAGGCATGGATCTATCATAAATAGAAAGTGAGCAAATAAAAGACGTGTTCCCCCCCATTTTTTTTTTTTTTTTTTTACCCCTGTAAGATGTCCACTGGCCAGCGTGGCACGAATGCCGTCCAAAACGCCCAAACCTGATGTGCCACCGCACAAATACGCGGAATTTGGCCCTTGAAAATCAGGAAGGACCACATAATATCCTTTGTTCATCAGAGCACTCAAGTAAATGTTGGTCATGGCATTGCTGTTCAGATGAATGTCGGCATAGCTAGGTGCACAGTCGATCCAGGGGGCGTCCTCGTATTCTTGGAAGGACACGACGCGGCTGGCATTTGCATTATGAGGCTGTAAGATCGTGGCCACCGTGGCAATCTTGTTTCCAAGCACATCCACCGTGCGATACAGCAATTGGTGCACGCTTTCCACATTGTCCACAGTGCCATTGTAATGAATTGCACGCGATCGAAGGATGGCACCAGCATCCGCTCGCTTGTATCCCAAGGGAGGCGAGTAAAATGGATCTTGAGATGGCGGCACCAGCACCTCTTGAGTCGCGTCACCCGCAGCAAGAAGAGGTACGAGAATAAGGGCACAAAAAACAGATCCCAGCTTCATTTGAAACAAGAAGTCGCGTAAATTGAAAAAGATCGACGAAACAATGAGCTCTTTTATTCTGTCCATAGGCTCCGCCTAAACGTTTACGTCGCGTCTCGTCTTGAGAACTTTTCTTTTGAATTTGCGGAGTGAGAAAATGCATAAACGAAGTGTAGAGTCATGTGATCTCTGTTCCATCGCCTTATTCAGGCTTGAAAGTCAAAAAGGCTTGTGCCTCGCCCCTTTTCCCGATCCCATTCAGCTCCAGCGGAACTCAGTTTAGCCAGATGTATCTTCTTGCGCGGCCCAGGAGCCCTCCTCGTTTGGTGAGACATGAAAAAGTCTGAGAAAATCTTGGTAAAATAGCATTTCTTTTAAGTTTAAGATTCCAGATCGACTTTTTGTTTGCGGAGAACAGAGCACTGTGCCACTTGAAAGTGTTTGGCTGCCAAATATATGTCAATTGCTTCAATTGCGCCACTTTGTGCTGTTTTATAGCCTGTTTCGATCGTCCAGGATTCGTGGAGCAAGTATAAGACAATCTTGTGTCGTGATGCATCGCTGTGCGTCCGAGTGGGTGGTTTTCATTCGCATCGTCATGTAGACTATTGCCCAATGGCATAAAAACACCATTTTAAGCAAAATTGGCAGTGCATCGCTGCGCCAACAGATGCAATGCTGAAAAACACGTCAAATGCCACAAAACGCGTATTTTTCGCGGTCCGCATGGCCAGTCTCCCCTTTTTTTAAAAGTTGCCAAGCTGCCGCAGGCATTTCGGGGCTATGAACAGTGGATGTTTCACAAAAATGTGCCACAAAAGGATTAGCAGGCACCATGACCCATTTGCCCTTCCTTGTTCTTTTTTTTTTACTTTTGTTTTTTTTTTTTCACATCATGGATGACCCTCGCTCGCTGATGACACTGCCTGACGAGTTGATAGGCTACATCTTTGCTCACGTGCCTTCCTCCGACTTGCTACACGAAGTGCGGCAGGTCAACAGCGTGTGCCGTCGCGTGGCCACGCCCATGGCGCTCTCACAACATCCAATTCGTATCCAAAGTACCAAAAAGCTGGCGCGTGCCCCTGAGATCTTTGGCCCTGCGATTGGACTGCTCGCCTCGGTAAAAAATATTGACGTTGACACCAGCGGCTGGGTTACTCAGCAGGATATGAATGACGATGAAGGTGACTATGACGAATATGACGATGGCGATGATGAACCCGACAATCTCAATGCGGATGACCAAGGCAACAAGGAAGATGAGGGCTTAAAGAGCACTCTTTATGGCTTTTCTTCTCTGTTTCCCGGCATTTACAAAGTTACGATCAGAAGTTATAATATGCAATTTCCACGGAATATGCGAGTCAATGGAATGATGCGCGTTTTGGAGCAATTGCAGGATTTGCCGTCGTTCCAGTGCCTGGTTGCCATTGACGCCCATCCCATTTCTGCCAGATATATGACCTGGGCGGCATTGCTGCCGCGTCAATTGACGGATGTGCATTTGTCCTTTAGTGGCACCATGGCGCTGGGTGCAGTGGAGACACTTTTGGATCAATTGCCACAGCTGGTGTCTCTAAGGATCGACAAGTTGATCGACACTTCCTACCAGGGCAAACCTCTCGAGTCATGGGTGTCCAATGGCATGGAAAAGAAAGGCAAACAATACCTCAGCTTACGACATCTCCATCTCGCATTTAATGTGTACCCCCTCTCGTCCACGGAGCTTGAACGCGTGCCTTTGCTCATTTATGTCTTTTTTACGTGTCCGCAGCTGCTGTCTCTTCAGCTGCTTGTTGACGCAACACGCTCGTCATTTAATCAACTCGAGACTTTACCAACTATCCGCGTTTCTCCTTTTGTCGTTGCGCGGTGTGGCTACCCCAAGAAAATCACCATCTACGACGCAACCATGGATGAGCCTTTCGTTGACGATGCAACAAGAGAACAGCCGTGGTACATGGCCATGCCATGTCCATCATCCCTCATTGAAAATATCACGCTTCATTGCAATTTGCAGCATTCGGCGTCTTGGCTTAGTGGTTTTCCGCTCGACGGCATCAAGACATTGAGTCTGACAACCATTGCGACCGATTTCAATTCACACAGAATCACAAACACGTACACAGAAAAGAACATTCATCATTTGATTGGTCTTGCGCCGCAGCTGCAGCGCCTGCATATTTATGGCCAGGACTGCAGGTTGCAGAACACTCTCGTGGTGCCTGATCCGCTGGAAAATTGCACCTCAGGCACGCCTGTCGCCCAAACGCCTGCTCAATGGGTCTTTGACCGGTGCACTTTTGACTCGCCACTTGTTTTGCATCGCTTGATCGAGAATTGCTCTGAACCAATCGATGTACGCTTGCATCTGTGCTATTTTACTCGCAATAGCAGCATCCATGCGTCGGTTGCGCCTTGGCCAAACAATGACACGCCCTTGGCCGTCAAATTACGTGCCATTTTAAATTATCAACATGAAAAAATGGCCTTAGTGAGCCTCCCAGCCGCCAATTTGAAGCTAAAATTCTGGGCACCCGCGCCTCTCTTGTACATTGTACTTCAGAATGAGGATTTTTTGCACAAAATGCCGGCTGTACGTGCATTTCTTGGAAGTCCAGATACAAACGTGACCACGATCAACCGAGCTTACGAACTCACGCCATCAGATATCAAGTGGATGCTAGCGCAGATTGACCGGATATATGAGCAGTGCAGCGATGGCGTGGCTAGACGTGTTTCTGTGCCATCATTCCCAAACAACATTGCAGAGCAAGTGTGGCGCCGTCTGTCCAATCGATTAGTCTATACATTTACCTGCATCTCACTACGATTTGATGGGAGTATCTTTGAAGAATATCAGAAATAAAAATGGATACAATGGATCTTTTAAAGTGGGAGGCACAACAATAAAAAAGAAAAAAAAACATCGCTGCTACTAAACCTCGCTTTGAGCTATGATTTGGTGGAATATGACAAAAAAGAGCAGGGTTGATCTGCTCGTTGTCGAGCAATGAATACTTTTAGATTAAATTTCAACAGTGAATACGCGAGGAGAACGCGCCCTTTACGAGGAAAGAGATGACCCAAGTGCGGAAATTGATTAGGAATATGCGCGTGTAAATTGATGCTTGATGCCATTTACAGTATGTACTGTATCGCGCGTCGAAAAATAAGCATGCTTCTCTGATGAAGTGTGTATTTTGCATCTTTGAGCTTGAAAGCCGTCATTTGTATGTAAGATATCACAAACAGCGCCACAAGATTGAAAAAGGTAACGTTGGCAAAGAGCATACTGATGATGTCCTTGCGCAGTGGTGCAAGTTTTATCCGGATTGAATCATTTTTTTGGTGAGCCATGTCCAAATTGGACAAAATCCACCAATTTTGCATTTTCGATGGCTGCATCGGTTGTTTGAAACCAATGAAACTACCTTCAATTACAGAGAGTCGAATTCTGCATATTTCATCGTACTGACACACGGCGTGCAGTCTTGTCCGATGCTGAAGAAATCGAGATTGAAACATTAGAAACTCTTGGCACTCCTTGATTGCATGCGCAGTCCATCCATTAGAATTGTCAAGCGGATGCCAAATGGTGTTCACATTCTCCTCTTGTAGCAATAGTATTGTTTTATACGGCTTGATTGGCAATTTTATACGTAATTCTTTGATTTGGCCAAATTCTTGAAATGTCAAAATGTTTTACCATGCAAGGGTTGATCTCGCGATCGATCTTTTTTTTTTTTTTTTTTTTGGCGTATGACAGGGCGGAGATTGAGGTTCTACGTTTTTTTTTGCTCGTCAAAAACAGGGCTCTTATTTTTCTTCTTCTTCCATTGTTTCTCGCTTGATTCGCCAACGTCCATGGACAAGCGAGCTTTTATCAATAAGAAGCCCACAAGTGAGTGCAAGGAAGTGCGTGGCATACGCACAATGCGGAAAAAGGTTCTTTTCGAGGCGCTGGCTCATGCATGTTGCTTTTTAACGCAGATGGCGCATTTCGGCAGCAGCGTCTCAGGGCTTGGCAGCCTGTGCTGCGACCGACAGTGGTTATCCCGACACTGTTTGTGATTGGCATCTTGTTTGTGCCCATTGGCGGCGTGCTGTATTGGAATGCCGGCAGGGTAAATGCAATTTAGGCGGCCATCGCAGCAAATGCACACAATGCTGTCGTGCTCACGCCTTTTTTTTTTTTTTTTTTTTTTTTTTTGTCCAGTCGTTCACGCTCCAAGTGGATTATACACAGTGTGGCAATTACAATGAGCCGACATATCTTGCACCATCCATGTATCAATATCGATTTAGCTCGTCACCATACGACGACGTGCATAATAATGCGGGTCTGGCGCCATCGACACAGCCGCCAACGTTTTACGCGAGCAATGCGTCGTCGTATGCCGATCCGAGCGAGCCAACGTTCCAATTCAACAGCCATTGGCCCATCCAGCAATGCACCATCGATTTTTCCGTGCCGTCCACGCTCAAGGCGCCGGTGTACTTGTTTTACCGTCTCACCGCGTTTTATCAAAACAACAATCAATACATCAAGAACTTTGACGCGTCTCAACTTGCTGGCGACCCTGTCGACGCTGGCTCTGCAGGGTACTTTTGTGATCCCCTTGCCTCTGAGGGCGGCAAAGTCATCTATCCATGCGGTCTCGTGGCCAATTCCATGTTCAATGGTAAAAAAAATGAGGAGTGAACGAATAGCGATCGACGGTGGTGTTTCTGATCTCGTTTTCCATAGACACGGTGTCGAATTTGACATCAATCGAGGGCACGAGCGCAGGCAGCACGTATGCATGGCAAAAGGATGGTCTTGCGTGGCCGCACGACGAGCGCAAGTACGGGACGACGCGGTACAGCATTGATCAGATCGTGCCGCCGCCCAATTGGCAGCCGCGGTACCCAAATGGCGCGTACTCGGCGCAATACCCGCCCCCAGACCTCGGCACCACCATGGATCGCCTCAAGGTGTGGATGACCCTCGCCGCGCTCCCCGACTTTATGAAGCTCATGGGCAAAAACGACCAACAGGACCTTGTCGCAGGACGCTATCGCCTAAAGGTCGATCTCAGTAAGCACATTTCTCTCTTTTTTTTTTTTTTTTTTTTTTTTTTTTTTAGGTGGCGATTGACACGTGCTTTTTATTGTCCTAGACTATGATACCCGCACTTACAATGGCAAGAAATGGCTGGTGATCACGACCGAGTCGTCCTTGGGGACGCGCAATTTCTTCCTTGGCCTGACATACATGGGTGCCGGCGGCCTGTGTCTTGTGATTGGCACCTTGTTCTTCGTGTTCCATCTCAAGAACCCGAGGTAAGGCATATCTCCCTCTCTCAACACAGCCCAAGATGGGTGTGCGCACGTGCTCATCCTCTTTTTCTTTTTTTTTTTTTTTTTTTTTTTTTAGGACAATGGATCACTGGCAGCCGACATCGCGTGCGGGGTCGGTCAAAACGTCTGAAAAAGCGTCTAATGAAGCGTCCAAGGAAGCGTCGTCGTCCAATGCTGTAGACCAATCGAGCCATTGATAATAAATAGTACACATGTAGGCGATGTATCATCAACAAAAAAAAAGGGCGGCAAATGATCACGAACAGGCCAATTTTAGCAAGGGCGGGAATGGAAATGCTAGCGGCGATCCTCTTGAAAAGGCAGGGCAGGATGCAGGAACCAAAAAAAGTCTTTTCTTTCCATTTTCTTTTTCTCTTTGGTTCGCTATGAAGCTTTCTGTTGGTGCTATTGCTTCGTTTTTCGCCCTTGGCGTCGCGGCCACGCAAGACTACTGCAACAAGGGCTTCCAGCCGCGCCAGGACTATGTGCTCGATCTGTCGGCTATGAACAAGTACGTAAAATGCGCGGCCTTGGCACACGTTCCAAGCGAACTGATCGCTGTTTTTCACTTGTAGGAACTTCATGACGGACAAGTCTATTGACACGACGCCTCTCAAGACCATTGAGCGAGTTTATGCGAATCTATGCGACCCCCTGAAGCGACCTGACGGCGTGGACTCGCGCAACTTTTGTGCGGATGGCTCGGTAAGGCACTTGTTTTTCTTCCTCAAACTTGCAAACGAGCGCGTTAAAGCACCACTTACACCTTCTTATCTAGTACGTATGCCGCACCACTGGCTATCAAACTGACAACAATGAGATGATTGCTGTTGTGGACTCGCTTGCCGGCGGTGACAAGTAAGAGAACAGCCATTTTCTGGGCGAAATGGGCGTCTCATTTCTTATATTTTTCGTTTCAGCACGCAATTGAACGCCCAATTCCAGGTTGTGTCGCCTGACGATTACGATCTCACGACGAGTAAGCGATTTCTGGGCCATTGGGAGCCGCAGCATGGCCTGTGATCTCACCGCTATTTCTCTATTTTTTAAAAGGTGGTGCCGAATACCGCGTGACTCTGCATGGCGGCAAGGCGCTTAACCAAGATCAATCGGTGGAATTCACGCTGCAATGTGGCACGGGCGAATCCAAGGTACAAAAGAGGGATGATGACCCGCCAGAGCCGCTTTTACTTACTTTTTTCGTCTTCTTTGCAGGAGAATCCCAATGGTCCCGTGTTGCAATCTTACGAGAATGGTCTCATGAAGTTCACCTGGCGCACCGTGTATTTCTGCGCGTAAGGGCAATGCATCAGGATGAATTTATTGCGTGCACAATGCTCATTTTCTCTTTCTCTCTCTCTTTTCTTTTTTTTTTCTTTTTTGTGCTTTTCATGTAGCACTCGTGCCGGCGACCAGCCTCCCCCTTCCAATGGCCCTCCTCAGGGCGAAGTGGAGAATGGAGGCAAATCCGTGATTGGCTGGTTCTTTACGCTGTGCGTGTTCAAGACATGAGAGGGCCAAGGAAAGCAAGTCGCACTCATTTCTATTCTCTCTTTATTTTTTTCTTGGGTTTAGGCTTGGCATTGGCTTGCTCGTGTACTTTGTCGGTGGCTGCTTCTACAATTATCGCCAATTCAATGCGCGCGGCCTGGATCTGATCCCCCATCGCGGTAAAAACGCGTTTTTTTTCTTCTTTTTTGACCTGTGGAAAAGCCAGACTCACCCCTCCCCCATTTCATAGATTTCTGGTTGGACTTGCCGTACCTGATCAAGGACCTTGTGTCGCATCTGATGTCGAGCGTCATGTCGCGTCGCCACGATGGCGGTGGTTATGTGTCCGTTTAAAAAAAGAAAAAAAAGGGCGGCTGCATCCAATATATAGAAGATATCCACCATGTTGCAATGAAAATAAAAAAAAAGAGTATGGCTTTATTCGAGCATCCATAAAAAAGAGAAAAAATAGAGGTATCATCAAACAAGGAGGGGAGAAAAAAACGAGCGTAAAAAAGGGAATGGAGAGCAAAAGGGTGGATTAATTGGTGACAAGGCGATAGCGTTCGCAGATTGGCAAGTAGTTTCGGCACGGGTTCTCGAGCTGCGGGTACTTTACGACAACGTAGGTGATGATGAACTTGCAGAATTGGCGCTGCATCCAATACAAGGGGCAAATGGCGCGGAAACCAGTGACGGGCATGTCATACCAGGCCATGTCGTCGTTGGCAAGCTCGTCCTCGTCGTCCTCGTAGAATTGGCGATACCGCTCGTAAAACGCGGCGGCCGTCATTGGCGTCGCATCGGCATTGTCGCTCGTTTTGCTTAGAACGAGCGCATCGGTGTCGATTTCACGTTTTGCCGACGCATCGGGCGCGTTTTGTGCCTGGTCCGTGTGCGCGGTGCTTGCCGAACGCGTTGTGGACGTATCGAGCATCTGGTCAAGGAGCGATTCCCACAAGACACGGACTTGTTTCTTGTTTAGCGGCTGGATGAACGATTTTGGCTGCAAAAGACCAGGGAAGAATAATGTTTTGCGTTCTGGGGTGGTGGTGGGTGGAGGAGGTGGAGATGCATTGGCGCGCGGTGTGCCTAGCACGCGTGTGTGGCGCATGAGCTCATCCGTGCTAAGCGTAAGGGTGTGTTGAACGACAATTGACAGCAATGCAGGCGCCAACAGCGGGTACGAGCGGAACATGGCAGTGGTATCTGCATCGGTGGACTTTGCTTTGCCGAGCAGCGTGGCCAAATCCATGTCTGGCAGCATCATGTGCGACAAAAAGTGCTGATTTTGATGATGTTGCTGGATTTGATGCGAATGGACGACGGCGCGTGAATTTGGCGGTGCCGCGGGCGGATGCATGATTTGATGATGGGTGTGTGGTGGATGAGAAGGATGATACGAGGCTGGATAGGCCTGTTGTTGCTGTTGTTGTTGCTGTTGTTGTTGCTGTTGTTGTTGTTGTTGTTGTTGTTGTTGTTGTTGTTGTTGTTGTTGTTGTTGTTGTTGTTGTTGTTGTTGTTGTTGTTGCTGTTGCTGTTGTTGCATGGCGTAGGCGGCTGTGGGTGCTGGTGGATGGACACGCTGCTGTAGAGAATTGGGAGGAAGGGTATGGGCAGCGTAGGCCATGGGCGGGGCATTTGGTGTTGCAACGGGGACCATTGGCTGCAGCTGTTGTGGTTGTTGTGGTTGTTGTTGCGATTGTTGCGGTTGTTGTTGCGATTGAGGTGCATAAATGATGTTTTGTTGCTGAGGATGGGGATGGGGCGGTGCAGGGGCTGCGTAGACGGGCATGGGCGGCTGCTGGTGGCACGTGGGGGTGGCTGCAGGCGGCATTGGCGCATACAGGTAGTCTTGTTGCCTTGGCATGTCCCATCCATCGACCATATCATGGACATGAGAAGGTGGCGACGAAGAATCGGAATGTGAGCGATTGTCGCTCGTGTGCTGATCGCTGGGGACAAGGGGAGGCGGCGTGTTTGAGGAATATTGTGTCACAGGCACTGGCGACGAAGAAGAGGCATTGGGTGGCGATGCAGATGCATGCGATGTATTGCTTGTGTTTGTTGTGTTGGACGAAGCATTCGCAACCTTGTCCACCTTCTCAGTCTTGATGCCGCCCTGGCAAAGAGCAAGTTCGACGCGCAGATGATCATTTTCCTTTTGCAACTTGCCCAAGGTTGCACGAACCCATTTGATCTCCAATCGCAGCTGGCTGTTTTCGTTCTTGTACTTGGCAACCTCGCCCTCCAGCGACGAAATGTACTCTAAAAATAAGGAGAAAAAGGGGTCAGTCAAAAATTGGGATACACACGCACCCATTTCCCTTTTTTGCTTTGCTATTTGAGGGCCCCAGCACCCAAAACAAAAAAAAAAAATAGCCCAATGTTTGCCCCCCTCTTTTTTTTTGTGATTTTTTTTTACCCTTTCGACGATTGCGGAAATTGCGAGCCGAGATTTTGTTTCGAAGCTGTCTGCGTTCTTTCGAGGACATGGCCTTTAATTGTGCGTCGGTGTACTGTTCCTCGGCGCACATGGGCATGGAGTCGTCCAAGTCGTGCGCATAGTCGCCGGCGGCGGGATCAGCAGCATATTGCATTGGATAGGCCGATTGGGGCGCGTGCTGTGGATGCATCGCTCCCGGAGGAGCTGGATGCCCGGGATAATAGCCATAGTATGGCTGCTGCTGGCCGTGAGGGGGAGGCTGGGCATGTTGAGGATGCTGAGGATGCTGGGGATGCTGGGGATGTTGGTAATAAGCGCCGGGCGCCGGTGGAGGCACCTGGGCCGTCTCGGGTACGCCCGTCAGCCCGGATTGGGCCATCATGGTTGGCGCGCCCGGTGTATGTTGCTGTACAGGAGGTTGTGGAGCGGCAACGAGAGCTGGCACGGCGGCAATGGCCGCTGACGACGTGGTGGGCTCCATGGAAGTCGTGGTCATGGCGGCAGGGGCGGCAACAAGGGCTGTCGGGTGCATGTTTGGCGGCGCGGCCGGCGGCATGGCGAGCGACGGGTCGTAAAGCGATGGGTCTGCCTCATTGTCAAGCGGGTGGCTGTTCAAAACCCACTGAATAAACTCCTCGTCCTTGTCCATGGTGAAAAAAGAAACAAAGATAAAGAAAAAGAGGGGGAAGAGAATAAGGGGATTAGTGTCGCAGATGGGAAAGAAGAAAAAAGAAAATAAGCGGAGAATGAATGGCTGTCCAATGAGTCCAATTGCAATTATACATTGTGGTGGAATCCGGCCAGCGAGGGGCAATGGACAGAGACACCTGCCTCATTGAAAACGAAGGTCGCATAAACAATCAACCGCCTTGGCTGTGAGCTGTGACGCCCGTAAAAAAAGCGCGATGCGGGCTGCTTTTCCTATTTTTTTTTTTTACGCGTTGCGCGCGTCTTTTTTTCTTTTCGCGCGCGATCGAGGGTGGCTTTGGATCAGCCCCACCTAGTGTTTGCTTGGCATGCCAAAAAAAAAGATGCCAAGGAATAAGCAATTCCATGTTAGAGGTTGCCATGGTTGTTGATTTGAGCGAAAATGAGATCATACATGGGGAAAGGGGTGTATGTTTGTCGCACACGCCATGCTCGGAATGTTTGGAGAAGTCGAGAGGCAAGAAGCGCAAAGCATCAATCCTTCCCGATGTGCTGATGAGAGCATTTGTTTGCCATTGAGAAAGAAAACGTCGTAAACAAAGGCGCGAAACAAGCATCCGGCTCCGGGGCCGTTCACTTTCCTTTTTTTTTTTTCTTGCTCCCCCCTTTGCCTCTCACCCCCGCCATTTATCCCTCCAATGGTGCCTGGCGGGTGTCATTGCTCCCCATCACGAGCTAAATTCAAGAGTGGATCGCCATGGATTCGACCTTTTTTTTTTCCCAGCACAAGGTCTGCCTTGTGACAATCAAAAATAATGATGGAGCGCGCCTTACTGCTTTTATGGTTGTGGACGCATGACCCATTGGCTCGTCCGCAAGCCTAAAATTCTCGTTTTTTTTCTCATCCCATTCCCGTGAACAACGATTGCTAGATATGTCGTTTTTGCCAGGTTGGGAATTGGGGGACCCCCATCGGTTGAAATCAAGGAAAAACACGGGCGTGGTCATGGGGTGCCTAGCCTTGATGGCTTGTTTTCGCCGTGGGACAAAGGTGAGGCCAATGTCAAGTGATTGAGAAGAGAAATAGGAATTATCCGCTAAAGAAAGCACTTTGGCACACCCCCCTCCACCGTTCCGACGGACACAACACACAAGCGACGCGTCGCACAGCCTCGTAGGCGAAATTGGACCTCTTGTCAAGCCCAAAAGGCAACGGAAATGAACCTTTGCAAATTACAATCATTAAATGCATTCAGAGCAAGACACCCGCGTGGAAAAATTGGCCATCTGAGATTCCTTGGGCGACGGCGCGCCTTAATTTTTTTTTATTGCGCCCGCTTTCCCGAGTGGGAAGATGCGGGCGCAATCAATGGCAAAAAAAAAAAAAAAAAAGAGCTTAAACAAGTGAATGCTGCAAATAGAACGAGTGACACACATATGCTGACAAAGGATGCAAGATGATGGAACGATATGCATGCAATGCAATGGCAAGACACGTCGGCAAGGGCCAAAAAAAAAAAAAAAAAGGTAAAAGCTAAAAAAAATAGGAGATTGAGAAGAACATCCATGGCGACCATGGCCATTTACAGGTGCACTGCCTTTTTTTTTTGGTCTATTGGATGCCATCATAGCCCTCGCATCTCGGTTCGGGTGCAGCTTGTTTTGTTTCCCTTTTTTTTTTCCTCTTGTTGGGCAGACGCGCTCACCATCGCGTCGGCACAGCTTAATTTTTGCAGCGTGGTCTGCCGCAGGGAGGGTTTGCGCTGCGTGGACGCGTGTCGCGGTCGCGGTCGGCGCGTGTTCACTTGTCCACGGGTCCCAATTGACGATTGGACAACGAGAGGGGGGAGACAGCTGCGCAAAAAAAAAAAAAAAAAAAAAAAAAAAAAAGTGGGTAAGCGCGCGCTTTTTTTTCTTTCTTTTTTTCTTTTTGAGATGGCGAGGGGTTTTGGGCATCATGGCCCACTTTGGCCAATTGGGGGACCTAGCTCTATCGCTGTTACACACTGGTGGAAGATCAAGGTTCAATGCATCAAAAGAGGGGGGAGAAGGGGAGGGGGGACAGGATAAAGGGAGCATGAGCATTGACTTTTCGTGAAACCTCACACAACGTGCGACATGCACTTCAAAAGAAAAAGATGACTGACTCGGCCCATGGATCATCCTTGAGGATCGCTTCCAATTCTCTCTCCCCTTTGCGGCCTTCTCCTTGTTTTTTTTTTCCGCGCAAAAATCTTTGCCATATCCCCCTTTGTTTGCCTCGTTTTTTGTTTTATTTGTGAAATTCCCATCCGTGGGGAATGATCAGCCAAGTGCGTCAACGTGCACCGCGTCGCGTTTCTCCTTTTTTTTTTTTAAAAAAAAATCCTGCGCGCGTCCATGAAGGAGACCTGTTTTTTGACTTTTTGGCTTTGCGCCGGAGTTCGCAAGCGATGCATGATCGGCCATCATGAAATTTTGGTTCAACAAGCACAATGGTGTAACCGCATGAGAAGGATGGTCAAAAAATAGTAATTCGACAGCGGGGGACAGACCAATTGACTCGGGTCATCACGTTCAAATCGATTTGCTAGATTGGGAAGCCGGTTTTTCTTTCTTTTTTTTTTTGCGTGCGTGATTTGTATCTTGGCACCCCCCAATGGGGACAACACAATTGTCTAGCTCTCTCTCTCGCTCTTCAAATAAAAAAGGCGCGGGCAGGGGGAGCGGGGGCGGGGACCAGGAGGAACCGCGGGGGGGGGGGAAGGAGACAAAACAGTTGTAAAACAAGCAAGACGCGGCCCCAATGGCCGTTCGTCATTGTGCCAAAATTGGCATAACGAGGGTTAGGGTAAATCTCGCTCGCTTTTTTTTTTCTTCTTCTTGCCCTGGCCGGATGCCGCGCGTTCTCCAACCTTTCTTCTATTTTCATGCTGTTTGTGTCATTGTTTGCATTTAAGGAGCATAAAATTCAACTTGTTTGTTTATCATCTCAATGTCGCGTAATCCACATCCAAAAGGTGCTGGCGCGTCACCCAGATTTTTCATTTAAAATCGATGTTCTTGATTCACCCCACGGTCGAGGGACGCATTAGGGAGCTGCATGCTGCTCCTCGTTCGTTTTTTTTTTTTCTTCGTCTTCCCCCTCTTCTCCCCCCAACAACCAATTTGCCTGTGAGAATTGACCCGCCCTTGTTGCAAGGGCATGGAAAAAAAAGAGCTGGTGTCAAGCCAAGGCATCCCCTTTTTGGGACATGCCGATGCTTTTTTCGCGAAAAAAAAAAGGAATAGGTCGCTTTTTTGCTTGTTTTTCATCCTATGGTCAGTGCACCGACATATGTGATGCGTGTTCTTCATGTCTCTTTCTCGTTTTTTTTTTTCATGTTTATTCAAGCGGGTACCGGGGAAGGAGGAAACAGAGAGAGGGGGTGGCGCTGCCATTATGTCATCTGCTTTTTTTTTTAACACCGGGAGCGTGAAACAAATGGAGCTGCGAAGCGAACGCGAAAAAAAGGGGGGTGGAGTAAGGGGGGTCACTTGCAAGCCCTTCCCATATCGACTTGGTGGTACTTTCACCCTTTTTTGAGCCAAATGGCTTGAGCGATCACAAGATGCAGTGTCTTTTTGTTTAAAAAAAATGGACACATGACCCTTTTCCTTGGCCAATTCTCTTCAGATGCCACCCGTGATTCGCGACTTGACGTTGTGTACCTTCAAGAATGGTCTGTTGCTCGCCATCTTCTCCCCCCACGTTCCGTCTCCTTTTTTTTTTTTTTATTCCTGTTCTTTTTTTTGTGAACTCAGTCATTGTACGACATGCCGGTGCCCTTGCTCTTTGCGACGCAGTTAAAGACGCAAGCTTTAAAAAAGAGATGACCCAAGATTTCCCTTTTTCCCTGGCTCCCTTTCTTTCTTTCTCTCTTTTTTTTTTCTCTTTCTTTCTTTCTCTCTTTTTCTCCTCATTTGCTAGCCCCCCTTTTTTTTTTATTTCTCTCTCTTTTTTCGCACTTTATTTTTTTAAACTTGTACAATCGCCTTGATTTTATGTTGAGCTCATAGACATCCCACCATAGCCCACGCCAAGTGTTTTTTTTCGAAAAAAAATGTCATCCAACGTAAGCTGATCAATTCCTAATCGATCCCCCCCTAGTCCGTGCTGATGAATCTTGTCGCGACCCTCCCTTGCGCCCTTTCTCCTTTTTACCCTTTTCTCTGCAGTGCAAACCAACCCAATTCACCCCCCTGGTGCTCTATCACGACTCGGGCGCCCAGTGCGAAGCGAGTGTCATGATCCAATACCGCGACAAAGTGAGCGACATGCTGCAGCGCAATGCCCACTGGTGGGCTGATCAAGAAAAAATGTACCCGCGCGATGAAAATGGTACGACATTGACAAAGAAATTCAAAAAATTCAAAAAATTGAGCAAAACGCGCTCATTTCGACGTGTTTTTTTCGCCCCCTCCTTTTTCTCTTAGACAGCACGACGATGAAAAAGCAGGGTTTCCGTCCCGTGCATATTGACGGCGGTGCGGCAGATGTACCCGACGAAACAGTTGATTTTATGCTTCCGAGCACGAGTACAAGCTCCACATCAAGCACCGAGTCTGCAGACAGCGTGTCGACACAAATGACACCCAAGTTGATGCTTTCTCCAGGCATTGGGCCGCTCGAGCCAAAGACAGAAATCAATCCCAAGCCTTTGAATTTCCAACAGCGCCGCCGCGCGTCGTTGGACACGCGATCCGCGCTCTTTTACGCGCCTCCCCCTGCCCCTACAGCGCCGCCGCAGCCGCCGCGTGTCGCGTCGTCCAACGGATTCGTAGCGAGCCCATTTTATTCACCGCCTTGCTCGCCCACGGAACCACTTGCCCATTGCATCCCCACATCGTCGGTATCCACCCCGCTTTCGTCTGCAGCCATCGACCCTCATTTGCCCCGCCACGCCGCGCCGCCCATGCCATTGCATACGCATGCACACGCGCAGCCGCAGACACATGTTGCACACAGCCATCTCGCGACCGCAGGCACACATTCGCATCACGACTACTATGGCGCAGCGTTGCCATCGCCCACGGCATCCGCAACACTGCCCACAGGATCGCAGCACGGCTTGCCCACCCCCACCACGGTCATGCCCGCCGACGACGACAACAAATTCACCTTGAAGAAGCGTCGCCGCGGCAATTTGCCCAAACCCGTCACCGAATACCTGAAAAATTGGCTCATTCAGCATAAAAAGCACCCGTACCCGACAGAGCGCGAGAAACTCGAGCTTGCACAGGCAACAGGCCTTGCCGTCAATCAAATTAGCAATTGGTTCATCAATGCGCGCCGTCGCATCCTTCAGCCCATGATGGAAGCAGAACAAGCACAACAAATGATGCTTCTGCATGCACATCCACCGCCCATGGCTTCTGCGCCGCATGCTTCGTACCATGACAATCAAAATCCCTATGCGAACAATGCCATTCATGCACAAAAGCCATTGGAAGAAAAGAAACGCAGACAACTCGACATTTATGCGTATCACGGCTTCACAGAACAAACAGGTAAATTTTTTTTCTCACAAACACACGTCCTTTTGCTCACGACCCTGTCATTTTTGACACCTTTTTATTTTTTTGCTCTTTTAGAAGGCACAAAAGCATGGGCCATCCGCCGCACCAAGCTGCCCAACATTGAAATCCCTGAAAAAGATCAACACTTTTTCGAGTCGACCCCGGAAGGGTCGCTCGCCCATTAGCGTCGCCCTTTTTCTTTGATATTTATTGATTTATGGTGATTTATCTCTTTTTCTTTTTCATTTTATTTGCCTATTCCCCTCGTTTTTTTTCTTTATCCCCCCTGTCCCTCTTCTTCTTGTTACCCTCTAAGCAAAAAAAAATATCTCTTTTGTATACCCATATCTTTATGTTACCCTCCTCTGTTCTCCCCATTTCTCCCCTCCCCCAATATGTATTTTTTTTTCTCTGGTAAATAAACGCTCTCTCTTTTGTGTGGCCCTTTTTTGTTTGTCTCGCCTGCAGCAAAGAACAGTAAACTCAATTGGCACAATTGACACAGTCCAATGTATCGCTGACGCGCCTTTTTAATTGAAAAGAAAAGAAAATATCGGGCGTGGCCGCGCCGCGTCAATGGGACGAGACCAATTGGTGCGTTCGTCGTGGCAGGACAACAATAGGCCCGTGTCCATAATGAGAAGCCGCATTTTCGTTCATGTGGGAGGAGATGATCCGCTCTTTTTTTTTTCTTTTCTTTTTGTTTTGCGGGCTTGGGCGATGTCGTGTCACCTTGTCCAGAAGGGTTAGGGGTTTGCGTAAAAAAAGGAGGGGGTGCAAGACGCGTCGCTCTATTTTCCCCGGCCCCACCCCCCTTTTTTGCATCGCTCAGCCAAGAAGTTTGCTTGTTGTATCGATTTTTTTTTGTGTCCCATGTGCAGAATTGACAAGGTGAGAGAGTTGTGAGCAGTGCTCTAAATTAATTCAATTGACGTAACATGCGTCGACTCCTTGAAAAAATAAAAAACGCGCTTCCATGGGTGTCTAGCACGTCCTGGGGCACCAAGCTCAAAAGTTGCCGCGCGTCGTTTTTTACATTTTGCCCTTTTGACGCGCTTTTTTTTTTGCTCGCTTTTTTTTACTGTGTCTTTTTTCCCATGCAAGTCATTGCAAAATGGCCCTTTTTGCCTCGTCGGAACACGCGAAACAGGATGGCCAGGTGAGACAAGAGGAAACACAAGCACCCTTCAAAAAAAAAAAAAAAAAACGGCCGGGATTGCCCCCAGACCACCGCAATTGAGCTCGTTTCCCCTCCTCCCCGCTCTCCTTCTCACAAACCAGACCACCTTTTGTGACCCTTTCCCACTTGTCCAACTCCTTAAAAACCTACATTCGTGTAACCAAATGACAAGTGACAAGTGCCGAAAATCAATTAAGCGAAAACGCTCCATCCGGCAAAGGCTCAAAGGGCGTCCCCCATTGTCCTACCTCCTAAATCCAACAACGAGGCTGTGTGTCACCCCATTGTTCTGGTCAGAATTCTGGGCAAAAGAGACAAAACCAGAGAATTGTGCCTGACAAAAAAAAAAAAAAAAGGTGGATGCAGCTTGCTCTTTTTTTTCCACTGCTCCCTATCAATCGCCAAGTGGCACCACTTGATGGGATGGTCGTACGAAAAAAAAAAATGCAAGCCGCCCGTCTCTGGCCATCGGGCGAACCTCCAATTGCTTCTCTCTCTCTCCTCTCCCCCAATTTTTGGTGCACAAGAAAGCAAAAAATACCTTAAAGAATGCAACCGCGCACCCAGGCAATGCTAAAAAAAAAAAAAAAAAAAACGAGGTCATCCATGCTCATGTGCAATTAGCGAGAAACAGGGCACGGGATGCAAAAGAAAAAAAAAATCGGGGGAGGGCGATGGGCGGTCTGGGCGTATGCCAAGGAGCAAAGGGGGGGGAGGAGGGCCGCTAGAAACATTGGGTAGTGTGTTTGCCCTCTGTTGACTCTTTTTGTTGTCTGGCCACAGGGTTGGAATGGGTGCGGCTCGCGGCGCCGCGTTCCCTCTGTTTGATGTTTCATCCTTTTGTATAGTGCAGCTCCCGGTTCAGGCGGTCTGTGCGCTGAACTTATTGTCGTCACTTTTCTATCGTCACTAGTTGTCATGGGGAAAAAAGGCAACTGTCGCGACAGCTCCTAGGATAACGAAAAAAACGAAACCTTGCCCTGCTACGATGGTTTTCCCAATGTTTGGTCTTTATTATTTTTTTTTATCTTGCCTTCAAAGCTACTTTTGTTCTCAATTCCCACAGGCACACAATTCAGAAGCAATCGGTGTCATCGGAATAGGGGGGGACATGCATGCTTTTATTATTACTTTATTTTATTTTTTTACGTTTTTTTCTTTTTGCACGTGTGACGGCAAAGCGGCGCACCATTTCTCGGCCTTGACGCGCGAGTTGTTGCATTATCTCAGCGACTTTTTACATGCGTGTTGTACAGCTGAAAAATAGCGGATGGTACATGGGGGGCGACGATAGGTGCTTTTGTCCGCATGATTGTCATCCATTCAGGATGCAAAGAGCTCGTGTAACCCTGATTGACACACGCGTCTCTCGACAATGTCATTTGTTGCGTTCAGTCCGACACAATGGGCACACAACTTGCACAAAGGCCCTGGCTCCATGCGCCAACAATCGATCACCGGCACCAATGACATGACGCGTAAAAAAAAAAAAAAAAAAATCGGTGCGTTGCACCGAGCCTTTTTTGATCGTGCTCCTGCTTCCATCAAGATTATGGTACAGACTCGTAAAAAAAAAAAAAAAAATTAGCCCGTGGCACCGAGAGTCCATTTTTTAATCATGCCCATGCGGTCGGACAGATTAAATCCCGTTAAAATACGACGTGTCTCGTTGCAGCGCACATAAAAACAGAGAATGTTGTGCCATGAACATGGTTTGCACGCGCCCAGACCCGCTTGCAGGTCGTATTCGTTGAGTTTGTGGCCGATTTGGGGGCCGATTTTGTGCCTAGATTCGCGATAGTGGCGATTTTGTGAAAAAATGCATTAAATGCGCACAGTCTAATGTTGGAAGCTGATTGTTATCGTCGAGTCCTTGCCTCTTGCGCATCTTTTGGTGCAAGTTTGGGGCTGCTTGGATAATAATTTTGGTAAGTGCTTTATAAAAAATGTTCATTTTTTCCCGATATCTTTAGTCGAGTTTGTCACCAGATATTGTATGACCTCGAAACACGTCTCAGCGTGAAATAGCAAGCTGGAAACCCGACCGGGACGCGACTTGCAAGCTGTCGCGAGTCATAGGGGCACGCAACACGCAAATCAATATTTGGCCATGACGAGGCTCCAAAATCAAAATCGAAAAAACAGGTCTCCAGAATTGCGCCAAACTTACACACAAGAAAGCCTGCTTGGCGAAACCACAAGAAATGCCAAAATGGGCGGCGGTCCATCTAACCGTTGACGAGCAATGCGTGATTTTGACGTTAAATTCAACCGCGATTTGCTCAGGAAGAACACGTTCATAGAGCCGCACCAACGCGTCCACTAGCAAAAGAGGCGCCCGGTGCGTGGGTTTGATTAAAAACTGGCGCGTGTAAATCGGCGTGTGACGCGATTTATCACGCGTCGAAAATTATTTATGATTTTCAACGCGTATCAAAATGCCCAAAAAATTGCTTTTTTCATAGATCACCCATGTCGACGTACGCAGCAAGTCATCCTCTTCCTGATGGTGCCTGTTACTTGGAGAAAAAGGCACTTTTCGTCGAGGTGACCTTGTGATGAAAATAAACAGCGAAACGCGTTTAACGCGAAAACTAGCCAATGGACCTCTGCTTTTTTAGTGTTTTCGCCGGTAAACATTGCGTGCCCACCCTATACTTGAAGGGCGTGGCGATCTGACAACTTAAATTTCTCCATTTTCATCTCCTCGGCTGCACCTCTTGGAAAATTGGCAATTTTCGAAAATCATTTATTGCGCAGCGTTTAGCGGTCGCGATGTTCTGGCGGTGCACTTACTAGGGCAATTCGGCCGTTTCTGTTCGATCTAGCGGCTAAAACCCGTAGTCTGATCAGATGGTTGTCAAGATAATGATCCTTTTCGCAAATTTGAACCTGATTTGCAAGTTATGCACCAAACTCTTGATCGATCGGGATGAAACTTGCATCATTGAATAGAGAGATGCGCTCAATGATCATTTCACCTCCGCATGAGTTGTCACGAACGACAAACTTTGCACGCTTTTAAACAAAGTCAAAATTCTCGGCGCCATGTTTTATTACGATATTTTTTTTTCTTTTTCTACACAATGTTGCTTTGCTGCCTCTTTGCCCACCAGGAGGGAGCGGCTGGCTTTTTCCATGTGGCGACACGTGATTTTTTAGCAAACAGAGTGGGGCTTTGGCTGATGCCGCTGTCTCCGAGCGAGGTTGGCGATGCCATGGGGTCATCGACGAACCAAGTGGTGGTGCGCGGCGGTCCAACGCACGATTGCGTGCGCAGGGGTGGTGCCACGCTTGGCGGTGCCATGTCCACGGCGACCGGTGCGGTCTTTTGCTTGACGGCGCGCACAAGCATCTTGAACGACGCTTTGAGCGACTTGCGGCGTGCTTGTTTTTCCTGGATTTGCTGCCTTTCGAGCTCTTTCTTGGCGGCCTGTTCATCCAGTAATTGCTGCACGTCATCGAAGGCGTGATCCAGCGTCATGAGCACCGAATCGACGTCGGAATTGTCCTTTGCTGCATTTTCATCGCCATCGATGGTGCTTCCCTGGCTGCTGGCGAGGCCATCGGGTTCACCAAGGGTCATTTGGGGCGGCGGGGATGCGGACGCGGCGATTTTGCTGAGATCGCAGTGGAACGACGCACGCTTGCGCGTGAGTGGCGTGATTTCATTGCCATTGGCGCTTGTGAGGATACGGAACAGGGCCGGGGACGCCTCGGACAGAGCTGGGTCGACGTGCATGTCAAAGATGGACGTGGACCGAAGCACGCGGCGCGCGTTGGCCTTGGCCTGGGCTTGGTTGCATTGCAAATTATCAGGAGTGCATGCATCGTCCTCGCTTTCGTCGCTTTCATTGTCGTCGTCCCCCTTTTTTGGTGCGGCAGGGACCATGGCCAGCCAGGGGTCGTCGTCGTAGTCGAGCAGGGACACAAGACCAAAGCTGTCGTCGGAATTCGCGTAAAAAATGAAATCAGCGGCACATTGTCGCTTTTTTCGCAGGATCAGCCGGTCGTACGATTTGGCCTTGGCTTGCGACGCGGCTTGCGTGCCGGCCGACGCGTTTGTCGCGACACTTTGTGATAAAAGCGGCTTCTTTTTGGCTGATTTGCCGTTTTTGCCGCTTTTGTTGGCCTTGCGCTGCTGCGCCAGGTGCTTGGACCGGTCGATGATCATGCGCGTCATGAAATGACCAGCCTTTTCCGCTAGCAAAGGATCGCAGTCGGCAGGACCGAGCGTCACCTTGCCCATGGCCTCACCCAAATGGTACGCGTGCATCTGATTCTCGCGCTTATGTTGCATCACAAGCACCAAAAAATCCACAATGTCCACGAGCAAATCATAGCCCTCCCTGGAAATCAAGTGTTCCAATTGATGCAGCGTGCATGCTAAATCAGAGATCAACAAAAAAAAAAGATGGGTGAATCAGGGTTTGCCAATAAAAACACACACACACACTCACACACACACACACACACACACACACACACACACACACACACACACAAAAGGAGGCCATACTCTCATAATTGATGAGTCGCCACGATTTTTTGGGCAGGATTCTGTGTTCGCATCCCCAAAGGATATCTTGGAGCAAGGTGGCAATGGAGTGCACACTGAAATGAGGCAAGTCGTCGGCAAAAAGCACCTGATGGTAGAATGTCTTGTACAAAAGCACATTGTTGGGCGCTGCGAAAGGCCAATTGAGCGAATGGCGCGGCGCGCAGCGTCAGTTATCCTTTTTGTCGATCTCTTATTATACATTACCTGATTTCCGCAGGATCTTGCGCTCCGTCAAACCTAATCACCTGTGTGAGCAGGAAAAACAAAGACTGGTGCGTCATGACCGGTCTTACCTCGCTTCTTGAGATCATCCATGCAAAGGCGTGCCACGTAGCCACAGAAAGCAAACGAGTAAAACATCTACAATGGGACAAAAAAAATAGGGGATTGAGTTTTTTTTTCTTTTTTTGAATAACGCGTCGATATTTCATTTTTTTTTTTTTACAGCAGAAATAAGAGAACGGGCAAGAGAAAGAAAACAATGAGAAAAGGGTCGAAGCTTGCTTGCATCGTACTCAATGGCCATGAAATGGGCATTAGTCTTGAGGAGGCGGCGTTGATGGGCCAGGGGGGATGACAAAAGGGGGGAGGGGCCAGTGAACAAGGACCAACCAAGGGGGGTGGGAAAGCGAGAGTGCGCGCCTAATTGACTCAAAAAGGGGGCCAACTAACAAAGAGAGATTGGAAAAAAAGGGGGCATTTGTGCAAAATTCGGTCATTGGTGCTTTTGCGGTGCACGCCAAAAGGCTAAAAAGGTGACGGATTTGAAATTCTCATTGTTGTTGAAATCAGGGAGGCGAGAGCGACCCGCATGATCTTGGCGCCCCTCATGCAAATCATCTTGCATTGATTTAAAGAAAAAGCTTGCTGAGTCGGCGGCCGGGCGTCAGCGTGCCTCAAATAGGCCATGCCGAGCCGAGGTCACGCTTTCCTTTTTTTTTTTTTGAATGATGCCAGGTGACCAGCACGAGCGTAAAATGACGCGAATGGCAAGCGCCAAGGCGCTGCGTGGCACATTAAAAGCCATTTTGATCCATTGGCCCAAGTTGACCTGCCAAGGAGGGGATGGCTCGTCGTTGTCCCAAAGGACGCTGCGACCTGACGACCTGTGCACTTGCAAAGGGTGGATTAAGGAGATGATGCATTGATTTACCAAGGAAACAAGCCTGATTCTCATCAACCTGCGCTTTATTTGGCTGGTGGCGCTTCATCTCCTGATCCTTTTGGACCAAGCGCCACTCTGGGATTCTCGGCCACGACACAAAGACGCGCTCAATAACTCATCAACGAAAAAAAAAAAAAAAAGACGCGTCGTCAGGCTTAAAAATCGCGATAAACGAGACTTTAGATGATTGATTGCTAGCCAGTGGTGCTGATTATTTTATTTCATTGTTGGGATGGGAGAGAGAGAGTGAAAAAAAAGCCAGGGGAAGGGGAAAGGGGAAGAGAGAGAGGGAGAGAGGGAGATGCGCGGGAGATCGCATACCAAAGAGGATAAACGAGATGGAAAAAAAAAAGTCATTCATGGGCTAGCTGGATAGGGAGAAGGGGAAGATAAGGCCGCTCAGTTGCCGCCACGGAGACGGAGGACCAAGTGGAGCGTGGATTCCTTTTGGATGTTGTAGTCGGAAAGCGTGCGGCCGTCTTCCAATTGTTTGCCGGCAAAGATGAGGCGCTGTTGGTCGGGAGGGATGCCTTCCTTGTCCTGGATCTTTTGCTTGACATTGTCGATGGAATCGGACGACTCAACCTCCAAAGTGATGGTCTTGCCGGTCAAGGTCTTGACAAAGATCTGCATGCCACCACGGAGACGGAGGACCAAGTGCAAAGTAGATTCCTTTTGGATGTTGTAATCAGACAAGGTGCGGCCGTCTTCCAATTGCTTGCCGGCAAAGATGAGGCGCTGCTGATCGGGGGGAATGCCCTCCTTGTCTTGGATCTTTTGCTTGACATTGTCGATGGAGTCGGATGATTCGACCTCCAAGGTGATGGTCTTGCCGGTCAAGGTCTTGACAAAGATCTGCATGCCACCGCGCAGGCGGAGAACCAAGTGGAGCGTGGATTCCTTTTGAATGTTGTAGTCAGAGAGCGTGCGGCCATCCTCCAATTGCTTGCCGGCGAAAATCAAACGCTGCTGGTCAGGAGGGATGCCTTCCTTGTCTTGAATTTTCTGCTTGACATTGTCAATGGAGTCGGACGACTCCACCTCGAGTGTGATGGTCTTGCCAGTGAGCGTCTTGACGAAGATTTGCATGCCACCACGCAGACGGAGGACCAAGTGGAGCGTGGATTCCTTTTGGATGTTGTAATCAGAGAGCGTGCGGCCATCCTCGAGCTGCTTGCCGGCGAAAATGAGGCGCTGCTGGTCAGGAGGGATGCCTTCCTTGTCTTGGATCTTTTGCTTGACATTGTCGATGGAATCGGACGACTCCACCTCCAAGGTGATGGTCTTGCCAGTGAGCGTCTTGACGAAAATCTGCATACCACCACGGAGACGCAGAACCAAGTGCAGAGTGGACTCCTTTTGGATGTTGTAGTCAGACAGAGTGCGGCCGTCCTCCAGCTGCTTGCCGGCGAAAATCAAACGCTGCTGGTCGGGGGGAATGCCCTCCTTGTCTTGAATTTTCTGCTTGACGTTGTCGATAGAATCGGACGACTCGACCTCCAGAGTGATGGTCTTGCCAGTGAGAGTCTTGACGAAAATTTGCATAGTGCTTGGGTAAAAAAAAAGTGGGGGAGATGAAGGAAAAAAAAAGTACGAGGAAGAAAGTGTGTGAATGTGAAAAAGGAGCGGTTTCGTCTTTTATACGCCAAGACCGCCGAGCGCTCTGATTGGTTTGTCGACTATCAGGAATGTTCCAGCAGCTCCGGTCTAAAAATGAGGCCATCTTTTGCTGTGCCAAGCTGCGAGCCCAATGACAAAGTGGTTTGAACCATGCGACACTCTTGCAAAAACCACTGGCTTGTCAAATGTTTGTCAATGGACCAACTTCATCGACTAACTTGAAATTAGCCGATTCACCCATCGTCATGAATTGGGGATCCATGGCCAAGCAAAAGTGCCAAGTTTCTGCCAAAAAAAACATGCGGCAGGGCCAATTTCAAGCTCAATGACTGCGACAGCCTGGCAAAAAAAAAAAAAAAAAAAAAAGGCCCTGGTGCTTTCAATGTCCAAAGAGTCTCTTCAGCAGGTGTGGCCAATCAGAGATCACGGCGGTCTTTGGCCCTCTTTTTCGACTTTTCGTGATCAAAGCACAAAAAAAAAAAAAAGCTTTTTTTCTTTCTTTCTGCTTTATTTTACTCGATCACGATGTCTACTCCCCCAAAAGGTACACTGACGCGCTGCATAATCGACGAGGCTCAAAAGAAAAAGAAAAAGAGACCGAGGACTACGCGAAAGTGTGCAAAACGCTCGAAATGGCCTGTTTTTGTGTTTTCTTTTGCGTGTTTGCGTCCTGATCTCGAATTTGCGTGACTGATACGCTCCTCTTTGTAGCTGAAACGCTTACACTCAAGCTGGACGATCTGAAGATCGACAACAAGGGTAAGCGAGCCGTGGCTTTTGCCTCTTTTTTTTCATGCGTTGCTCATCTTTTGCTTGTGTTTGCACGTTCTCCCTTAGCGCCATCATCCAAGGCACCCGAGGAACCCAAGGAAGAGCCCAAGGAGGAGCCCAAGGAGGAGCCCAAGGCCGAGGAAAATGAGGAAGAGGCCAAAGCCGCCGAAGGCAAGTCAATTGCGCAAAAAATGCAGCCATTGGTGTTGACACGGCTTTTATTTTACAGAGGACAACTTGATTCAAAGCACCCACACCGTCCAAGTCAAGCTGGCCGACCAGCAGCGCGATCCCAATTCGCCCCTTTACTCGATCAAATCCTTTGACGACTTGGGCCTGTAATGCCAGAAATGCATGGAAAAGACGACGTGTCGCTCAATTTTTTATATTCTTGACAGGTCCCCAGATTTGCTCAAGGGTGTCTACGCCATGAAATTCAACAAGCCTTCCAAGATTCAGGAGCGCGCGCTGCCTCTTTTGTTAGAAAATCCGTAAGAACAAGCCAATTTTTTTTTTGTAAAAGCGAGGCATTGATGGCCGTCTCCTCGCTTTATTTCTTTGATAGTCCTCAGAACATGATCGGCCAGTCGCAAAGTGGCACGGGCAAGACGGCTGCCTTCGTCTTGACAATGCTGAGCCGCGTGGACCGCTCGGTGCAGGCGCCGCAGGCGATTTGTCTTGCGCCGTCGCGTGAATTGGCGCGCCAGATCATGGATGTCGTTGAGATGATGGGCAAATACACGGGCATCACGAACAGCATTGTTGTCAAGGACTCGTGGTCCAGAGATCGCGCCATCACGGGGCAGGTCGTCGTCGGCACCCCCGGCTCCGTCTACGACGTCATGCGCCGCAAATTGCTCGCCGTCAAGAGCATCCAAGTCTTTGTCCTCGACGAAGCCGACAACATGCTTGACCAAAATGGCCTTGGCGATCAGACGTTCCGCATCCAAGCGTAAGATTTTTATGCCTCTTTTTTTTTTTTTTTTTTCTACAAAATCGACTCATTTTGATTTTTGAATAGTATGATGCCCAAGACGACGCAAAACGTCCTGTTTTCCGCCACGTTCCCCGACCACGTGCGCCGCTTTGCCGAGCGATTCGCGCGCAATGCCAACGAAATCACCCTGCAGCGCGAAGAATTGAGCGTCGACAGCATCAAGCAATTCTACGTCGACTGCGACTCGGAGCAACACAAGTACGAAGTCCTGGTCAACCTTTATGATCTCCTCACTGTCAGCCAGAGCATCATTTTCTGCAGGGTATGGCCAAAAAAAAAAAAAAAAAGAGAACAGGCAAGAAAACTCATCTTTTTTTCACAATTTTTGTCCTCTAGCAACGTAACACGGCCGATAAAATTGCGCAGCGCATGACGGAGCAGGGTCACGCAGTCGTGGCACTGCACGGGCAAATGTCGCCCGAGGAGCGCGACAGGGTCATGGATGACTTTAGAAGAGGCGAATTCAAGGTGCTGATCACCACCAACGTGATTGCGCGCGGCATCGACATCATGCAGGTGTCCCTCGTCATCAATTACGATTTGCCCCTCGATAGGTACGGTGCCCCCGACTTTGAGGCCTACCTTCACCGTATTGGACGTACCGGTCGCTTTGGCCGCACCGGCGTCAGCATCAATTTTGTCCACAACAAGGACACTTGGGAAAAGATGAGCGAGATCGAGAAGCACTTCAAGAGGGCCATTGACCCTATACCAACGGACGATTGGGAAAAGGTCGAGCAGCAACTCAAAAAGGTGCTTTAAATCAACCCATTCTTCTGTTTCTTTTTTCTTTTTTTTTTTTTTTTACGCCTTCACTGTATTTTCGCACTCTTGAGTGCCCTCCTCTTTTTTTCTCCCCCCCCCACCCACCCAATGGATAGAGAAACTTGTTTGTCCTTTATTCTCCCCCTTGCCCCTGCTCTCCCACTTCACAAAATCATTGTTTTGACTTTTAAATAAAAAATTCATGAAACACCCACCGGGTTGTTTGCAAATGGACAAGATGAATTCACATGGCACAGTGCTCCCTTGTGCGCTTGCGGCGAAAAAAGGCAGTTGGGCGGAGATCAAGCGATGATAATGGGCAGGGTCACGCAAAACAATTGCCCTCGCCCGCTTTTACATTTTTGTCTCTGATCGCTCCTGCTGAAACCTTTTTCTTTTCTTCCAACTATTTTTTTTTCTTTTCTGTATTATGGCGCAGGCCACTCGATTGAACGCTTCAAAAATACGCCTCATCACCTTTGACGCTTACAATACCTTGTTCAAGCCGCGAGGCAGCCTTTCTGGTCAATACGTAAGCTGAAAGCGACGCTTTTGTAACCCCCAACACAGCTTGCTCACCCGGTTTCACGGGGGCGCAGGCACACGAGGCTGCCAAGGTCGGACTCAACATCAGTCCAGAGGCGGTGTCCAAGCATTTTGGCATTGCATACCGTGAACAGGTGCTGCGTGCGCCCATGTATGGCGTGCACCAAGGCATGGCGTCACAAGATTGGTGGGCAGAGGTAAAAAAAATACCAGGGCAGCAAATCCCGGTACAAAAGCCGATCTTCATGCATTTGCTCACTTAATTTTTTTTTTTTTTTTTTGTGCGTTTAGCTTGTATACAACACTTTTGCCGGCGCTGGTGTGGACAAAAAAGGTAAGACAAAATTCTTGTGCGCACTGATGATGAGAGCCAGGGGACACCACGGGGCTCAATTCGTTCCCATAGAACTCGACGGGCAGTTCCCCAAGTTGTTTGCCGCCCTGTTTGCACGCTTCGAGTCCACCGAGGGCTACAGCGTGTTCCCGGACGTCATTTACACGCTAAAGGACTTGCAGCGCCGAGGATTCAGGATGGGCGTCATTAGCAATTGCGACGAACGGCTAGGTAAATGCATAAAATTCAGCAATTGGCTCAAATTGTCACCTAACCCATTTCATTTTGCGTAGAAATCATTATGAAAAACCTCAAGCTGCATGCATACTTTGACTTTATCCTGCCCAGCTGCATCGCTGGATTCGAGAAGCCGGACCATCGCATCTTTGACCGAGCACTCGAACTGGTCAAGCATATGGCCATTGACCCTAGCGAGGTGCTGCACGTTGGCGATGATTTTGAAAGGTTAGTAGCGACTTTTTTCTTCTTTTATGGCGTGAACTCACGCCATCTTCCTATTTTTTAACTAGGGACTATGTCGGCGCGCTGCAAGCGGGATGGAACGCGGTTCTGCTAAAGCGCATCAAGCTGTCGTACGAGGACTCACATCCACCTGACGCCACACCTGACGCCATCACCGGCCGCCCCAAGAGCATCATGTCCATGAAAGACTTGTACCCAATGGCCTGCATCATGCAGCCCCTGACCGACCCCACGATTGCTTCCGACCCCACGCCTACAACTTCCCTTTGCCGGACAGAATCGCACCCACCGCAGACCGCAGTTTGTAGCGCTTCCAATTGAATCCATTTTCGCCATGTACACATCCAATTTGTTTCCTTTTTCTGCTTTCTCTCTTACTTTCTTGATTAAGCCCCTTGCCCTCTAAATAGCCATTATTTTACCCCCCCTTCGTCTTCAGTTTTCCATCGCGTCTTTTATTTTCTCTCATGTGTATCATATGCAAAAAATCAATTAAAAGAATCTGTGTACGTATCACCAAAAAACACGGATTTTAGGAATATTTATCTGGAGTCATCTTTTCTTCATTTGGCCGTGGATTGCTGCGGTTTTGTGCGAGGTCTGAAAAAAAGTGGATGAGCCGGAATATGATACAGTATAGTAAGATACGACCCAGTGGACCTCTGATCTGGTTTTCTATGTTACTGTATGCAGGAAAGGGACGCGCTGAAATAGCTTGCTTGCGAATCCTTAATTTTCGTAGTGCAATGACTCTGAGGTCTGAGAAGTGAGAAGAACTCGCATTTTCAATTTTGGTTTTGCAGAAATTACAGTATCATACAGTACTGTACAGTATGCTTGATTTGACTCTGCCTGCCTGTCCACCAGAAGACCAGATACTGTACGTACAGTATCATGTTCACAAATTAAAAAAATAGCCAGCGTTTCAGCAAGAAGTGCCCGAGAAAATCACAAAAGCACAATTTTTTATTCATTTTTGGATTTTGCACACAAATACAGTAAAACGCTTGATCCATCCATTCACGCTTCAATAATCTCAGTGGACAGAAACCGTCGCATGCTCTCATTTCAATGCCTGAAGCAGCGCGTTATCATACGTACAGTACGTACTGTACACGACGGCACAAAACGTATACGGTACATTTACCATTTAAACAAGAAACAACAAAAAAACGTGTTTTTCTTCTTCAGACTTCCCAGCCTGCTGTGCCTCCAGAAATTTTTTTACAGCCTACTTTGCCGCCAATGAAAATCGCGTCACGGCACAAACTACAGCAGCCCAGTGCTGCTCGCGACGTGTCCGCCCAATTTTTTTGAGCTTGCAACTTCCAAAAATCTTCATTTTGTTCTATTTTGCGCTTATCTTGCCAACTGCATGGTCAACCCCGCCAAATAATAGCCGCATCGCAATCAGCGCAAAATTTGCAACAAAAAACTTAAACCCCCAAAGCGATACGACCAGCCAATTTTATTTGAAAAATCCAGGGGACACTCAGGGGTCATTCAGGGGTCACATATTTCAATCTCAGATATGCCAAATTTGGTAAATTTCAAACTCCGAGTGATCAATGCATCCCAAACAGGTAACTCCGAAGATTTGCTAGTGGCAGACAAAATGGCAGGTCGCTCGAATTTAAGAAAAACTCCCAAAGAGTGACGCATGAACAGCGATCGACCGAGAAAAGTGTCTACTTTGGTGCGAATTTTTTTGCAAAAATTTAAGGTTTGGCACTTCAAAATTAAGTTGCGTGGATTGCATGGATTTTTTTATTTTTTATTTTTTTACGTACTGTATTTTGCATATTTTTGTGTGCTGAATTAAAGCAGGCGCAAGCGGGTGTTGTTGCGTTTTTTTCTAGAGGGCACGGTACTGTACCGTACCCTAACAAAAAAGTTGTCGCAAAACTCCGCAGCGCTGCTTTTTTTTCTGAGACCCACCGAATAGATTTTACTGCTGAGGTCGCGCAAGTGATGGAAATACCCCTGTTTTTGGAACATGGTTTATTTGAATGACACTGAAAAGGCACAAGTTGACGTTTTACAGTACTTCGCAACGGTCACCACGCTCAGGACATTGCCGATCAGTTTGGCGTGTCGCGCAGAACGATTGAACGCGTAAAAAAAAGAATTCGACAAACTGGCACGTACAGTACGAGATAAAAAAAGGGTCTGGGCGCCCTAAAAAAAGTCACAGAACGAGACTTGACGCGTATTGGCCGCTTTATGAGGGCCAACCGGCGAGCCCCTCTCGGCGAGATCAGGGTCAATGTAGCTGATCATGTTCATGAGGGCACGATCAGAAGGGCTCTGCATGCACAGGACTACAACAAGAAGGCCTGTGTGCCTCGAAAAAACCCTACCTGAAGCCTCAACACGTAAGAGCGCGACTCGCTTTTGCTAGGGAACACCTTAACTGGACGGTCGACCAGTGGAAAAAGGTGTTTTTTACGGACGAGACAACGTTTGAGTTGGACGAGTCCAGCAGACGCGAATTGGTCTGGCACCGGCCCCACGAGGTCTACGATCCAAGCTGTATCCAGCCCACTTTCAAGAGTGGACGTTCTAGCCAGATGGTCTGGGGTGCCATTGGCTACGATTTGAAGTCTCCTTTAGGCTTTTTTGAAAAATCAGGGCCAAACCAGCGCCGCACGCACTCCAAAGGCGAGGATTTCGTCACTACGGTGTACGACAACACGCTCCGCCCTATTTTGGACGCAAAAGAAGCCTGGGACTATGTCATTATTATGCAAGATGGTGCTCCCGTACATCGCAGTCTAGTGGCCAAAGATTGGATTGCGGAACACAATCTGACAACAATGGTATGGCCGGCGCAGTCGCCCGATTTGAACCCGATCGAGAATCTGTGGTCTCAACTCATTCAAACGGCGCGTCGGCGCCAAGTTCAAGCCAGGGATGACGATTGACGAATTTCGTCCCGTTATTCGGTCAACTTGGGATGAGTTCCAGCCATCGGAATGGAACAAGTTGATCTTGTCAATGCCTGAGAGGATGAGAGCGGTGGTCAGTGCAAAAGGAGGCACGACGCGTTGGTGACGCGTCTCCACTCGATATATTTTTAACCCTGGCACCATTTTTTTTTAAATTTATACATTAAAGGGCTTTTATCTTAAACATCATGCGTATGAAGTTTGAAAGCATTAGCTCCATTATCGAGCGATGAAGAAATTGTACGAGCAAGTACAGTAAAAGAAAAAAAAGAAAAAAAGCTGGAGCGGAGTTTTGTGACAACTTTTTTGTTAGGGTACGGTACTGTACAACCATTCTTGTTTTTGGCGTTCAGATTATTGAAATGGTTAAATTTCGTGAAATTGGCGATTACGGTACCTCGATACTGTACTGTACTGTACAACAGTAACAACTTGATCAATCACCGGTTATTTCAATCTTACGTATTCTGAAAAAAGAGACGCAAATCGCTCATTTATGTAGCATAAGTTCGCGGAGATTGAAGCTTGATTTTATTACCGCGAAATAATTTTTGAAAAACGCGCCACAACAGTATGTAGTAGCCAAATTTTCAGCAATGTCAAGTTTCTCGATCGCCGAACCAGCTGATTGGTATCGGGGGTTTTAAATTTTTCTGAAAAGAGTGGAGCCAATTATATAGGTGGGAAAGTTTCGTGGCCTTGCGACGAGTCTTTGGTGGTGAAGTGATTTTTTTTCGAATTTTGGAAAAAATAAAGTTACTGTATGATATGATACTTGTTGGTCAATCAGGTCAAAATGCAGCTGGAGGGGCCCCCGTGCATTGTGCTGCGCCAGTGGCATTCACCCGCCGGAAAGAAAATATCAAAATCGCTTTTCATATTTTTCGCCAGCCACGTACAGATGAATTGCTTTCTTTTTTCGCGTTTTCGTTGTTTCTCCGTGTGATCTACCATGTGTGTATGATGGCAGAATTCTGGGGACACATTTTTAAAAATTGGTTTTGGTGGCTCGTCACAGCAGCTCACAGACCAACGAACCTAGAGGGCGATTTTTGATATTTTAATATGTTGGTATCGTTTTGAAACGTTGGCGCTGAATTGAGCAGGCCAGTACCCACAGGGTTTCCTCAACGCTGATCTCGCTTTTTTTTTTTTTTTGGCCAGGGCAAATTGGCAATAAGTGGATTGCTTTGGCGGGTGCGCTGAAGAGTCGCTTTATTTCTGACGCCTCTCAGACGTGGATCAATGCAAAATTGGAACACGTGAAGCCAACTGGAGACGTGGCGGAAATGAATAGCCTCGTTTGCCCAAAAAAAAAAAAGTGGGGCGCGTGAATTGGCGTAGTGTTTTTTGGTTTGTTGTGCCGGGTAAATCTTTACAAAGGGCTTTACAAATGCAAGCGTGCATGGTGAAGGGTGTTTTAGCAAGGAATCGTGTGAACTAGATTGGGTGTTCCCTTTTTTTGTTACTGGATGGGACGCGGGGAAATCGCAGGAAATCAGACTCAGGGGGACGGGGCGGCCGGCAATTCCGTTGACACACAATTGCCGCTTACCGGTGGGCCATTACCCCAGATTGAGCGTCCATAAAAATGCCACGCATTTCTGCTGACTCGTCGCTTTCACGTTTTTGCATTTCTTTCTCCCTTTTTTTTTTTTTCTAGTTCACATACACACATACACTTCTTTCACTATGGCCGCCTGCCCTGACACGACTGCTATTTTCAAGGACAATATCTTTGCCGGCAAGGTTTTGCTGTGCAGCGGCGGCGGATCGGGTATCTGCCGCACCATGACCGAGTCTATTGTGCGCCACGGCGCAAAGGCGGTTATTGTCAGCCGCTCGTAAGTGCCTCGCGCGGCCCTTTTGGTCTCACAATGGCCTTGTGGCGGGCCAATGATGGGGCTTATCAAGTTACATTGGTCGCGCTATTGGGTGTCAAAGTCGTGTTTCTCATTGTGTCTTTTTTTTTTTTTATTGCGCGCGTGTAGCCTGGACAAGCTGGAAAAGGCAGCGGCTGAGATCCGTGCCGCGACGGGCGGCGAATGCATGTAAGATGTGTACAATTGGGGCGAAGGACGCATATTTTTCAATTGGGCATGGCAATGATTTGAGACGCGTGAGCGGTGCCTTTGGAAAAATGACATCGTGTTTCCTGTGCTGACCTTTTTTTTTTTTTTTTTTTTTGTCGTTTATGATTTTAGTGCTGTTGCTGCGGACGTGCGCAATCCTGATCAAGTTGAAAATGCAGTTGCCAAGGCGATTGAGGCGTTTGGGCGTATTGATTTCTTGATCAACGGTGCTGCGGGCAACTTTTTGGCGCCTTTCCAGAACCTTTCTTACAATGCGTACCGCACGGTGATTGAGATTGACCAGATGGGCACGTTCAATTTGACCAAGGCGGCGTCGGAGCACATCAAAAAGGCCAAGGGATGCATCATCAACATCACGGCCACGCTGTCGTATACGGGTATGCCCTTCCAGGCGCATGCCGGCTCGGCCAAGGCCGCCATTGACGCGCTCACCAAGCATTGGGCCGTCGAATTGGGCCCGCACGGCGTCCGCGTGAATGGCATTGCGCCCGGCCCTGTCGCCGATACGGAGGGCATGCAGCGCCTGGGCAAGTTGCGCGGCCCCAATGACAATTTGGACGCGCGCATCCCGCTGGGCCGCCAGGGCGCCACCATGGACATTGCTCAAGCAGGCGTCTTTTTGCTCTCGGATAGCGCCGCTTGGATCACCGGCGTCACTCTCGTCGTCGATGGTAAAAAAAAAAAAAAAAAAAAAAAAAAAAAGAAAAAATCATGAAATTATCGTTTATATTCATTTTTTTCCCCAAACATAGGCGGTGCATGGATGAACGCGGGCTACTCTAACTACCCCGAGTCCGTGCTGAACCCTCCCAAGTCTCGCATTTAAGTAATTGTAGCTTCATCTTGTACATTGTACAAAAAAAAAAAAAAAGCCTCGTCTTGTACTTTTATCTTTTGGTCAATGCACCTACAGCAAATAAATATCTTGTCTGATCTCGCTAACGAAAAAAAAAAGAGAGAGACAAAATGACACGCACACAAAGATTTTATTTACAAAGAGTGTGGACAAAATGTACAAAGGCAAAGGAATAAGCGGGAAAAAAAGAGGTCAAAATTGAATTTGCTCAATTCCTGGAGCCACGATTGAGCTGAATCAAGAACCGGATGCGCGCACATATTTCATCTAGCCCGACCCAAAAATTGAGTGAGTATGCGTGCCATTATTAAAAAAAAACGAGATCTCTTACAAGCTTCCTTTGGCGTCTCGGCCTCCAAATCATACGTCTTATAATCGCGCTCCTTCATCACGCCAATCTTGAAGTTGCTAGGCGCCTTTTTACTCTGTTTGCAGGAGCGCACCGCGTTGACATGGAAGGATGTCTAATAAAAAAAAAAAATGAAATTGAGCTGTTTGTCGCGATTTGTTTGGATCCCAATTTTCCACGCTTACTGTCTTGACGGAATCAAACATGCCCTTGTGCTCTGGGGGCATCAGATGGATGTAATTGCCATCAATGACGAGTGTGCTGACGCGCTTGCCGACAAACATGGGCGTTTTGCGATTGACATTGTATTTCTTGTATTGTTGCAAAAAGGTATCACTTGGCTGCTTGTCGATCTCGTCGCTTGCAAAGTACATTGGGTGTGCATTGTCGTCCTTTTTCTTCTTAATGGGTGAGCGCCAGAGGGGATTGGATGAGGAGGAGGGCGCTGCGAGTGCGGTTGTCTTTTTTGTGAGTGTGAGTTCGTCGACGTTTTTCAGGCTTTCGACGGTGGTATCGTTGGAGACGACCATGTTGCTGTCCGGCAGTGTCAGGATATACTCGTTTGGGTCGAGTTTGCGTTTGCGCGAGACGAGTTCGAGGACGTCGCCGACAAACATCTCTGCATAGATGGGGATGGTAGTGGTGGCGGCGACCTCCTCGCTGGTCATGAGTCTGATTCGGAAGTACTTTATGGGGGTCATTGGCAGGGCGGCCTTTGTGAGCATGGCCTTGGACGATGGCACGGGGACGGCAATCATGGACGAGTCAGCCTCGGTGGCCGTCGATGGTAGCAATGGCGTAGTGGGCGTGTGCATCAGGCTGTTTTGTGTGCCATTGGACGTTGCATCCAGCAGCATCGTGCTGTTGTTGTGTGTGCCCGCTGTATCGCTCAACTCTGCATTGCTGGACGTGTGTGAGTGTGGCGCCGTCGTCGCCGTCAGCAATGGCTGATCCTGCGATTGCAAATGGTACTGCAGCTGCTCCTGTTGCATCAATTGCTGCTGTTGCTGCAGCAATGATTGCTCAGGCTGTGGCGAAATGGCACGCTCGTCATCCGCCATCAAAACCGGTGGAAGCGCAAGCTGTGATCCCGCTGCCTTTTTGACCGCGTCCAAATCCGGCTTGAAACGGCCCATCTTGGCGCGAATCTGCTCGTTTTGCTTGGCTACAGAATAAATAAAAAAAAAAGTGAGTCGTTTTCACCATATACATTTCGTTTTTTTTCGCATTTTTTCCTCTGTTTTTTTTTTTTTTTTTCTCTCCGCCGATTTACCTTGGGAGGCATTGGCGCGACACAGGGCGAATTGATCAAAGGAGACCTGGTTGATGCGTCGTGTTCGGTCGAGTGCAGGCAAATCATCCTCGATTTCGCCATCGTCCTCTGCAATGAGAAGCACCCACTCGGCAAGATCGATCAATTCGGGCTCGAGGTCGGGTTTGCGGTTCTGCTCGACATAGTCGTAGAGGATGTAGCCGATGACGTCGTCGATGATGGCGTCTGGGCGGACGACCAGCTGGATGGGCTTGAATGGTGTCTTTGTATGAGGGAGGTAGACGCATAATGTCATTGGTTTGTTGCTACCCTTGCCGGAGGCGTGCGAGTACGATGCGTATGGATTCTCGGCCTTGGAAGCCTTGGCCTTGATCATGGCGCTAAGCGCGGATTTGCCGTGTGTGACGCGATACGCGGGTTTCATTGGGAACCACGTCGCGTCGGGCAATGGCTTTGTGCTCGTCTGTGCATGCGACGACGTGAAGCTGGGACGGCGCGGCTGAATGGCCTGGCCTAGCTTTGGTAATGGCGGTGGCGGCACGGTGGCAGTGCCATTGGGCGGCGAGTAGATGGACCGTGCCGCGTCGTTCAAATAAGGGATGGACGACTCTTGTGTGGTGGTGTCGATCACGTCCAAGGACGACCGCGGCGACGGGTCAATGTTGGATTCCATGGATGGTTGCAAAGACGCGTCGCCCGGCGGCTCGCTCTGCGTGCCTTGCGAAAGAATTGACGTGTCGTCCAGCGGCTTGCTCGACAGTCGCGGAGCCACGGCAGGCACCTTTGGCAGCGATGCATGCTGCAATTGAAGCTGCCTAGATGAAGAAAAAGCCAAAAAGCGCGTCAATTTCCCCCCATTTTAGCCCCAATTGACGCTTTTCTTTTCTTTTTTTTTTTTTTTCCTTACCTGAACTCCGAGTCAAAATCGTCGTCGTCTTCCGTGGTGGCAAGGCCGGCAGAGGGCGATTTTTTTTGCTTTGAGATATCGTCATGCGGCTGTTTTTTGGCGCGCAAATAATGTGTTCGCTTTGTGCGCGGCGTAGACATGAGTCCAGAGCCAAAAAGTGGGTTGTCCTTGGCGGCAAGGTCGTAGACGGGCGAGTAGCAGTATTGCATCTCGGGGTACCTTGGCGCGGCAAGCCGGATATAGTCATCCGACATGGCCGTCGGAGCAAACGACAGCACACGCTCGCCACGCTCCTCAAGACGCAGAAACTTCACACGCATCACGTGCAAAAGATAGTCAGCATCCGTCGTTAACGCCATCAGGACGGAAAAGCACCCAAACGACCCAAAAAGTGAGAAAAGAAAAAAAAAAAAAAAGGTGAGAAGAAAAAAGTGTAAGGAAAATTGCGACAGTTGACCTCTTTCCACTCCCCCTCTTCCCCCTTTATTCAATCTCCGCCCGCACAACCAGCAAAGGTTGCACAAGGCGCAGAGCATCGTCAGGCGTGCAAATGACCTCTTGTTTTCCACTCTTTATGCGATTTTGTTTCCCCCTCGCCTTTCCCCACACGAATTGAAGCCAAAAATTGCTGGCAACCAGGCCAATTGACTTGGTGTTGCTGAAGAGCACCCGTTCCCATGGCCCAACCCCCTTGAAAATCATGATGTACGAGCCAGAGGCTGCGCCAAGGCGCGTTTTTATTGTTTTTTTTTCTGATTGACTGCCTTTGTGAGCCATGATAAATTACCTGTCGAGTACTATATGACCATGTCATCTAGGATTTAAAATTTTAAAACAAAAAAATAAGGTGAGCAAGCAAGAAAAATAAGTGTCCGGTATGCATTTTGCAAAATTATTGCGAAATCAAAAAAATGGGCATGATTTGTGTGTAAATCCGCCAAGGTATGATACCAGACGTCTTTTTTATTCACAGCGGGCCAAAAGACGCAAAGTGCCCGCTGCATGATGCATGATAATATAATCTACAGGGTAAAAAAGATGAATGATAAAAATACAGTGGAGGGGTAGGGGTCTGGTAGAGGCGAGAAGGCGTAAATAAAAATAAAAGGGGGGGGAGAAAAAAAAAAAACGACGTGCCAATAAATTAAAAGAAGAAAAAAAAAAAAGGGTGGCACGCGTGTTCAATTGCTCCAGATCCCTATCAATGGGCGTGAACGCGCTCATCAGCTGCTTCATGAGCGTTCTGAGCATCATTGGCGTCGATTTCAGGGCGCTCGACGCGCTCCTCATCAACGGGAGGCAGACCAAAGAGTTCGCGACGCTCGTTCTCGACCTTTGAGTCATCAAAGGTGCCCATGTACGGCTGCGGGTTGGGGAAAATGTGGTAGATGGCAATGCCAATGATGACAATGACATAGGCGACAGGGTACAAGGCGGTGACTGTGTAGCCAAACAGGCCGAGACCAAAGATAAGGCCATAAAAGTCGCTTGTGAGAAGCGACAGATTGTAAAGGAGGGCACTGCCCAGGCGGAACATGACGGGCGCCAACGAGTAGAGGATAAACATACAGCCCGTGTATGCGACAATCATGCCAATGGCCTCGGGTTGCGCCACCAATGTCGAGAATTCACTGCGTTCCCAGATCATCATTTGCACAAAGTTGATGATCGTGGCAAAGAACGTGAACATACCAATGACCTCGTACAAGGGATGCTTGCGCGCCATGTATTCCTCGCCGACATTCGAAAGGCCATAAAAGGTGGCGCCAAGTAAACAGAACAAATCACCACGCACAGGGTCCGACGCCGTCCAATTCTTGCCCGTGATCACGTCGCTGACGACCAACATGGCCAGACCCACAAGCGCAATGAACACGCCGAGGAATTGCACCCAACGATAGCGCACCTTGAGGAAGAAATACGACAAAATCATACAAACGGGCGTGCTCCAGCAATCCAGCAGCATGGCAGACAGCATGTTGGTGTACTCGTACGATTTCACAACAAAGTAGTTGCCCTCGACATCCACAAAGCCCAAAAAGAAGTAGAAAATACCACGGCGCCAGAATTGAAGCAGCCATCCTTTGAGGCCACGCTTGTAAAGCGCATACGAGTTGTACACGATCGCAAGCAAGGCATACACCAGGAATGTCTGCATCGTCGGCGCAGAAAGACCATAGTCATTCGCCAATTTCGTCGTTGTCACATTGGTGCCCGTGATGCAAAGCGAAAGCACTTTTTAAAAAAAGAAAAAGGGGGTCAGAGATGCGTCTTTTTTTTTTAATCCAATTTTGCCCCCACATACATTGGCCAAGAAGTAAGACACGCAGGAACTTGGGGTCCTTGAGAAATTCAA
This sequence comes from Gongronella butleri, assembly GCA_025201375.1. Classification (NCBI taxonomy): domain Eukaryota; kingdom Fungi; phylum Mucoromycota; class Mucoromycetes; order Mucorales; family Cunninghamellaceae; genus Gongronella; species Gongronella butleri. The sequence continues at coordinate 238,283 of JAIWZP010000017.1, forward strand.
AGCGCTGCTTCCATGTTTTGGGCGGTGCAATATGAGGGACGGCGGCTTGTGCCTGGTCGTGCTGCAGCTCAACAGCCTCCTCGAGCTCAATTTTTTCAGAGAGTGCGGGCGAGTCCATGTTCACTCTCTCCTGTTCGACGGCGACTTTTTCACTCATAGCAAAACAACAAAAACAAGGAAAAAACGAGCGACAGGGCGTGCAAAAAAAAGAAAAAAGGAGATAAGGAAAGAAAAAGAGATCTGATCATTCTTCCCGAAAAAAATTTTTTTTATTCCCATTGGAAATCCGCATCAGGTGCGGGTGTGTGAGCGATTTTTTGTGATCCATCGTCCCTTTTTCGATCTTTTTTTTGCATCCAGAATTCAGATGGGGTTTTTTGGTCCCAAAGATGCTCGCGACAAGATATAAAAGTGCATTACAATGTGATTTTTATTTTTTTTCGGGGTGTATTTATGGATGGACAGGGGAGGATCCACGGGTAAAAGAGGGTTTGAAATGAAAAAAAAAGACGCTAAAATATATACCATGCAAGAGTCGATATTTGTACAAGGGGAAGGGGGTGCCAGGGGGATAACAGTAATACCAGGAAGAGGGGGAGGGGAGACGGGAGGCGCGAGACAGAGACAGAGAGAGAGAGAGAGAGAGAGAGAGACAGAAAGCATGAGGAAGGAGGAATTGGGCGAGAAAAGAGGACAAAAAGGAAGAAACAAATCATACAATGAGAGTCCGAGTGGGTGGAGGGGGGAAAAGGAAGCGAAAGATGTTGGAAACAAAGGGGGGGGGAAAGGGGGAGGGGAGGAGAAGGAGGGGGATATGCTAGTGTTTTTTTTTGGTGGTTTTCTTTTTTTTTTTCTTGTGTGTTGGTTGTTTTTGGTTCTTTTTGAGACAAGTGAGGGTGGGCGCCGGCGGTGCGACAATTTATCCACCCTTCTTGAACTCTTGAAGCACAGGATAGATTGCCTGGAAGGCCTGGTAAATTTCCTCGCGGACCTTGGCGCCGGTCAACACAATCTTGCCAGAGACGAAGATGAGCAGCACAATCTTGGGCTTCACCATGCGATAGATGAGACCAGGGAACAATTCAGGTTCATACTAGAGAATTGAAAAAAAAAATGAGAAACGTCCAAAAAAAATAGAAAAAAACGCGACGCGACGCGACGCGATGTTTTTCTTTTTTGGGTGCGTTCTTACGGAGCTGAAGTGACCATGGGAATAGGCCAAACCTTCCAAGCGAATGGGAAATTTGACATCACAGGAGCCCACAATGTTTTGGATCTTGAAATCCGTGAACTTGGCCTGGAAGCCGAGCTTTTGGATGATGCGTGCATACTTTCGCGCGGCAAGCTTCGAGTCATCCTCGGACTTGGCGCCTGTCACGACCATCTTGCCAGAAGCAAAGATCAAGGCGGTTGTTTTTGGCTCACGGATACGCATGATGACCGCGGCAAAACGCTACAAAAGAGGGAGACTCGATAAACAATGGCAAAAAGACCAAAAAAAAGGGAACCCAAGGGGAGGCGAGGGCGGCCACAAGGGCGCAAACCACTCTTTTTTCTTTTTTTTTCCTTCTTTTTTGCAACATTGCCATCCTCTCATACCTTTGGATTGTATTCCGCATTGCGAGCATGAAGCGCAATATTCTTCAAATCCAGCCGACAATCCAAATTCACAGTGGCCACAATGTTCCTATGAACAAGTAAAAAGAGGATGAGCCATCAATGGAGCCATTGGACAATGGGGAAATGGAGAAAATAGTGGGACGAGGCATCATGAATGGCTAAAGAGAGACTAAAATGCGGAAAAAGCGACAACAACCATGCAACGAAGCATAAAAAACGAGCGACCGAGGGCGTGCAGAGGACGGGGGGAGGGAGGGAGGGCGGCGGCAGAGCGACGATTCGATGGATGGCACGGGCGACAGAGAGGCACACGGACAGGCAACATCGAGCACGCTTGGTTTATTTTCTTTTTTTTTTACTGGTATAATGGGGCTTTGCACGCAGCAACACGAGTGCTGGCCAGCCTCTGGAAGGTATCGTAGCGTCGTAACAAGTCGTGGTCGACGGGGTAAAAGAAAAAGGGCAAGGGAAAAAAAAGGGAAAAAAGGGAAAAGAGGGGACGGGGAAAGGGTAAAAAAAAAAAAAAAGCGAACACTTACTGCAGAGTGGGCGTGATTCCGGCGACGGCGTATGGGTTTTGGTCTCGGCTTGGTGTGGGTGCGTCTAGAGGTGCGGGGGTCGACGGCACAGCAAAGGGCGTCGATGTGTGGTGAGGTGTGGGCATGGACGGCGTGGGGATAGCCGGTGTAGGCATGGATGGAGTCGCAATGTTGAAGCCAGACATGTTGAAGAAAAAGTGAAGCCAAGAAAAAAAAAAAGAGAGGACCAGCAGAGAGAGAGACCCAAAAACAAACAAGGAAAAAAAGAGAAAAAAAATTTTTTTCGCCATAATAAATCGACCCTATTTATACCTTTTGGCAATTGGAACTCCGTCTCCCACCATTGCCTTTTATGGGTCCGCTTCCAATCATCCACATGTCACCCACCCTCGCTATTATAAAAATGGGTGCCCTTAGCAAAAACTTTTTTTTTTCCTTCTTCCCCTTTTCTCACTTTGCATCTGTTGCGGGCTGATAAGGTGCTTTGCCACCCCTTTCCCTTTTTCAAAGAAAAATAACAACAAGCCCATGCTTTGAGCCGCCATGCGGCGTCCATTGCTTTCTTTTTTTTTAATATTTATTCTTTTGTCGCTATTGATTTGTCTTGGGCCCCAATTGGATGAATCATGTCATCCCTTTTTTTTTCAAAATCCTCCTTTCCACGACTAGCGACAGGCTGCCTTCTTCGCACGGCGCCCCCCTATCAAAATGTGAAATGTAAACCCAACTCAACCCCTAATTCATCATCACGGGCCAATCAGCGCGCCCCACGGAACAAAAGAATTTCCAAAATGAGATCAGGAGAGGGGGGGTCACCCTTTTTTCCAAAAACAGGTCACGCTTACGCCCTTGTTTCTTTTCTTTTTGCCCTCTTGTTGCATCATCCGCCCTTTTTTTTCTCTCAAAAGACTATCAGATGCCAATGGCATAAGCTGCGGCACGAGACAGATTAGGGCAGGGGGATAGAGGACAAGCTATAGATGAGGCTAGGCCATGGGGGGGGAGAGCGGCTCATTGGATGTGTGTGAGTATTTCCATCGTTGCGTGGGATGAATTGTGTGTATGTATGATTGTGTGTGTGAGAGTGAGCTTGACAATGGGTGAAATAGAAAGCAAGAGTGAGAGAGAGAGAGAAAGAAAGAATGGAAGATGGAGGGTACCCATGCCTGCAAATTACCCAAAAGCAAAAAAAAAAAAAAAAAAAAGAAAGCAGGCTTTCTCTCCTTTTTTTCCTCAATTGCCTCCCCATTCCACGCAAGAGAGAAAGAGAAGAGAAAAAGTCGGGAGATTCTTTGTTGCGAGCTGGTCTGATTAGCCTGATTTAAAAATAAAAAATAAAAACAAGGAGAATGGGCCATGGGCGTGTCGTCATGATAGCAAATTTGGGTAAATGAGGGCCTGTCGGTTGCACGATGATGGCACGATGATTGAAATTGCTGATGACTCAGATGATGTGCATTTGAAAAAAAAAAAAAAAGGCCTCGACACCGCACGGTCGGGCCCCTTTTGTGCAAATGTGGCCCATTGGTTGGACATTCCAGGATGAATTGGCCAACTGAAGAGCTGGTCAGCTGCAAGAGTGTGCCCCGAAACTGAGACAAATACGGGATGATCATCCCTTACGCCTTTTTTGTTCTTTTTTTCTTTTTTCTTTCGCTCTCTCTTTTTTGATACCACGGTTCGTTTTTATTCCATTTTTTTACGACAATGAGCGAGGTTATCCAGGCGCTTTACATTCGAGACACCGAGACACGAACGAAACCCAAGCCACACACGATATACAAAGTGGAGGTGAACGCAGCCGTGCGTCACTGGACGGTGTGGAAGCGATACAGCGACTTTGTTTCACTTCACCAGCAGCTGCAGCAGCTGTACCCGGGTCAGCAGCCACCTGTTGCACTTCCGAGCAAGTCGTATTTCCCATCGACATTCAATGATGCTGCGAAAATAGAGGATCGGCGGCAAGGGCTTGAGCAATACGTGCGAGGGATCTTGTCAAGCAGGGACGACCGGTGGCGCCAGACGCAAGTTTGGCGCGAATTCCTTGCGGTGCCCACTGGGCGGCCGACGGATGTGGGATACACGTCCGAGACGTGGTTGGACGAGTACCAAGCAATGACGCAGTCTGCACGCGACACGCGGTCGCTCATCAACAAGCGCGCCACACATGTTGCACGCAACGAAGTGTCTGCCGCGCATAATTGCACCATGCAGGCCAAGAAGCTCATTTTCACCCTTGCATCGCGTCTCACCGCTCTCGAACACGCTTTGCACGCACTTGCCACGCAATCCCCTGCTCTTTCCGACGGCGAATGGCGACGTCGACAAGATTTATTGTCGTCGTTGAAGGAAGAAAAGGACACGTTGCTGCAACTCGTCAATACCGGGCGCCAAGAGTCGGATCTCTTTGATACCACGCCATCGTCGTCATCGTCGTCGTCCGCGGCAAAGAACTCGTCGTCCCGAGAACAGCCCATGACTATGGTCCCCGAGAAACAATCGGTCGCCGCGTTGCAAAAACAGCAGTTGCTCCAGCGCCCAAGCACGGGGTCACGCGCATTTGGCGCTGCCGCCGCGTCAAAGATCAAGGAAACCGAGGCGACGCGCAGCTTGGACAATGAAGGCCTACTACAATACCAACAACAGATGATGAATGACCAGGATCAGCAGGTCGAGCAATTTAGCGCCATTTTGTCGCGCCAAAAACAGCTCGGCTACGCCATCCACCACGAATTGGACACCCAGAACCAAATCCTCGACGAGCTTGATAGAGACGCGACGCGCACACAGACAAAGCTCAAATTCGCCAATAAAAAATTGGCAAACATCAATTGATATCGCCACCCCATTTATTCCCTCGTTTTTTTTTTTTTTTCGTTCTGCTTTTTTTCTTGTCATGGACCGAGGGCTTGTTGTTGATTGAAATGAGATGGCTGCTCGGTGAAAATGAGGGGCGTACAAGCAAGCGCAGCCTGCGAAAAAAAAAAAAATAGAAAATAAAAAGATTCACTGGCCGCCCCAAGCTGCGCTTTTTTTTTTTTTTTCTTTTTCTCATTTTCCCTTTTGACTCTATTCTTTTACTAGCACGTCTTTTTTGTTGCTCTTTTTTCTTATTTCTTACTGCCCGCAGCGATAGAAGTACAGCCAAAAACTTTTCTTTTTTCTTCATTTTCCCGCCCGTCCCGAGCATTTTCCTCGTTTTTTTTCTTTCTCCCTCTTTTTTTTCCTTTTTCTCTCATCAGGCCGCCCCTCTCCAATGGAACAAGTACACAGTGCGGCCGGATTCCGTGTTGGCGTGAGCGAGGACCGCAACCGGCGCTGGCGACGTACCATGGAAGACGCTTACACGTGCGTGACGAATTATAACAACGTGCCGGGCCAAGGGTTCTTTGCTATCTTTGACGGCCACGCAGGCAAGGCCACGGCCGAGTGGTGCGGCAACAATTTTCACAACGTAAAGCCAAAAAAAAAAAGGGCGCCCCAATGGACCCATGAATTGGAGAAAAGAAGAAAAGCTGATTTGACTCGTTTTTCTTTGCTTTTCAATGGCTAGGTCCTGGCCGATTGCCTGAACAAGGACGACAATAGGTCCAAGTCGATCCCGGAAATTTTAAACGGGGCGTTTCTCCAGGTCGATCAGCGCGTCAACGAGAACGTGGGCAAATTTTCGGGCTGTACAGCTGTCGTGGCGTACGTGGCGTACAAGGACGGGAAGGTAAGCCCCCCTCCCTCAATGCCGTCTTGGCACTCTTGACTTCCTTTAGCACACCATGACTTTCAAATGCCTTCGCAATCGCGCTCAATGGCTTTCAATCGCGCTCAATTGTTCTCGCAAGTGGCTCATTTCTCACTCTTTTTGTTAATTTTTTTTATTTAGCGCACTCTGTACACGGGCAACGTGGGCGATGCACGCGCCGTGCTTTGGTAAGAAAAAGAGACGAGGGCGCGAGGTCATTGACCGGCAATGGACGTCATTGAGCAAAAAGGCACGTGGCTCACCTGATGTTTTTACTTGTTTAGTCGCAACGGAATCGCACAGCGTCTGACGTATGACCACAAGGGCAGCGACGCGCAGGAGGCCAAGCGCATCACGGATCTCGGCGGGTTTGTGCTCAACAACCGCGTCAATGGCGTGCTTGCCGTCACACGCTCCCTTGGCGACAGTGTCATGAAGGAATTCGTCGTCGGCAACCCGTATACCACCGAGACAGAGCTCGGGCCACAAGATGAATTTTTGATCTTGGCGTGCGATGGTGTAAGAACACAAAAAAGAAAAAAGGCACAAAATTGACGCTTTTTTTCATTTCTTTTCCTTTTTTTGCCATTGCAGCTCTGGGATGTGTGTGAAGATCAGACGGCCGTCGACCTGATTCGAGATGAAAAAGACCCCCTCATTGCCAGCCAGGCCTTATTACAACACGCTCTGAACAAATGCAGCACAGATAACCTCAGCATCATGGTCATCCATCTTTTACCTCAATCGTAGGCGCCCAAATTGTTTCTTTTTTTTTCTCGGTCTCCCTTTTTTTTGTGTGTGTAAAACTAGCTCCCTATTTTTTTTTTTTTTTGTTTGCCTTTTTTGTTGTTGTTCCCCCCTTTTCTCCTTGGTTCCTTGTCGAAAACTCTGTTCATACGCGAAAATAAATACAACCTGTCATGAAAAAAGCATGGGACTGGTCCAACGTGTGCAATTTGACGCGTGCCAGGGTAGTAAACCGTGACGCGCTGCTTGACAGCTTCATGCAGGAGAGAAAAGAGCGGGGATCCACAAGGTTGCATAAACATGGAAACGAATACCCATTTGGAGCGCGTCGATCTTCCAGTTGGCATGCCGCAGTCCAGAACGAAAAGTGGCTGTGGCGCCATGGCCACTCATGGGACCACAAAATGGAACCATTTACTTCGTTTTTTTATTTCATCCTGAATCGTTTATTTCTGCATCAAAAGGGGGCTGTGCATGATCTCCCATTTGATGGAGATCACAAAATTCCGCGCTGACACGGCCACATGGCTGTGCAAAAACCAGGTCGCTATGATAGCATCATTTGAAGGCCAATTTTGCTTTTTGTTGCGTCCCTAAGCGGATCCTGCTTAGCCATGCAAGGTGCACAGACACGTACAATACCTAGGTCAATGGCCAACATTCCCCATGGCCCTATTGGAGTCCAACGAACGCCACTCCAGGCTGCGCGTTCCCGGGTTGCCCGAGAACTGTCACGGATTTTACATTATTGCTCCGTTTGCCAGCCTCGTTTCAATCTATTTCACAGTGGCATCTTCCATAGTCTAGCTGTTCACTCATCTTTCGCCATTTAGGGCAGGAATTGGAGGTGTCACTGGTAAATAAACTAGGTCAAAATCAACGAAATCAACAAATTTACGTATCTTTTCAATGGCATGTCCTTGTTTCTCGATATCAACCTCAAGCACGTTATACTTGAATACGACGTGTTTTTGTGTCCACAACCAGCGTTCTAACTTTGGGATCATTTGGACATGTTTCTCAAGAGAAGCGCAGCCAAGGGTCATTTTCAGCGAAATTCAATGTTAACCACTTCCACTCAAGCGCTGCAGAGCTCCGAGACACGTCGCAACGTGGAAAGCACACTTGCAAGCCTGAGTGGGACGCAATTTGCAGTGGCCACGCCGCTCTGGGCGCACGCTAGACGCAAATCCAATTTTCGTCGTGGCGAACGTCCAAAACCAAAATGGAAAAACCAGGTCTCCAGAAATACGCCAAACTTGCACACAAGAAGGGTAGCATGGACAAACCCGCGAGAAATGCCAAAAAAGAGCGCGGTCCATCAGCTCAGTGAGGAGCAATGGGCGATTTTGGATAAAATTTCAATGGTGATTTGCACGGGAAGAATGCGTCCATAGAGCCGCGCCGACACGTTCACCAGTAAGAGGCACGCCGGGTGCATGCGTGATTGAAAACAGGCGCGCATAACTCGACGCTTGACACGTTTTAGCACGCGTTAAAGGTGCCCCGCAAACAGGATGTGAGCGTCCATCCTGCCTAAAACTTGATTTTTGCAGGGATCATTAGCGGAACGTACACAGTAGACCGTGTTCTTTCTGATGGTCCCTGTTTCGTTGCTCTGTGGCCGATTTCGTCGACCTGGCCTTGAGGCGAAAAAAAGAGGCAAATTTGAAATTACGCGACAACCCGTCGAAGCATCCTTGGTTTTTATTGCATTCCTGATCGTTACTCGAGTGTGTTTCCCATAAGGTTGAATGGCGTAGCAATTGGAGAACTGAAATTTCACTCTTTTCAAATCCTCGAGTGCACCCCTTGGAAAATCCGTGATTTTGAAAATGGTTCCTAGCACGCGATCCAATGGCCGCAGCGCCTCGTGAGTGGGCTCATTTGAACAAGAAATTAGCCATCGTTTGTTCAATTAACAAAATATCATTGTAAATAGTAAATGCCTGGCCATATGATCAAAATAATATAAAATCATTCTAAACGCGATTTTCTCGGCGGGCAGTAATCGATGTTCTCTTTTTGTTGCACGACACGCAACAATGACAGCACGAGCTTAAAACGTATACAACAAGTCTGACGCTCATTACTCAAGCAAGCACGCACATGCACATTAAAAATCCAAAAGACACCAATTCGAGATTGCCGGCGCTGGAGTCCACAAGGCCGGTTGGCTAGAAGATTTGAAAAATACTGGATCTCTGCGTTAGCCATTGTCTGGTTCCATTGTGGGCCGTCATTCTGCGGTGCATCATAAAAAAGCCGAAAAGTATCGCATTTTGTTTGATTTCTCGTCGAGGACCAATCCAATCCAAGCAGATCATAGCTCAAACGAATCAGCATGACTGGAAAAGTAAATGAGCTTTGTCTTTCGATTTGATTCTGGCGCAAAACGTTCTGCGAGTTTACCATACGATGTGCCTTTTACCCTAATTTCATGAGCGTATGGCTTCAATTTAGTGTACTAGGCAATCACTTGATATCATAAGGTTAATTCTTTCAAATCACCGGTCCTTTGGTCGTGTCAGCGAGCCGACATTCATTAAAAATCGTGCTTTAATCCTTTTTTTTCAAGGAAAAAAATCTGGGAAATGGCGGCAAACACGCCGATGGGTCGCGTTGGCCGACGCAGCGGAGATTGCCAAAGGGGGAGCAGGGCGATCCCTTTTTGATCAATGAGGCAATGGGCGATGAGGGTGCGGCGCGCCACACAAAAACTTGGCGGCGGGGTCCCCCTTCCTTTTTGAAGTGCAGACGCGCTAAATGACGCATGAATTAGGCGCTAACTGACTATTTTGTAAATTTTTATTGATATGTTCTGCCAATTTGAGGCAGGCTATGTACAAAAGTGGCAAAAAATGGGATGTCTAGCTTCATCAGAACATAAAAGAGGGGAATCACAAAGAAATGGAGGTAGTATTGGCGGATCCGCCTGCGCCGCCGTGGGCCAGGATGTCTGGACAGTCGAATTGGGCGTGGTTTGAGATGGTGAAGGAGATGGGGATGACGCCGATTTTGATGGTCGGGATGACGTCATAATTGATGGTGATGGGCTGTTGCGGCGAGCCATACAGGCCGCAGCGATTGAAGAGGTCGTCGACGATGCTTTGGTATTGTGGGCTATTCATTTGGATGGCGAGGTTGAATGGGAAGGTGAAATTGGTGAAGCCTTGCTTTGCAATGTGGACATTGTCCTTTTCGCCGCCACCGAGCTGGATATTGGAGTGACCCGGATAATAAGCCTTAGCGACAATGGTGTCAAAGGTGATGCCCTCGACGTTTGGGTTGTTGACAGAGATTTGCAGCTGGAAGCCGAGATTGACATTGGCATTGGACACATTGACACTTGGCTGGCTGTCCATGCCGCTGACAGATACTTGCGGCACCTTGAACAGGGCGGCAAGCACACCGATGGTGATACCAACGGCAAGCAAAAGAAGCAGACATACGCAGCTGCAGTAGCGCGCCCATCGTGGGCAGCATGTCATGCACCCACAGCACGCTTTATCAAAGCAACGACGTGTACGCGATGGTTTCTCACGGAAAATGGGCGATTGCTCCTCATCGTCGTCGTGAATTGCGCTGTACCTTCCGCCATTCGCGCGTGTGTACGCCTCACTTGACATGTTCATCTGCCCCGTCAAGGCCACATCCGACATGCTCTGCCGAGATTGATACCCGCCCATCATTGGCGGCAGCGACGTGCGTGACGACGCCGGCGTCCCTCGAAACATCATGTCGTTGTGCACGTCGTCCGTCGAATAGCGCGGCGGCGTCCCCGAGGGGCTATCGCTCCTAGTGTAATCATAAAAAGGTGGCGCATGCGACGACAAATCCTGCTGAATATGTGGTGGCAACGGCGGTGGCGTCGATGTCGTGGGTTGGTAGCTGCGTCGCATATTCAATTGAAGCAGGTACAAAAAAAAAAAAAAGAAAAAAAGAAAAAACAAAGATAAAAAAAAAAAAAACCAGAAAAGAAGAACAAAGAATGGAAAAAAAAAGGCACAGCCTAGAGGTCTGACGTTTATCCGTTCTTGATCTTTTTCGTCGGAAACGAAACGGTGGCGGACCCTATTTTTAGTAGCCTTGGCCATGGTCTCGTCATGATTCTAGTCCCCCGCTTCCCCTCCCCCCAGGCATGTCTGAGATTTCACGTTTTGAGTGGTCCAATCGTCAGAAAATGATCATCGTGCTAGCCATTGGCACCTCCCCTGAAGGAATGGACCCCCCTTGTTGCTGCGAAAATGTCGAAAAAAGAGTAATGTCGTGGTCTGGGCAAAAAAAAAGGTTGCTCAGGAAAAAATGGCGGATGGATCCGATTGAGGCGAAGGAGCCAAGCCAACTGGTGTTGCCATGATGGTCTATTTTCCGCAGTCCAACAAAAAAAAAAAAAAAAATAAGGGGGGAGGCCAATTGGTTGCCGCTTTCAGGTCATTGTTGCCAAGAAAAAAAAAGGCCCGCCATTGGTCACACTTATGGCATGACTGAAACATCGGCCATTCGTTTGCCATTCTGTGTTCCCATTGTGTCACTTGATCTGCTGCCTAAACACAATGAAAGCAGGGGCGTGTGGCGGTGTGCATGATTTGGGAATCTCAATTTTTATGGCTCACACGCGCTCTTTTTTTTTTTTTTTTCCTGGAACGCGCGGGTTTCTTTTTTTGGCTATTTTTGTCAAGCTGTTTTTTTTATTTTTGTCGAGATCACAGGGGAGGATTGTGAGCGACGCGAGGCAAAAGGGAATCATCTATTTTAGGGTCAGGGCAGGCGTTTTTTTTTTTTTTGGTTTCTTTCTTTCATGCTTGGGGCGGTGAGAGGGGCGTGGATGTGGATGCGGCGGGTTCTTGGACGAGACGATAGGTGTCCAAGACGTGTGATGTGTCCTCGCTCCAGTACATATAGGTGCGCCTGTGGATGAGTGCCCAGACGTACGGGACGAAGAATTGGTGGCAATCCTGGTCCTCTTCGTATTGGAATTTGAGGTCGGGTAGAGGTTGCAGGCGATTGGCGGGCCACGTGCGTGCGGCCTGCTCAATGAGGGCCAGCACCTCGGTGGACGATGGCGATTTCAGCTGCGCCTCGGCGACGCGCACGTGGAAATAATTGATGACGGTGTCAATGTTGCTGACGACAGGTGCAAAGCGTGGTTGCAGGTGCAAACTCTTGAAAAGATCGCGTTTCAGCAGCAAGCAGTACACGAGCTGAGCATTGTGCATCAAGCGGTGGGTCAGCACCGCGTTCATGATCTCCAGCATCAGCATGAGCAAGTCCTCGTACACAGTCATGTCCACGGGCAATGCAGGCATCGCACTGGCTGCTGGTGGCGGGGTTGTCACGCTTGAAGCGCTTCCGTCGTCTGACGCGCCCCCATCCGTCGTTGGCGTCATGGCCACATCATCCTCCTTGCTCATCAATTTCGCAGACCACTTTTGGTATCGTCGCGCAATCAGCTCAAACACGCTAAAAATAAAAGCAAAAAAAAGTGAGTTTCGACGTGTCGCGACGCGTCGTGAGCCCCAGTTTTTCTTTCTTTCTTACCCTGTCAGCCTCTGCGCTACATAGGAATGCATGTCCAACGTGGATCCCGCCATGTTGGCTAGAATAGCAAGGCAATTCGTGTGAAAGTAGATATCCTAAGGAGAAAAATTGAGCGTGAGCCTCCTCTTTTGCGCGTCGCGCCCTCGTGTTCGTGTTACCTTTTGATGTGACAGATTGAATTGCAGCACGCGGATCAGCACGAGCATCGTCAGGCTGCCTAGCGACACTGAGCGCAAAAGTGGGCGCTCTGTAAACCATGGAATATTCGAGACCATCTAAAAAGAAGCGAAACGTAAGAATCGTGGCACACCCACTTTCCCCCTGACCAAGGTGGCCCTTTGTTACATACCACTTTCTGCATCGTGTCATTGTTCACCTCGTCTTGACTGAAAATCAGCAAAATGACCATCAGGATGTAAATTTGCGAAAAATTTGTGCGCTGTTCAATTGACTCGTAAATCATCTTGAGAATGGGGATGTACTATGGACAAAAAAAAAAAAGAATGAACATCACGGCTTTCGAACCAAGGCCAGCTGTTTTAAGCATGTTTTGGCCTGTGCGCGTGAAATGACACTTACAATGGTCTCTGGATCTGTTCTTGATAGCACATAGACGCGGAACGACTCGTTCTCAATGAGCAGCAGGTAGAAAAGGAGCATGTGTTCTTCGACGTGGATGGATCTAAAGCGTCCATTGGCGCGTGAGATACCCGATTCAAAAGAGAAAAAAAAACGGGCATCTTACTGGCAAAAAATGTTAAAGAGCGCCTTGTACGAGATGAGGTGCGTCGGATCGTGGTCTTCAAGATCGGATGACAGCACTAGATAACAAAAAAAAATTGAGGGTCGAACCAGTGCAAAATCGAAAAAGGGGGGGGCGGTTTTACGTTGCAGATTGCGCAGACTCGCGATGGTTCTCCTGTAGAGGTGCGATTGTGTGCAAAGAAGCAGGATGACAAGGAGGCTGCGGTCGGCGACGGGCAGGGTATCGGCATCGGCCGCTGACGAGCGGCTGGCAAAGAGGTAATTGTACGCAGAGAACACCATGCTGGACGATTGAGCGGGTGGGCCCTTTTGTTCAATCACAATATCTAACAGCTTGGCAACAATAGCATTGGCTCGGTCCCTGGAAAATAAGAAAAAAAGTGCGTGTCAATAAGGGTCCACGCGCGTCGCGTCGCGTCATGCCATTGTTTTGCTTTTTTTCGTACGCAAACTTGGTCAGCAGCAGATCCAGGAACAAGTTTGGCGCCGCGTTTGGCGAGTGATGCATCTGTGTCGAGAACAGTACCACCATCAGGTTCAGCAATTCGACGTAAAACTCGTACGTGTTGTAATTGGCACTAAAAAAGAAAGAAACGAAGAAAACAACGCGTGTGAACGCGCTTGCAGCGTACTTTTTTTTTTCTCTTTACCTTGGATCGAGGTCGATGAGGAGCTTGAGCACCGTGTCAAGCAAGTGTTCGGTGGTTGGCCGTGGATCGTCTGTGATTTTCTGCAAAATGGGCAATTGGTCGGGCACGAGCGCGTCTTTGTTGGTATCGGGCACGGGAGAAATGGGCGACATGTCGTCAGGGCCTGGGGACAGCAATTGTGACAAGGAACAAGAGATGGACGACCATGACGATGACAACATTGGGCAGCAAAAAAAGGAAAAGGGAGGGAAAGAAAGGATAAAAAGGATGAGTGCCCTCTTTTTTTTTTTTTTTTTTCCTAAATATGCCGTCCTCGTATTTTTTTTTTTTTACCTGCGAATTGATGAGGGAGGGCGTCGGGCGACAAATTCCCAATAAAGTGCTTGATGAAGACGCGTACGAGAAAAAGGGCATTGTACGCGCATGTGGGGACATTCCTACGCGAGAAAAGGTAAGTTCACATATTTTTTTCTTTTTTCTATTACCATGTGTTGTGTTGTTCGTGATGATGTAACAACAGATGCGCTTGGCTGAGCAGATGCAGGACGAGTCCGTGGAAATTACGCGTTTTGACATTATTGGTCGCGAGTTCAATGGAAAGCGCGACCGTCTCCATTTCTAAATCAAAGGCGTCCTGACTACAATAGAAAAAAAAAAAAGTAAGAAAAAAAAAGCGGTGCTGCGACCACGTTTTCCATGTCACTTACGGCGTGTAGGCCGGGGGGAATTTTGACGCGACGAGCAATGATGTCCAATAGGCATGGTCGGCCGGGTCGAGAGCGGCGGTGGACGAGAGCGCCTTTAGCGCGGCTGTCTGTGCTGCCGTGAAGTGATGAGTTGGGTTGTTAAGATGAGGGGTGAGCAGTGGTGTGGTGGACGACGTCGTTGTGGCCGTGGTGGACGTGGACGTGCTTGTGCTCGCGCTGAGTGCCGGCTGCAGGTGCTGCTGGTTGTGCTGCTGCTGTTGGTGTTGCTTTGTGCCGAGCGCAGGCGGCGACGTCGAGGGCGATAAGGTCGACGCAAACGAATATGCCGTGTTTGGCGACACTGGCGACGAATGGTTGCTCTGATACAGCGACGGGCGCCTGTACGCTTGCTTGTCGTTGGTTAGCGTGCGGTGCGGCGCAGTCAGCTCAGGAAACGGTGGCGAGGAAGGCGCCATCAACGAAAAAAAAAAAAGAAAAAAAAGGGCAACAACAACAAAGAAACTAAAAAGAAGCACAAGGAATCCAGGCACGCGCCTTTTTTTGCGACTAAATAATTTGTGCTCCTCTTGGCCACGTGACACAGACTCTCCTCGCTCTAAGACGCCCTCCCCTTTTACCGAGAAATCCATTTGTACATCGACCAAGGCATGCTGCAAGCTTTTCAATGCATCAATTCATTCAATTCATCCTTCCGATGCATGCTAAAAGAAAGCCAACGTCCAATTGGTCCTGGAAAATGGAGGATATTCGGACGCATGACGCCCAAATCGCAAAAAAAGAAAAAGAAAAAATAGGCAAGTCTCCTTTTTGGTGTTCTTTTTCATTTTCCTCCCCCTCTTGGATCAACAGAGACACTTCTTCTTTGACCTCTTGTTGCTCTTTTTTTTTTTGCTTTTTGTTTGATTTTTTTCGTGCTTTTGCTATTTCCCCCCTTTTTCACTTGGCCACGCTCGCCCTCTCCCTTTTGCCTCCTCCCTCGCCCTCATAAAAAGTTAGATTTGCACCATGCCTGGTAAAATGTCGTCGTTGTAAAAGATGACCTTGCCACTCATCCGTGCCTTTTTTTTCTAGGTAACCACTACAAAAAGTCGTCGGACCGTCGTAACTCGCTGAAACAGCAAGGTACTCAGCAGCAACAGGCTCCCCAGCAGCAGCAGCAACAACAACAACAGCAGCAGCAGCAACCACACCAGCAGCAGCAGCCGCAAGGGAAAAAGAACATGCAAGGTAAAGTCTAATTCGCTCTTTATCTATCAAATGATGGCTAAATCACACTCCTTGCTTTCGATGACAGGACGACACAAAGATACCCATTACCAAAATAGGCGCCATGTTGGCTTGAATGGCTTCAATGGAGCCGAGATCATCGCGTTTCTGAACCAACGTAAAGAAGGATGCCAATTGGGGCAATGGACGGAGCATGGCGGACGCTGACGCGTGTTTCCTTTTTTTTTTTTTTTTTCCTCCTAGGCTACTCGGACACGTTGAGCGCCGTGCACAATTCCAACCTAGAAGCATCCTTACGACCTGTCAAGTACGAAAGCCAAGAAAAGGCCTGGGGCAACAAGGGCTCCGGCGCTGGATCGACGGCCTGGGGCCAAAAGGGTAAAGAGACGCTTGTTGAACCAGTTTTTTTTTTAAAAAAAGAAAATCCCATTCTAAACGTGTGCATTTATTTATCTCTAGGCGGTGCCATGGCGAACGGCCAGGACTTTATGACCGAGCTGTTGGACCGAGCAAAATAAATTCATTGTTCTCATTCAAAATAAAATAAAAAAAAAAGAAAAACATGACAAAAGGACATGGCTGCGGCATGAATTTCCATTTGCATGGCATGCCCCACTGCGGATACGCCGGCTCTTTTTTTCCGTTAGGACATGGTGTCATGACGGCACGGGTGGATGGTTTGTTTCCTTGATGATGCGGCGTCTTTCCAAGATGAACTTGTTTTCTTTGAATTTCTGGCTCGGCTCATACGCATGTAGGTATTTCCAGCCAAGCTGTGTGTGGCAGTTTGAGCACGAAATGTCCGCCACGGTGTGCATCCCAGTCATCAGCATTTTGCGCTCACCCACGCCAACAAGCACATTTTCCACGTGGGTCACCAGAAGCGCGCGGCCCGTCTAAGAAACGAACAGCCAATTCATGCATCCGATTTCTGTTTTGGTTGTCTGTACGCGCTTACCTGGCCGTGATATGCCCGCGAGAGAATGTGTTCCTGATAAGCCAGATGTGCATGGCAGCGAGAACAGGTGTACAGAGGCCGGCAATCGTCGAGGTAGGTCAGCATGATGTGGATGGGAGAAATGGAAATGCTAGAGCATCACCGGCTTGTCTATCTACAGTATCAATCTCAGCAAAAGGAAAGGAAAAGAAAAGAAGCGAGTAAAAATGCGACGAAAAGATTACTGATAACGCCATCCTCACGCGTGATTGAAAGCTTTGGTCATGGGATCACGCAAGATGTCATACGACAATGGAAAAAGAGCAACAATACCCACCTGATCCTGCCGCCGGTCTTCCAAATGGAGGCAATTCTTCCACCTCCCTAATGGGCCACCCCGCATTGCCTCATCGTTTTGCAAAACGAAAAAAAGGAAGTCGCAAAACAAATAGCACATCGCATAAAATACACGCGAAACGGACGTAAAATCATGTAAAAATAAAAAAATATCATACTGTATGATATGATAACATGCGTTTTGAAGCATTGCAAGCATTATTTGCAAACAAATGCAGTACAGTAGTACGGGTTTGAGCTGTAAAAGGGGTACTGTAAAATCACCACCATCTTGTCGAGTGCCGCAGCAATGCAGGCCCAGGCGCCCAACGTACTACCGGTATGATACTGTATCATTTCGACGCGGCGCAGGTCGCCTCAAAAGATAGATCATCGGCCAAAAACGGCGAAAGATAAATGCACAAAACGACAAAGCAGCACAAATTTCATCCGTTTTGTACGGTACTTCTGTTGGATTTTTGCACGCAAATACTGTAAAGCGTTTGATCTGCCCATCATGTTTCGATCTCAGTATCATAGACAGAAACTGATGCGTGCTACAGTATGACCTCAATGCCTCAAGCATCGCACAACACTGCACAAAAACTTGTACATTCACCGTTCAAGCACCAAAAACGTGTTTTTCAGACTTTAATGGCCTCTTGCTTGTGCCTCCAGAATTTTTTTTACAACCTGCTCGCCCGCCAATGAAACCTGCGTCACGGTAAACTGTAGCCCGCCAGTGCTCAAGACGGACCCGCCCGATTTTTTTTGGACTCGAAAATGCCGAAATCGTCCTATTTGTACTATTTTGCATTCCTCTCATCATATGCATGGTCGACCCTGCTCAAAAATACTGTAGCTGCATCGTCGCATGCATTCAGCGCAAATTTTGCAACAAAAAAGCCTAAACCCCCAAAGCGCTACGACCACTTTTAAAAAATTCAGGGGTCACTCAGGGGTCACACATTTCAAACTCAGAATATGCCAAATTTGGAAAATTTCGAACTCCGAGAGATCAATGCATCCCAAACAGGCAAATCCAACGATTTGCTACTGGCAGGCAAAATGCCAGATCGCCCCAACTTTAGAAAATTTCCCAAAGAGAGAGTGACGCATGAAAGGCGATCGACCGAGAAAAGTGCCAACTTTGGGAAAGATTTTTTGCAAAATTTAAGGTTTGACACTTCCAAATTCAGGTGCGTAAATTGCATTGAATTTTTTTTATTTTTTTTATTTTTTTATTTTTTTATTTTGCACACTTTTGTGTGCTGATGAGTGGGCTATGATACTGTACTGTACTGTACAGTACCATACCCTACAAAAAAAAATGTCGCAAAGTCAATTTTTCTGCAGTGCCAGCTGCAAAATTTATCACTTTAATCTCCTCTGTATTGATCAATAATGACTCCAATGACATGAAATTTTGTAGAAACAATGGTTTGGATGTATAAAAAAGATTATAAAATTATGACATGGATGAAGTGAGCGGGTTTTGAAATAGACTAATAAAGGAGAACCTGACGCGTCACGCGACGCGACGCGTACCCAAGCGTGTACAATGACCTGTGGAGGCGAATTGACATTATGAATGAATATCTCCAAATTTTTTTGAGACAATCATGGATATGTCTAATTATTTTTGTCAATTCATTTTTGGGCACACGCGTCATGCCAGAGCGCAGCGTGTCAATTGGTCAAATTGCCCCTATGACGCGCTAGGCAGCAAAAAACTATGGAAAAATGATTTTATCTCTAGCAAACAATTTTAATCTCTTTGTTGACTTGAAAATATGATAATTATTTAATTTGAAAGCATAGAAGTAGATGCTATTGACTACCTGTGATTATATCAACCAGTTAGGGCATCACGGTCACATTAAGGAAATCGCGACATATGACGCGTCAGACGCGCCACAGTGACAATTTGACCAATTGACACGCTGCGCTCTGGCATGACGCGTGTGCCCAAAAATGAATTGACAAAAATAATTAGACATATCCATGATTGTCTCAAAAAAATTTGGAGATATTCATTCATAATGTCAATTCGCCTCCACAGGTCATTGTACACGCTTGGGTACGCGTCGCGTCGCGTGACGCGTCAGGTTCTCCTTTATTAGTCTATTTCAAAACCCGCTCACTTCATCCATGTCATAATTTTATAATCTTTTTTATACATCCAAACCATTGTTTCTACAAAATTTCATGTCATTGGAGTCATTATTGATCAATACAGAGGAGATTAAAGTGATAAATTTTGCAGCTGGCACTGCAGAAAAATTGACTTTGCGACATTTTTTTTTGTAGGGTATGGTACTGTACAGCCTTGCGAAATGACCGATGCAGAAAGTTAAAAGCCAAGCTACAGTAGTAGCAGCGCATTGCAAGCAAGTTATTCCATTAGATGCTTTGCCCCGCTTTTTGTTACGTATTTAGTAAAACTGGAATAAAAATCATTCACAAGTTTATTACTGTAGAAGACCACCGTTGTCGACAAGCAAATCGCGATCAAATTGATGAAAAAGTGATGAATTTTCTCTGCGAGTTTTAGCCATGCATCCTGCATCGACGAAACTGGTCTCATTCGACAGAGTGAGGAAACAGATGCATGCCTTACTTCGACACGTTACTCAGTAAAAGCGCCATGTGTTGTCGCCCAATCAGTTGCCGAGAACATCGAAGTACTGTAGTAGGGATGATGTATTTCAAACAAATTCAAGCTCACTCTATACTGTAAAGCTGTTTGAGCTCGTTTGAAATCGGATTTTTCGAGCTTGATTGAAAAGCTTGAAAAAGCTTGAAAATATTTTTGGACGTGATCACCCATGCTGAACATCTGTGATCTCCCTGTGAAATTCCTCATAAAGGAGGACAAATCAAGCTTTAAGCTCAAGCTTCAAGCCGAGCTTGATCGAAAAAGCTTGTCCGAAAGCTTGAAAATGCAAAAAGGTCTCAAAAAAAATTGAAGAACACACCACAGAAATGATGAAAATTCAGAGTACAGGTATGATACCACCTTCAATATTTTTTTCAAGCTTTCAAGCAAGCTTTTTCAAACACCAAAAAAAGCCTCCTAAGCTTGATTGAAATAAATTTTTTTTTTGCATGTTTGAGCTTGAGTCAAATGTCAAACTAAGCTTTTTCAAACAAGAAGCTTTCAAACACATGTTTGAAATACTGTACATCCCTACTAGGAGCTCATCGCGGTCAGTTTTTTTATTTGCGTGCAGGGTGCAGCAAGCTCCAATGATTCATGACGGTTACAGTACTGTACAGTACTGTACAGTACTGTACCGTCCCCTACCAAAAAAAATGTCGCAAAGTCAATTTTTCTGCAGTGCCAGCAGCACTCACGTTAATCACTTTAATCTCTTCTGTAGTATTGATCAAAAATGGCTCCAGTGACATGAAATTTTGTACAAACAATGGTATGGAGGTATAAAAAAGACTACAAAATTATAAAACGGATATCGTGAGCGGGTTTTGAAATAGAACAAAAAAGGGGAACCTGACGCGTCACGCGACGCGACGCGTACCCAAGCTTATACAATGGCCTGTGGAGACGAGTTGACATTATGAATCAATATCTCCAAATTTTTCTGAGACATCCGTGGAAGTGTTTAATTATTTCTGCCAATTCATTTTAGGGCACACGTGTCATGCCAGAGCGCAGCGTGCCAATTGGTCAATTTGTCCCTATGACGCGCAAAGCGCCAAAAAAGCATGGAAAAATGATTTTATCTCTAGCAAAAAAATTAATCTCTTTGTTGACTTGAAACTATGATAATTATTTAATTTGAAAGCCTAAAAGTAAATGCTATTGAGTAGCTGTGATTATGTCATCCAGCTAGGTCACCACGGTCACATTAAGGAAATCGCGGCATATGACGCGTCGGACGTGTCACAGTGACAAATTGACCAATTGGCACGCTGCGCTCTGGTATGACACGTGTGCCCTAAAATGAATTGGCAGAAATAATTAAACACTTCCACGGATGTCTCAGAAAAATTTGGAGATATTGATTCATAATGTCAACTCGTCTCCACAGGCCATTGTATAAGCTTGGGTACGCGTCGCGTCGCGTGACGCGTCAGGTTCCCCTTTTTTGTTCTATTTCAAAACCCGCTTACGATATCCGTTTTATAATTTTATATCTTTTTTATACCTCCATATACCATTGTTTACACAAAATTTCATGTCACTGGAGCCATTTTTGATCAATACAGAAGAGATTAAAGTGATTAACGTGAGTGCTGGCACTGCAGAAAAATTGACTTTGCGACATTTTTTTGGTAGGGGACGGTACAGTACAAATTTACATCACACTCGAAGTTGTTTGCAAAATGCTATTTCACGTTGGGACGCGTTTCGGGGCTAGCTACACTTTGTTTTCGAAGAAATGGCGATAAAGGTAGATTTTTAAGGAAAAAGATGATTTCTCGATTAGTTTTGTACTGATCATGGTGGAACGGGGTTCATTCAACTGAGAATCAAATTCGCTGTCTTTTATCATCGCAGCGCGACGTGGTTTGTTTCTTTCCTTTGCCGAGCAAATACGTGGAGGTTGAAATGGTTGATCGTGTGTCCCAAGTGTGCAAAGGGTGCTCAACGGTATTGTCGTGCAAAGACAAAATAACACGCCTGCGCGCCTCTTATCTCTTTTGCAAATTTCAGCCTGATCAATCGATAATTTATCATAGCAAACCAGAGTTGAGATGGTGAATTTCTGGGAAACATGCCGATTTTTTTCGTCCGCGACTCGATTGCCACACGGGTTTTGATTAGAAAATGGATGACGATAGCAAGGTGATGCATTATGCTTGGAGGTGCACGGGGTGGGATTACCCGTGGCGTGCGCCATTTCTTGGTTTTCACATGGGCGCGTGCTGCTATGTTGGGTGCTCGATTGCGTCCGGCACGATCGGAAAGCGATTGGGCTTGGGGGGGGGCAGCGTGTGTTTGATTCAGCGCGGTGTGAACCAAAAAGTCTGTGTGCAGCCAGCTGCCTCGCACACTAAACGAGGCGCGTGTGGCAAAAACACACGGCATTGCATGGAAAAGACGCTCAAAGAGTGGCCAATGGTGCATTGAATGCCAATGGATGCGCGGCTTGGCCAGCAGCAGCTTACGAAAGAAGGATGGGGGGATGAGGGGAAAAAAGGGGGACGGTCTGTCATCTGACAAGGCGATCATCGGTGTGCCTTTTTTTTTTTTTTGTGTGTGAGAGTGCGCACGGCCATGTCGCCTCTTTTTGTGCATCCCAATGCCCATTCCTCGGGATCAGCTTGGGCCGATGGTTTGTGGGATGCGCTACAAGACAAGAGAAGGCCGGCCACAAAAAATAATAAAAAAAAAACGAAGTGGCGGAGGGCTTTTTTTTTTTTTTTTTTGGGCCTTTTGAGTCATGGTTGGCACGCAGGGCGGGGGAACAAAAGGGAAAGCACGAACCATCATCGTTGTTGGTAACCTTGTTTGGAAGGCCTGGGACATTCACACACGGGCAACCCAAAATCATATGCCTGCTACGGGCAGCTCGGACGAAGTTTTGCCCTGTGTCACGACAGCACTGACGTTGCACAAAAAGATGGCAATCCCATCCATGGCGGCCCGTTCCAAGCTCCGCAATGCACTTAATTTTGGGGTGGGGTAACGAATTGAGCAGGAATTTCTCTTTCTTTTTTCCCTCTTTTTCTTTTTTTCTTGACACCCCCCCCTTTTTTTCTTTTTCTTACGACACGACTCGCTCCCTCATGGACCAGATCAGGCACAGCATCCGCAGCAGAATGCCGCCCAAGGCGACCATTCAAATTTTGCGCAAAGTGTTCGCGTTGCCGGCACCCGCGGCGCGCTTGCTTCTTGACGATATCACCAAGCCGCGCAAGGCACACAAGTCCTGGTACAAGAAGGTCAAGTGGAACGGCGAGTGGTCTGGTTGCTGGATTGGCGAGAATATCCAAAAAGTCGACGACCAGGGCCTGGCCGACCGCATCGCAAAGGCCGACATTGTCATTTTCAATGTGCATGGTAAAAAAAAAAAAGACACGCGCATGGATCGCCCTCAACTCAACTTTCCCCCCTTTCTTTTAATGATGGAATTTAGGTGGCGGCTTCCGTGTGGGAAAGAGTAAGCAGCAGATGGCTCATACGCGTCACGGGGAAACGCGTCCACTCATCCATAATTCCACTTTTTCAATGATTTTGCACCCGTGCAGGCACCATGTTTTTGGCAACGTACATCAAGTGGATCCGCGTGCTCAAAGAAAAGTACGGTGTGACGCTGTTGATCATGTCGGTAGACTACAGGTACGCCTTTTTTTTTTTTTCTTCTCATTGTGCCAAAAGAAGCATTGGAACGTGATTCATGAGTTGATTTGGTGATCCGGCAATTGCCCTCCCTTTTTCTCATTTTATTTCATTTTTATTTCTTTTTGGGAGCGCAGGCTAGCACCTGAATACAAATTCCCAAGCCCCGTGGAAGATGTGGTACGAGCATATGAATGCCTCGTCAAGACACACAAGGTGGACGGGTCCAAGATCATTGCCACGGGTGATTCAGCAGGCTCTGCGCTCGTTTTGGAAATGTTGTTCATTACGCACGACCCGAGCATGTTTGAGATTGTCACGGACGACCCTGACGGCGAGGCCGAGACGGGGGCGCCAATTTTGACGGAATTGCCGCGTCCTGCGGGCACGGTGTTGATCTCGCCGCTGGTGACGGAGGAGACGACGTCGCAGTCGTGGAAGGAGAATGTGAAATATGACTATGTGTCGCAGTCGACGGCGAAATTGATCAAAAAGGACTATTTCCAGCCATTGGACGCGAACGCGCCACCCGATGCGCAGCATGTGCTTGGGATCATGAAGCTGCAGACCGGGTTCCGCGCGTTCTTTAGTCCGCGCGTGCTCATGTACATTGGCAACAAGGAGGTGATGCGCGACGACGCGCTTGATCTTGCGGCCAAGGCCGAGCAGGACGGCGTGGACATTGAAATTGTCATGGAAGACTGCGTGCACGACTGGTTCTGCGTGCGCGAGGTCGTCAAGGACAAGGCGGTCCTGGAGCGCGGCGATAAAATCTTTGCCGATTTCTGCTACCGATCCGTCATCTTGTCTCGCGATCCCAATGCCAAGATGGGCCACGCTTACGACACCGCCGCCGCATCGCACCACTCGTCCAACCCGGCCTCCGTCTCACGCGATGGCCTGCATGCCGTCCCCGAAATGAACGAGGACGAAGACGACGAATTCCACGAAGCAATGACAGACTATACCGACCTCAATTCAACCACGTCCACCGCCGTCTACGAGCGCTACGTATCCAATGACAAGGGCACACGAACAAAAACATTGACCGTGTTTGTCTAGCTTTTCCCCTCAACTCGTGTCGTTTTTCCCCACTTTTTTTCTCTCTCTCTCTTTTTTTTTTACCCTCTGTATTCCACCATGTACTTTGATTACTCTTTTTGTCATAAAAATAGTGTGTCTTTTTTCATCCATTTTCGATTAGGTTTGGGCCACGAGACCCATCTTTTTGGGTATGCGTGAATAAAACAAGCGGAATCAGCCTCCCCTTGTCAATTGCCGTGGAAAAAAGGCAAGTGCGAACGTGCGTTTTGATTGTCAGAGAGATCGGCAGGCGTCCCAACATTGATGGCGCGGCCGCAGATGCGGTGTCATTGACAGGTTCAAAAATCAAAAGAGCGCTTTTTTGTGATTTTGATTTTGATTTTTGCGCCCACTGTGAGGTCCTGGTGGTCTCGCCCATGTGATTGCTCTTTGGGGTACATGATCAGCATGGTCGTTTGGGCCCGTGAGATACCTGGCATACACGAGCTGGGCATGTCTGCTTGGCAGCTTGGCGTCCAATTGGCCACAATTTAGTGAGAGCTAGAAAAAAAAAGGGGGATGTTCCAACTGCGCTCTTTTTTTTTTTCTGGCTCAATTCACTTTTTTTTTGTTCACTTCTTTCACTCTTTTTTTTTGTTTTTGTTATTTATGCTATCTCGCTTGGCGTATCGTTTCGCTGGTTTTGACGAAAGTACGTGTTTTGACGCGGCGGGCGGCCCTCCAGCTGACGACGAAGGGTGCAAGTTGCTGGATGGGTTTGCTATTGTCGTGCAGATCCTCTTGGCGTCGTCGGCGTTTGGCGTCCTCGTGTTCAAACGTTACAGGGAGCGGCCCCAGCGCCCCGTCGATATTTGGTAGGCGGCTGTTTTTTTGCCCATGGGGGGCATTTCAATTGGCTCACGTTTCTTTTTTTCCCTCCATGAACGCAGGGCATTAGACGTGAGCAAGCAATTCCTCGGAGGCGCAGTCGTGCACGCGGGGAATCTGCTCGTGAGTTATTTGGTCGGGCGACCAAAGCATGGAGCGCCGAGCAATTTGTGCGTTTGGTACCTTTTAAACGTGTTTCTGGACTGCACGATTGGCGTGGGCATTCTGTGGTGCTGGCTGCGCGCGCTGCAATGGGTACTCGAGACGCAATTGCACATCACCTACGTGCGCAGCGGCAAATACGGGCCTGGTCCGCTGCATCGCCGCCTAAAGCCATGGCTGAAGCAGACGTTCATCTTCATCCTGGCCGAGGCACTCATGAAAACGTGTGTGTACACCATGCTGCGCCTTTTCCCCGTGCTCTTTCGCATCGGCAATTGGGCACTCGAGTGGACAAAGGGCAATTACCGCTACCAAGTCATCTTTGTCATGCTCATGTAAGACACTTTTTGTGCAAAAAGTGGCACACGTCACCTCACGTCACATCATGTCGTGTCGCGTCACGTCATGCCACGTCATGACAAAAAAGCGCGTCGGGATCGCATAAAATCGCATGAATTACTTACTTTTTATTATTTTGACCCAGATTCCCCCTCCTGCTCAACGGCATGCAATTCTGGATTGTCGACACGATTGTCAAAATGACGCCGGTGCATCCGGGCACCGAGTCGTTGCCGTCGCACCATGATTCTGCTACTGCTGCTGCGGAAGAACAGCGCGATGTCGATGAAAACACGCCATTGATTGGATCGCGATAATGATATCACTTTGTTTTAGATTCCCCCCTGCTCCTCCATGCCCTCCCACAATAAATTAAGCCTTGCTTATGTCTTGTCAAGTTTGCTTTTGCGCAGAAATTTGCTTTTTCTCCGCATCCATCACCTTTTGGATGACAAAACGGTCTACTTTGACTAACCAACAACTCACGAGCGAGTTACATCAAGCCAAAAATCAAATCAATGCGTGGTCCAACTCGCAAACCCGCCAAAATGCTTAGGAACAAGCCAAATTCTGCTTTTCTCTGCATTCAGAGGCACTCGGCTGCTGAAAAGTGCAAAAAAGCGCGTCAGTCAACAATTTGGCGGGCGCATTGCCGGAGTGTGAAAATGCATAAATACAAGAAAATAAAGAGGCGGAGGCGCCATTTCAACCCTTTTCTTTCTCATTTTCTTTCTTGTGATTCCTTGATCGTTGTTGATCACACCCCCATATAGAAAAAGGACATGGTTAGCAAAGACGACGACAGCGCGAAGCAGGTGGTGGACGAAACAAAGCAGGCGCAGGTACAGCGCTTTGCGCAGCTTGTCAAAGAAAAGCGCAAAAGCAAGAAAGACGCCTCGGATCTCGCGATCGATGGGGACGACGACGAGGAAAAGAGCGAGCGCAAGCGTCTCAAGCTGGAGAAGAAGCTGTCGAGGCGGCAGCAGCCTTCCGAGTCCGCGATCGAGGGCAACGCTGGCACAAACGACATGGAATTGGACGAACAAGACGAACAAGACGACGACGACGCGGCCGATCGTGAATTACAAGAGCAAGACCAAGACGAGGAGGAGGAAGAGGACCGGGGACTTGAGATGTTCCCTGAATTTGCCGGTCCGCAGCAGCATACACAGCAAGAAATTGAGATTCTGCGCAACATGGGTATTCCCGAGTGGCTTTTGCAGCCGACGGTCGTCAAACCCGAGGAGGGCTGCGCCTTGGAGGACGTGGGGCTGTCTCCTAGTCTCGTGGAACGCTGCCAGGAACAAGGCATTGACCGGTTCTTTGCTGGTAAAAAAAAAAAAAAAAAAAAAAAAAAAAAAAAAAAAAAAAAAAAAAAAAAAAAAAAAAAAAAAAAAAACGGAAAAAAGCTAAAAAGTCGCGCATTCATCTCATCCACTTTATTTCAACCAGTGCAAATGAAAGTGATTCCCGTGTTTTTACGGCGGCAAGCACTGTACGATTCTCGGCACGCGCCAGGGGATTTGTGCATCTCTGCGCCCACAGGCAGCGGCAAGACAATGGCCTATGTGCTCCCCATTGTCGATATTTTGTCCAAACGCATTGTCACACGGTTGCGCGCGCTCATTGTGCTGCCTACACGCGATCTCGTCCAGCAAGTCAAGGAGACATTCGATGCCTTTGTCAAGGGCACCAACCTCAAGGTTGCCACCGCCGTCGGACAGCACTCTTACGGCCATGAACGCGCCGCATTGGTTGGCCAGGGCACAGAGACGTAAGTTTAGCCACATGAGAGCAACCAGGCCGATGGAAATTCGTTTGAAAAGACAAGAAAAGGGCCAAAAAAGATGAGAAATTGGACCAAAAAAAGAAACGCGAAAAAGTGGCCCAGGCGCCAACGTGAAAAAGATACGATAAAAGGAAACCTGCAAGATCGAGAGAAATTGGAAGAGGACGCGAGGCGATCGGAAAAGATGTAGGCACTCACGCCTCTTTTTATGCAGATTTGACGGCGGTTTCTCCAAGGTGGATATTTTGATTGCCACGCCTGGCCGTCTGATGGATCATTTGAAGGAGACACCTAATTTCACGCTGCAACATCTGCGATTCCTGGTCATTGACGAGGCAGATCGCTTGCTGAATCAAAATTATCAAGATTGGCTGCATCACATTCTCCAAGCGACGCGTCCCGCGGCCGCATCACTGCATGATGATAATGATACCACCTCGCTCCCCACCAACAAGCCCTGCATCACCCTCAAGACCAATGCCAATGGGTAAAAAGAAAAAGAAAAAGAAAAAGAAAAAAAAACAGCACGAAAACTCAATTTTTTTTTTATTATTTCAGAGTGATTGAATCGGACGCGATGGCGCCCAGCTTTTTGTCGTCGCGCTTCCAGCTCCCCGGCACGGATCTCGACTTGCCCAAGGTGCCGAGCGTAAGTTGCTATTTTTCTTTTTTTTGAGTCACTGGATGCATTGAAGGCTGAAAAATGGCTTTTTAGGTACAAAAACTACTGTTTTCGGCAACGTTGACCAAGGATCCCGGCAAGATTGCGAGCTTGCACCTTGTTGACCCGGAGTACATCAGTGTGCAACGCGAGCAGGGCGAAGCGGGCGAGGCGCAGCAGCAGTACACGACGCCAGCCGGGCTCAAGGAGTACATGACGATCTGCTCGACAAGCAGCAAGCCACTGGTGCTGATTTACCTGCTGTGCCACCTCAAGATCACGTCGAGCCTGTGCTTCACAAAGTCGGTCGAGTCGGCGCGGCAATTGCGCATGCTGCTGGACACGTTTAACAAGGGCTTGCCCGACGACCAGCGGCTCAGTGTCGTCGAATATTCGAGCGACCTGACAAACGCGAAACGCAAGGCCATGATGAAACAATTCAAAGATGGCCAGATCGATTTGTGAGTAACCCTTTCTTTTTTCCCTCAATGGCAGAAATCACGCTGATCAACTACTTTTTTTTTTCTTGCCGCCTTAGGATGATCTGTTCTGACCTGATTGGGCGTGGTATTGACTTGGACAATGTGAGTGTGGTGATCAGCTACGATATTCCTCTGTTCATGGACAAGTATATTCATCGCGTGGGCCGCACAGCGCGTGCAGGGCGGTCAGGCACAGCATACACGCTCGTGGAGACAAAGGAAGCGCGGTATTTCAAAGCAATGTTGCGCCAAGCGGGGCATGCCAAGCAAGTGGACCGCTTGGATGTCGCGCGCAACGAATTGGACACCTACCAGGAAGGCTATGACGCTGTCATGGCCCTCCTCGAGCAAGAAGACTAGCCTTTTGCTTTGAAACACATGTTGTGCCCATCGAAATAAAAAACGAACCTTAAAACGAAATCGGGGTTGAGTGTCAAAAGCATGCACACACACACAAAAAAAAAAAAAAAAAGGACCAAAAACAAAAAAAAAAAAGAGATAAACGCATTTTCTCCGCTCTTTTTTTTTTATTTCGCTTTTCTTCCCTGTTTCTATCTCTTTTCCGCTTTCACGTCCCACACCCCTTTTTTTTTTCTTTATCATGGATAAGGCCAGTTCTCGTGGCGACCCAGGGCCTTCCTCTGGTGCACACGATAGCAACAAGACATATGGAACACTTGCACCTGGACAAGGGTCGTCGTCGACGCTCCGGTCGGACGACGAGCCCCGACGACGTCAAACGATCGATATCGACGCCATGGAAGACGACGATGCCCTTGTACCGGACGAAACAGACATTGCTGACGACGCTGAGCCAGTGGAAGACGAGGACGAGGAAGACGAAGAGGACGAGGAAGAAGAAGAACAAGAAGAAGACGACGCACGACCGTCTTTACGGCGTCGCGTGACGTTGCGGCGTCACTCGTCGCATGCCGAGGACGACCGGCGCTCGTGTACGAGCATTGAGCGCGAAATGACGCTCAAAGACCGCCAAGAGGTAAAGAAGACAAGGACGAAAACAGGAAAAGAAAAGAAGGAGGGAACCATTGATCATGGGAGGCCCAAAACAGACCCCTGGACACGCTGACATTTAGAGAATTTTTAAAAAAAATTAGGAAATGAACAAACGGCATCCATTTGGTTTGCCTCTCTGGAAACCCGCGCTGTACAAAAAATCACGCTCGGTGGTGCGTCGCGCAAACAATGCATTGCACGCGTCTCCATCTTCATCGCCGGAATTGTTCCTCGATCCTGGCAACATTGCATGGCTGTTTGTGTTTGGATGGTGGCTCTCTGCCGTCACGTTTATTCTATCGCTCGTGATGATGTGCGTGCCGCCCAATGGCCGTATCTATGGTCTCGTTTTGCGTGAACTCGCGTTTTACCTGCTTTGGCCGTTTGGGCGCTATGTTGAAAGGCACGTCGAGATTACACCCACGCCATTGTCCCCTCAAGATACCCAACACGATGACGAGGAGGCCATTGGTCTGCTCAATGGCCAGCCATCCAAGCGACATGCACATGACCTGCTCCATGGCATCATCGCCTTTGTCCGCCTTGGCCCTGCAGCCTGGATCTATTATCTTCTCTTTTTCGCCATCCTGGGTAAGATTATCCCATGTGCTCACACTAAGAAAAAAAACAGGCACCCCCTGATCTACCTTGTGCGACCTTTTTTTTTTTTTTTTTTTTTTTTTTTTTTTTTTTTTTTTTTACCAATTTTCTAATTTTATTGTCTTTTTTTTTGTTTGTTAGCGCCCCTGCTCATGGTGGTGTCGACCATTTGCTGGCTGTGCGTCATCACGATTCCCATGGCGAAGCTCAATTATCTGCTTGTGAGGCACTTGCGGCGGCATCCATTGAGTCTGCGCTTCAAAAGCAGCCCATCGGTGCAATTGGCGGCCACAGGCAAGCCTGCAGTGATTCTGCTGTGCACGTACCAGGCCATTGGCTGGCAATACTACAAGTACACGTACGACGGCATCAACATCATCTTCATCAACACCATGCCACTCGTGTTTTTCGTCATTTTTGACGATTTTGTCCTCAAGCACTACTTTCCCGATTGGGCCATCACGCAAGCAACCTTCCTGTTCATGCTGTCGCTTGTCTCCGTCATTCCGCTCTCGTACTTTATCGGCATGGGCGTCAGTTCCATCTCCGCCCAATCTTCCATGGGCCTAGCCGCCGCCATCAATGCCACCTTTGGCTCCATCATTGAAATCATCCTTTATTCGGTCGCCCTGATGAATGGCAAGAGCAGACTCGTCGAGGGCTCGCTCATTGGCAGCTTCTTGGCCGGCGTGCTCCTTATGCCTGGCATGAGTATGATTAGCGGCAGCGTCAAACGCAAAGAGCAGCGCTTCAATGCCAAGAGTGCAGGTAAAAAAAACAAAAAGAAAAAAAGTTCGATCCACGCCAATTAAGAGCGGATCAAGAATGGGGGGGGGAATGACGACACACGCTAACCCCGCTTTTTTTTTCCCCCCTCAGGTGTCACGGCCACCATGCTCATTATGGCCATTATTGGCTCGCTCACGCCAACCTTGTTTTACCAGATGTTTGGCTCGGTAGGTGGCGGGGGGAGGGAAGCAGAGAGAGGAAAAAAGAGTAAAAACGAGAAAAACGGGGGAAAATGCGAAAAACGAGCAAAAACGAGCAAGAACGGGCAAAAAATAAAAGAAACGACAGGATCTCATTTTTTTTTTTCACGTCCTAGTTTGAGCTCAAATGTGTTGGCTGTCCAGATACCATGTCAAATGGCACCATTGCTTGCAATCGGTGCTATTACGACCAAATGAACCCGACGATCGATCCTGTGTATCAAAACAGCGTCAAGCCGCTCATGTACATCTGTGCGGCCATCCTGCCCTCGGTAAGAGATCCCTGGAAACGCGTCAGAAGGACGCGAAACGTCTGTTTGGGAAGCAATTGGCGACGAATTCATGCGATGGCACTGCGATGCGACGCGTTGGCACCAAACCACGTGACGTCTCACCTCTTTTTCTAATTTTTTGGCAGGCATACGTGATTGGCTTGGTATTTAGCTTGCACACGCACGTCGAAATGGTGTGGAATAGCGCCAAACCGGTGCAGGCGCAGGAATCATACTACCAAAAGCTGCTGCCTGGCCATATCATCTCTCAATTGATCCATCACGGCTCCACACATGCACCTGCTGCCACAGCACCGCCTGCAAACCAGCCAGATGCGCACACACATCGTCAAGATCACATCCATCCGGCACCCGCATCCCACCATGCCGATGGTAACCGCTTTTTTTTCTTTTCTACTCTTTTCTCATCTCAATGTCTCTCCAATTCATCCTCTTTTTTTTTTTTTTTTTTTTTTTTTTTTTTGCTTTTTGGTTGTAGGTCTGCACACATCACCTCTGATTGCCGTCAAACACCCATCAGCAGTGTCCCCGATGCCCACATCCGCCGGTGACGGCAGCCCCTCGCTTGTTCAAGCGCCTGTTGCGTTCATCCACGCCAAGGAACCCGAGGAGGAGGAGGAAGAGGAAGAGATGGCTGGCCACGACTCGCCCAATTGGAGCAAAACAAAGAGTTTTACCATTCTTTTCGGATGCACATTGCTTTACGCCATTGTTGCCGAGATTCTCGTGGACACCGTCGACATTGTCATGGAGAGCATTGCCATTGACGAGAAATTCCTCGGTCTCACGCTGTTTGCCTTGGTAAAAAAAAAAAAAAAAAAAAAAAAAAAAAAAAAAAAAAAAAAAAAAAAAAAAAAAAAAGAAAAAAAAAAAGAAAAAAAAGAAAAAAAGGGAAAAAAAAAAGAGGGAATTGACCTCCATTCTTTGATCTGTTAGGTGCCCAACATTACCGAATTCATGAATGCAATCTCGTTTGCCCTTTACGGAAATATTGTGCTTAGGTAACGACCGGTCCTTGCGGGGCGAGCGGATCAAACAAAGAGGGCCAATTCGCATGAACCTTTTTTTGATCCCCCCCTCTTTTAGTATGGAAATTGGTTCCGCTTATGCGCTGCAGGTGTGTCTCCTGCAAATCCCGTCCATGGTCGCCTTCTCGTACTGGTTCAATTATGGCAAGGATGAGCTGGCAGACTACACTTTCAGGTACAAATGCCAAAAAAGCCAAAAAAAAAAAAAGAAGCATCATCACCTGACCGATGCATTCCTTCCCCCACCCCTTTTTTTTTTTTTTTA
The DNA here is from genome assembly GCA_025201375.1 of Gongronella butleri. NCBI lineage: Eukaryota > Fungi > Mucoromycota > Mucoromycetes > Mucorales > Cunninghamellaceae > Gongronella > Gongronella butleri. Next base: position 270,928 of record JAIWZP010000017.1, read on the forward strand.
GCCTTGTCTTTCCTCGGTGGGACGTGATCTCGGTGGTGTTTTCCGTCTTTTTATTGACGTACACGTATCAAGAAGGGAATCCAACTATTTCAAGGGCTCGATCCTGTTTCTCAGCTACATTGTGCTTTTGCTTGCTTTTTACTTTATTCCCCCCTTTTCAGAAACAAGCGTTTTGATCGGTGCGGGGCCGACGTAGACAAATGAGCCATCCATTGGCCCTCTTTTTTATGGCTTTCAGTGCGAAATAAACTTTTTTTTGGTCTTTTTGGTTTGGGCTGCATGATGATTTGCAACCCTCGGATTGGGGGCGGGGGGGGAAGGGGGGAGGGAGGAGGGGGGCGACAAGGAAAAAAAAAACTCTTCTTGGCTTTTCGACCCACAGAAAAAAAAAAAAAATCAGGCCTTGCCCAAAAAAAGAGCGAATGAGGTCCGGTTTGGCAGATTTTTTTTCTTCTTTTCTTTCTTTCTCTCCACCCTCTCTCTCTAGATACCAGTGTCGTCCATGGCCGAGCCAACGCTTGTCAAGCAGAAATATGTGCCTCCTCCAAAGTCCATATCCGAGACATTTTTGCAATATGAGATAGGTAAAGTCTAGGAAAAATGGGAAAAGAAGAAAAAAGGACGTGTCTGTCGTGCCTTTTGGTTCTTGTCGGTGAGAGAGACCGAACACGGACTCATCTTTTTGGGGGATCATCTCTTGTTAGAAATCACGGGGTCGATCGTTAGTGTGGTGGTGCTTGGCTACCTGCTCGGTCTGTCCTGGGCGGAGAAGAGCATTTTCCTCTCATACAAGCTGGGACCTAACACGTACACAAAAGGCGTCGACGACGCTTATTTCGTCCTCTTTTGGGTCGTTGCCTTTACCTTTTTGCGCGCCGCGCTCATGACTTATGTCTATCATCCATTGGCACGTGTTGTCGGCGTGTCTCCTGCTGGCAAGCGACAGCGCCTCGCGGAGCAAGGCTTCGCTTTCACGTATTATATCTTCTTTTGGACTTGGGGCATGGTAAGCGAGCATTTTTATTTTTATTTTTTGGATTTTGACAAGGAACCACGGGCCGTGGGAGAGGCAGCATCGAGAGAAAAAAAAAATGGCAGGCCATGGATTCGCTTTTTCCCTTCAAAAACGACGCGTCTCACTCTCATTTTTTTTTTAAAAAAAAACAAAAAGGTGATCATGTACGTCAGCCCTCACTGGTTCAACACGTCGCAATATTGGATTGACTACCCGCACATTTTCTTGTCGCGCACGATGAAATGCTATTACCTGATGCAAATGGCGTTTTGGTTCCACCAGCTGTACACGATTCACATTGAAAAGCGCCGCAAGGACCATGTCGCCATGGTCACGCACCATTTCATCACCATTGCCCTGCTTGTCTCGAGTTATGTCGCCAATTTCACTCGCATCGGCAATGCCGTGCTGTGCTGCATGGATTTGGCGGATGTTTTGTTGGCGGTAAGCGATCTGGAACACGGCAATCGGCTAAAGAAAAAAACGGGGGCAAGACGGAGGACGGAGGAGCGGCCCACGCGTCAATTGGCGAGAGAAACGCGTGGAAAACTCAATCAATCAATTTTTTCTAGCTTGCCAAGATCTTGAAATACGTGGGCTTCACGACATTGTGTGATTATGCATTTGCCATGTTTGCCATTGCGTGGCCGGTGACGCGCCACGGGTTCTTTTCGGTCATTGTGTATGCGACGATCACCGAGCCGTCGAAATACCTGGATATGCTTTGGGAGCCCGAGAAGGGCAAGTATTTTACGCCATTTACACAAAAGCTATACATCTTCTTGTTCCTGTCGCTCAATTTCATCATGGTCTATTGGTTTGCCATGATCTTGCGCGTCATCATCAACGTCGTCCGTGGCAACAATGCAGAGGACACGCGCAGTGATGATGAGGATGAAGAAGACGAGCCCAAGGTTCCCAATGGCAAGATGTAAGTGCTCCCAATTGGATTCCCCGTGTGCCCCCCCCTCCTTGTCTAGCGCGCTCACCATGAGCATTTCTTTTTTTTTTCTCCCACAGGAAACATCAATAATAGATCTTTTGCCGTCCCCATTTCCCCCCCCCTGTTTTTTTTTATACTTTCACCTTTTCCGCCCGCACTTTTTTCACTCTTCTCATTGTCGCCTTGTCCCCCCCCCACTCTTTTCTTTGCCCGTCGCCTCCTTTTTTTATTGTTTTATTGTAGCCGGCCTTGTAAATTACTTTTTTGTTGCTTGTTTGGTCGTCGACGCGGCAACCCTGGTATTATACGCTGAAAAAAAAATAAAATTTCTGTCCTCCTTATCTTTTTGTCTCGCGTTGTGCTTTTGTGTATATGTCGGACATGCCGCTTTTGGTGATCAATGCGCACACCCTGCTTTTGCCACATAAACAGACCGCCCCAAAAAGGTGCATTGACGCTTACTGCATGGCCGGCCGCAACCGCTCGGCACTGTCATGGCCCCATTGTTTGTTTGGGACGCGAAATGGGCGTAAACAGTGACGATGGGGGGATGGAAATGCAAAAAAGGGGGGCCAAGCGCAACATGACCCATTGCAACGCGGCGCAATGACCTTTTTTTGGACCGGCATTGGGTTGCTTCCGCTTTCCGTGATGCTCGTGTCACCTGTGCAAGGCAGCTGGGAAATGGCAGCGCTGATACAACTTGCTCGTTTTATCATTTTTGTCCCTGTTTCGTGTTTGGCGCGTCGTTTTTTCGTGTCTGGTCATTGGTCCTGGCTTGCTTTGAAAAGCTTCGTCCTTTGACGATGCAACAGTGTGGCGTGGCGGACCATGAGCGGCGCTGCGGTGCGTTCAAAATGTGTGTGCCATTCACATGGGCCTGTTTTTTGTTTTTCCGTGCCCCTGAATGAGACATTGGGCTCCCTGGGGCTCCCCACGAACTCTGGGATAAGACGGGCACACAGCGCAGACACGCACAATTGGGATAATAGCGTCGTCATGTGACCCATTCTTTGTGTCCCCATTTTCACCGCTGCGCCTTTGCCCAAATGCAGCAACACGTCTCTGGCCACCGATCCCGGACGACGCGCAACGGACGCGCCTTTCACCAGCGGCTCTCAGGGCTCGTTTAGTTGACAGAGAAATGCGGCATCGTAACCCCAGCGGCCTCAAATTGGACGCTTTTTAATATCTTCAGACATTGCTCGAGCATTGTTTTAGATGATGCCCCTCTCAAACTCTCCACGGACCGTCCGGACTTCATGTTGATCATATTAACTTGAAATAAAATGTTGCCGGACTGAATGGTTGCAGAGAACGATGCAATCGATACGCTTTTAGTGTATTTTTGTTACCTGTCGATGAGCCCAAAGCCTTTTAGGGAAAAAATGATTTGAGCCAGTTATTCAGAGGCTGCTCGTTCAAATGAGCCCAAACTTGCGGCATTGCGATCACTAGATCGTTCATCACAACGATTTTCAAAAGTCGCGAATTTTCACAGGGGCACAGCCGATCACAGGAAAATCGACAAATTTAGGTCCTCAGATCGCCACGTCATTCAGCCATATGGTAGGTGGCCATTATTTATCGATGGAAATGCAATAAAAAACTGGGGTCCGTAGATTGGTTGACGCGCAAAACGCAAAAAGCTGCTAATTTTAATCTCAAGGAAAAATCGATGAAGATTGGCCGCAGCGCCTTGCAGGTCATATCATCTGAAAGAGCACGATTTGAAGCATGCGTAGCCATTGGTGATCAGTGAAAAAAGATGGATTTTGGCAGAACAAACGCGACCGGAAAGTTAAGCGTACGGCGTCAACGCGTGGTAAACCGCGTCAGTCTTTGATGTACGCGCGCGTATTCCTAATCAAATCCATGCGCCTGGAACGCCTCTTTCTGTTGGACGCGTCAAAAGCGCCTTTACAACGCGTTTTTCTGGCGCGATTCGCGTGCAAAGTTTTAACCAAAATCGCGCATTGCTCGTCACTGAGCAGATGGACCTCGTTCTTTTTTGGCCTTTTTCGTGGTTTCTCCACGCAGGCTTTCTTGGGTGCAAGTTTGGTAGATTATTAGCGACCTGATTTTTCCATTTTGGTTTTGGAGTCTCGCCACTTCTAAATTTCGATTTGCTTGTAGCGTGCGACCAAGGCGTTGTGGCCGCTGCAAATCGCGTCCCACTGGGCTTTCCAGCTCGCGTTTTCCTGTTGAGGCGGATTTCGGAGCTTGGCAATATGTTGCTGGCGAGTATCAATTGATTTCGGTCGAAAAATCGCAACCTGTATAGCACTCGCAGAGAGGCGTTGCCAAACGAACCCAAACTTTTTACAGTAATCAGCTGTGATATATGCATTCCACAAGGTCCATTTTTCCTACCAATTCTACTAGTAAAAATCGTGCCTATTTGAGGAATACACGCTAAAATCTAATTTTTTAGTCAAATCTTTTCACAAGCAAGCATCCAGGTCTCAAACGTTGAACCATGCTTTGGTTGCCTCTGTGTGACAACTGATCCAAATTTGAGAGAGATCGGGTTACTGCAACACGAGCAATCGCGAACATTAAAGTCCGTGTCGTGTATTTTTGCTCATTGCGCGCTGCTCCTTGATCCCATCGACACCAAACTTTCGACATGTGCTTTTGACCATTGTTGATCGCTTGCTGTAAGAGTAAAAATGGAGTTCGATTAAGCGGTTGTCGAGAAATTGCAAATTTTGCTTTTTTGTCGCCTTTTTGCCGCTTTCCCCGGGACACCCAAAAAAATCTTCTGGTCCTTGCGCTACAAATGGCCGTGCGGGCTCATGTGCGACCATTGCTACGGAACACGCGGGTTTGGGGTCCGTGGCATGCAGCGATTTTTTTGTTTTGGCAATTTTTCTGACACGGCGATGTGTCACATGCTTCGCTTTTTTTTGTTTGGCAATTCCTTTTGACTTGGCGACGCGTCACGTGCCACAATTTTTTTTGTATGGAAATCGATTTGACTTGGCGACGCGTGATGCGCGTGTTTTTTGCTTTTTTTTTTTTTTTAAGGAAACGGCTTGACACGGCGATGTGTCACGCTTTTTTCCACCCTTTTTGATTTTTTTTCTATGGCAATTCATTTTGACTTGGCGACGCGTGATGCATATTGTGTGTACAACGACATTGCAGCAATGCTCCTTTGCAGTTGGCCTGTGCAACAGGTGAATGATTGCGTGGATCCGATATCAGGGAGGGGAAGAGGCTCTCACGGTTCACCTGTTTGCGATTCTCTAGATGCTCAACGCGCTCATTTGACACGTCTTAGCCCATGCCGGGTAAATTTTTGTCAAAAAGAATGACATTGTGGCGTCCATTGCCACGTTTTGCAAGCAAATGGCGTGATGCGCAGGGCGCTACAGGGCCCGCGGGCTGCTGAAATACGCGGTGTGAACTTTATTTGCATGAGAAATCCAAAGCAGTGTGCCCAGAAAGTAGCTCGAGCCGATGATTCGGGCAATTGGACGCTGCACCTTATTCTCACTGTCGTTTTCGTATGGTGAGCATGGTCCTTACCCGTGAGTAATATCTAAAATATGCACGATGCTGAGCCGCATGGCCGTACAAAGGCCGTACAAGAGAATCATCCCGCTCAATTGGTTCCTATTTTATATTTTCTCATCGGCCAAGCAACATCAAAGCCATTGACTAAAGGGGTGCAAAGAGAGAGAGAGAGAGAAATCAACGAGTGCGCATTTTTTTTTGGCGGACAGATCGAATGATAGTATGAAAAATTAAAAGAGCACCCTTCGATTGTGACATGAGTCATTTTTTTTCTGCGAAATAAGATGCAATTGCGTGTTGCGTCAACGATGATTAAGTGTAGATAGCACGCAAGGTGACATGGGCGATGGCGAGAGCGTCTTTTTTTTTGTGCGCGCGTTGCGCCGTGATGAGAAGATTGTAGCAAGAATTGCACCATCATGCACTTTTGGCTCCGACCAATCATAGGTAAGGCTTACCCCGCCCCTTCAAGCCCGCCCCTCCCCCCGTCTGTGCAAAAAGATATAAAAGGGAGCTTCATTGTTCCTCACTTTTTTAACGACTTTCTCATCACTTTGCAAATCTATTCTTTTTTTAATTTTTCTGCAAACACAACCAACATGGCTGCTTCCACTGCTTCTGCTGCTCCCGTCACTGGCAAGACCTGGCGCGGATTCTCGATCACTGGGTCCAATGAGATTGATGCGGTGTTTCCCGAGCGCATCACTGGCCCATCGGCATGGGATGGCAAGATTTTGGAAGAGCACCCCGAGCAATGGATCTACCACGTCACCGAGGAAGACATTGCCGACATTGACCGCGCACTCAAGCACTTTAATGCGCTGGATGTGCCCTTGGTAAGTGCATTGTGTGGCGTCCAATTGGACGCGTCGCAACTCACTCTAATTTATCTCTTTTTCAATAGACCGAGATCAACAAGACCAACTTTCCCCTGACGACTTTTGCAAGTGTGATTGCGTCGCAAAAGAGTGAATTGTTCCAAGGCCGCGGGTTTAGCTTGATTCGTGGATTCCCCGTGACAAAATACGAGCGCAAGGACCAGGCGGCGATCTTCATGGGTCTTGGTGCCTACATTGGGTCGCGCAAGCCGCAGAATCACAAGGGCCACGTACTTGGGCACGTCAAGGACATCACGATTGGGTCGCAGACCAAGAGCGTGTATGACCCTGAGGATCCTACGACGCGCATCTATGCGACACGCAAGGCACAGCCTTTCCACGTGGATGGCACCGACATTGTCGGCCTGTTCTGCCTCCAGGAGGGCTACAAGGGTGGCCTGAGCTCCGTGGTCTCGTCTCACACCATCTACAACAAGTTGCAGGAACAGCGACCCGATATTGTCAATCTGATGAAGGAACAATGGCTCTGGGACAGGTAAAAAAAAAAAAAAAAAAAAAAAAAAAAAAAAAACAAAAAAAGGCCGTTTAAACCCACTTTTTTTTTAACGCGATTCACAGGAAGGGCGAGCACAAGCCCGACGAGGCGCCTTACCTTGCCGCTGCGCCGCTTGTCTACTACCACGATCGTCTGTTCACCTTCTGGGGTCCTCACTTTTTCGAGACGATGACGCGTTTCAAGGACGTGTCTGTCGAGCCCGAGAAGTTTGAGGCGATGAAATACGTGCAAGAGCTGTGCGAGAAGGAGGCGCTCAATATGAAATTGGAGGTTGGCGACATCCAGCTCGTGCAAAATTACCAGATCCTGCACGCACGCACCGCCTATACGGACCGCCCTGGCCAGACGCGCCATCTGCTTCGCCTCTGGCTGCTAGTCAAGCCTGAGGAGGTCGGGTTCCCCATTCCCTTCAAAAAGGGCGATTTCGACTACGAATTCACCGGAAACCACACTGTCCCGCTCGAGGCAGAGTAAAAATTGCCATCCTTTTTTTTTTATTTTCCTCTCTTTTGCCACATCTTTACCCCCACCCCCTCTTCCACACTTGCTGCTTCCCATACCACTTCCGCTTTTATTCAACAACAATAAACTCAATTGAAGCCAATGTCGATGAAAAGGAGCATAATTTTGCTATTTTTGATAGTTTTCACAAACATTTAGGAACAAAAAAAATTGATTTATTGAATTCGTGTTTGCAGATTTCTTTTTTTTTTTTATGCGCTACTGCGGACTTGTTCAAGGTGGCGTTGCATGCGCTGTGCACGCTCCAGATCCTCTTCAGCGTCTTGCACCATGGTGCGCGCTTCGGCGTACAGGCGTTCCCATTCGCTATCGCTGATCCATTTGCGATCCGACGCGTCATTGCTGCTGGTCGACGCGCTGCGCTGCGCTGTCGAGGACGACATCATGGTCGAGGATGCCTTTTTCGCCTTGTCGGCTGTTTCGTTGGCCATGTCGTGCGTGCGCTGGCTCATGTCGTCAAACTTATTGTGCGCTTCGTCGGACCAATGGTGCAGACGTTCCTGGAGCCGCTCGGTGCCCGATACCGCGCGATCGTTGAGCTCATTCACCTTTTGGTCAAAAGAGTCGCGCCATGACCGCGCTGTGCCTCGCGCGTCCTCCGCCGCCGCGTCCACCGACGAACGTGCATCACGCGCCGCGTTATCCATCGATTGCTGCGCATCCTGCTTCGTGGACGACCACCAATGCTTCGCTTGCTCTGAACCTAGACATGATAAAAAAAAATGTGAGCAATACTGTAAACCCCCAACAGCAGCGCGTTTTTGTGCATTACTGTTATTGATGACGTTCTCGGCATCACGCGACATTTGGTAAGCCTCGTTCTCGGTGGATTGCCACATGTCCTTGGCCTTGTCAGTGCCTATTTTATAAAAAAAGTCAATAAATTCGGCCCATTGTGCGTTTTGTTTCCTTTCTTACGCTCATTGACTGCGTTTTCTGCATCGCGTGACATTTGGTCGGCCTTGTCTTGCGCGTCTTTCTTGGTCGATTGCCACCAATGCTTGGCTTTGGCCGCATAAAAAAAAAAAAAAAAAGAGTCAATGGCGGCCATCGGTGTTTCTCGAGTAAGCCTTACTCTCATCCATGACTTTCTCAGCGTCGTTCGACACCTGTTCAGCCGCGCCTTGCGCCTCTTGCTTAGTCGATTGCCACCAATGCTTGGCCTTGTTCGTAGCTACATTAGAAAAATTGGGCGAGGAAATGAGCACTCTTTGTTTTTTTTTTTTGCGAATGCTTTTTTTAAAATAGGTCGTACTATCGTTGAGCACGGACTGAGCATCGCGTGAGGCTTGGTCCATTGAATTTTGCGCGTCTTGGGCCTTTTCATTGGCGTCGCGCTTCATCTGGTCCCAATTGTCCTTGGCATTGTCGGCTGTTTGTTGCGCGTCGTTCTTGGTCGATTGCCACCAATGCTTTGCCTTGTCGGCAGCTGGTTTGAAAAAAAAAAATGAAGGATCAGCAGCCATTCGTGCAGCAATCGCGTTTTTTTTTTTTTTTTTTTACAGTCATTGATTGCGCTTTCGGCCTTGCCGTGCATCTCATTGGTCTTTGCCTGGGCGTCACGCGTCGCTTGGTCGGCGGCATCCTGCGCGTCTTGCTTGGTAGATGACCACCAGCTCTTGACCTGGTTCGTGCCTTTTTTCAAATAAAAAAAATAAAATAAAATCAGTTTTTTTTTTTTTTTTTTTGTCTCCTTTCCCATCTCCTTTGGAGAGCCCACTCACGCTCGTGCATGGCATCGTCGGCCTTGGCCACGAGGTCATCGACCTTGTTGCGTGCGTCGCGCGTGGCCTGGCTGGCGGCGTCTTTCATTTCTTGCGCTTTCGTATCGGCATCGCGTTTCAATTGGCTCACGCTACCCTTGGTGTCGTCCACGGACTGCTGTGCGTCGTCCTTGGCCGATTGCCACCAATGCCTAACCTTGTCAGCGCCTATTGGAAACGGTGAATATTAGTGCGCTTTTTTTTTTTTCTAAATTTTTCATTTTTAAAATGACGTCCTTACTCTCGTCGGCTTTGGCTTGGGTGTCACGAGCCGCTTTATCGGTCATGTCCTGCGCATCTTGCTTGGTCGACTGCCACCAATGTCTGGCTTTGTTGGCACCTGGACCAAAGACGCGTTAAAATCTGCGAAAACACGCCATCTTTCAAAAAGTACTCACCTTCATTGGCCGAGTCTTCCGCTTTGCGCTTGAGCTCGTTCGCCTTGCCCTGCGCGTCGCGCGTCGCTTGATCGGCGGTGTCCTGAACCTCTTGCTTGGTCGACGACCACCAGCTCTTGACCTTTTCCGCGCCTACAATAGGATTGCAAGGTAAGTCAGTGGCCTCCCCTCTTATCTATTTTGTGTCATTTTACCATCCTTGGCGGCGTCATCTGCCGTGTCCGTGATGTCGTTTGCCTTGCTTTGCATCTCATATGCCTTTTTTTGAGAATCACGCTCGACTTTGTCGGTGGTGTCCTGCGCCTCATGCTTAGCTGACGACCACCAGCTCTTGGCCTTGTCCACACCTACAATTTAATTGCGATGGATCCATGATTCATATCATGTTTCTTCATTTTTTCTTATTTTTTCATTTTACCTTCATTGACGGCATCCGTGGCCATGTTCTTGGCGTCGTTTGCCGTCTCCGTGATGTCGTTTGCCTTGCTTTCCATCTCATTTGCCATTTTTTGAGAATCGCGCTCGACATTGTCGGTGGTGTCTTGCGCATCACGCTTGACCGACGACCACCAGCTCTTGGCCTTGTCCACGCCTAGAATTGAATTGCAATGCATCAATGGATCATTTCATGTTTTCTTCATTCTTTCATTTTACCATCATTGACGGCATCCGTGGTCGTGTTCTTGACGTCGTCCGTGATGTCATTTGCCTTGCTTTCCATTTCAAATGCCTTTTTTTGAGAATCGCGCTCGACTTTGTCGGTGGTGTCCTGTGCATCATGCTTGGCCGACGACCACCAGCTCTTGGCCTTGTCCACGCCTACAATTTTTGTTGCAACGGATCAATGAATCATTTCATGTTTCTTGAATTTTTTTTTTTTTTACCATCATTGGCGGCGTCTGTGGCCTTGTTCTTGATGTCGGTTGCCTTGTTTTTGACATCGTCTGCTTTGTTTTGCGCGTCGCGAGCAGCATAGTCCGTCATGTCCTTTGCGTCCTTTTTGGCAGATTGCCACCAGTGTTGGGCATTGGCGTCTGATTTTGTGAGCTCCTCGGCCCTTTGGAACGCGGTGGTCCAGACGGGCGCATTGGATGTTGTGCCAGCATTCACTGGGGCCGGAGCCGATGTTTCGGTGGCCATGGACGAGGAAGAAGGCGATGATTTGCCGGACAAAAGACTGCGATCGTCAAACACTTGCGAATTGACGGCATGGCCCGGCTCCTTTTCGTCGCCAATGCGGTCCGCGGAGCCGGCACGGAGCCATCCGGTCAATGCACTGCCTCTGCGGCCAGTGGCGCCTTGGCTCATGTTGGTTTCTGCGCCACCCGACGATTGGATCGATGCATTGGCCGATGATTCGGCGGATTCCTTGATTATGGACGTGTCAGCGATCGTCTTTGACCCAGCGGCGGGTCCTTGGCCGGCGGCATGGGCTCCGGCGTGGCTCATAGTGGCATCGGATGCCGCCTCCTTGGAGCCCCAGAACCACGAGTGCGTTTCCTTGGTCGAAGAGGTGTCCATTTCATTCGAAAGGGCGTGTTTGGAAGAAGAAGAATTGTCCTTTGGCGAGGCATTCGAGTGCCAGAAGGAATTGGACGCGTTTTCTGGTTCCTTTTTAGGATGCCAAGGCTTGAAATCCGGTGAGGTTTCGTCCACGTTGGCGGGATGCAATGCGGTGCCTGCATGGCCGTGCTCGCAGCTGATGCGCTTGTCCCATGCGGGTCTGTGCAGCTGCCCATTGGGGTCTTTGTGCCAGTGGTTCTCGTCGTGATCGGCAGAGGCATTCTTATTGGCATACAATGTGCGTGTCGCGCCACTGGCATTCGCGTGGTCGCCTACAAGCGTCGCCTCTTTCAACATTTGCCCTTGCAACCCGTCCGCGACCTCCATGTCCTTGCGCGCCTGATTCAATTCGTACATGGCTCGCTCCAAATGCATCTCGGCTTCGCGTGTCTTGTCCATCGCCACATTCGCCTTGCCATGCGTGTCGTCGTGCGCGTGTTCTGCATAAAATTAGTATGAAATGGTGTGAATTCGTGTGAAATGAGTCAATTGGGCTGAATTCCAATTGTGTGGATGTTTTCTTTTCATCTCTTACGGTGCTGCTTGGCAAACATGGCGGCGCCTCCAAGCGCCAACACGCCACCAACAACCAAGGGCGCCGCGGCATTGCCAGCCCGATACTCTTGTTGCTGCTGCGGCATGCCACGCGGCGTCTGGCGGATCGACTTGACCGCCGAACTGATCATTCCAGATGTGCCTTTCATGGTTAATAGAAAAAAATTGGATGAAAAAAAATATACAGCTATGGATCAGAAAGGATGCCAAAAAATAAGGCAAAAAAAAAAAAAGTGCAGAAAATTGTGCGACATGGGTCTGCATGAATTTTCATAGCAATGCGAGATGCATGTGGACTCCGCCAATGGCTAGGTTGTGGGCCGATTGCACATCCGCCGACCTCGAGACACGCGATTCGCAAAATCGATGGGAAAATTCATTATATTTTTTTTTTCAAAAAGTAAAACGAAAGAAAATATGTACAACAATTGGGCCTGGTATCGAATCTAAAGAGACTAGTGTGTTTTAAAACGCGTTCCGCGGGGAATGGGGAGCAATCTTGGTTGTTGCACTACAGCGCCGCACTTGTGTCAGATGGACCCGACGATGCAGCAGCATTGGCGGCCGCCGCCTTGCGCTGCCAACCCATAAAACGCGTCAGTGGCGTCTGGGGAACCTCAAAGAACGAGTAGCCTTTTTTTTTTCAAGAAAAAAAAGGAGTGTTTAGTGTCATTTCCCAACTCTTTTCCCCCTTTTGCTCTCTCTCGCTCTTTACCTTGGCCGGCGACGAGAATGTCGAGCATTGGCTCGAGCAATTGGACATAATCGACGTACGGATCCGTGAATTCTGGCTGGTGGGGGATCCACGTGTTCATGTCAATGACGCCCCAGCGCTTCATGTCGTCTTTTGTGAAGAGGCAGGGGAAAAAGTCGAGGAGCGGGCGATAAATGTCGGGTCGTGTGATGGGCGAGGCGATATGGTCGTTGACCAAGTAATAAATTGGGTAGCGCAGCTCGATTTGGCGGTAGTTGATGCAGGCGTTGAGCAATTCCTGCCTATCGTCTGGTGTGTGCGTGGTTAAATGGCGCTGCTTGGCCAGGACGGTGGCCAACGGGGTATCTTTTTGCACGGGCATGGCGGCCGAGAAGGCCTGGTTGATGGGGATGTCGCCAAAGACTTCCATGACAATGGCATCGACGATCTTTTTCTGCATCATCGGGTCCAATTCGTCAATGCTCGTGACATTGCTGGCAACACGCGCATCGGCCGCCACCACGCGGCCTACATTGAGCCGCAGGCTGCTAAAGGCATTGACCCCGCCAAGCGTCTTGACCATGGCATACGCGTCGTACGTCAGCGGTGCAAGCTGGTTGGGCGTGACAAACAAATGATGGCTCAACGCGCGTCGAAGCGCCATTTGCTCCTTGCTTGCCGGCAATGGATACCGCGGCGTCGACGACAAGGCGCCCAGCTGCAGATATTGCCTGTCGTGCACCTTGGACCACTGAGAAGGCGACAACACGTTGCGCAGTGGAGCCAAAAACTTCTTTTGCTGCCCATTGGTCAACGCGATAGCCGCCCCAGCACCTGCACCTCCTCCAACATTGGGCTGTTGCTTCAAGGCAGCGAAGCGGCGCAATGAATCGGACCACGATGTCGTGGTGGTGGTGGAAACTGGGTGAGACTGTTTATCAGATGGGCCAAGTAATGTCGTGTTTTCCGCGTACGTCATGACGTCGACGACCACGACATCTTCAATGACATCATTGACGCCCGAAGTTGATTCGTGCACGCCCCAGCCATGGCCCTGTGTCCGCTCCAGAATAATGACGTCGAATTCATCCGCAATCGCCTGCAAATCGAAAAAAGTCGACCAAGGCACCTCTGCCCAATTTGGGCAATCGTTCGTGTCATGCGCTCCTGCGCACCTCGCCTGATCTTGTGACTCGTACGCGGCCGCTAGATCTGGGAAGGGCTGCCAAGCCAACGGATGGCCTAAACGCAGCTGAGGTGCAATCACTACTCGGTTCAGCTCTTTGCCAAGACGCACCGCATTCCTAAACGCTTCGTGTTGGTCTGTAAACTCGCTAAACAAGTAAAAAAAAAATCGGGCGTGAGTCGCAATTCTTTCCCAAAATACACGCAAAAGAGCGAAACTTGGCTGTTTACCCGTGAGGCAGCCAAGACAGGTACTTTGTCGCATAGGTCGATGGTGCTGGTGCTGTTGGTGGAGGTGACTTTGGTTTGCCATGGCGTGGTGCCGTCTGCACGTTGGCGTGGAGTGTACGGTCTTGAGAAAAGAACGACGGCAGCACGGACACGGACAAAAATACAAAGACAAGGACGAGCAGCAGATAGTAAATAAGCCTGTTGAGTCTCGTCATGGTGGATACACAACCAAAAAAGAAAAGAAAAGGCAAGAACAGAACAAGAGAAGAAAAAAAAAAAGGGGGGGGAAACGAACAAAAAAAAAAAAAAAAAAAAAGGAAAAAGGAAAGAGAAACAAGCAATGGAACAGCGGGAGTGGGTATGCCGCCAATCAGGAAAGGATCACTTTTTTGTTCTTGCCAAACACACTTGTCGCCTCCCTTTTGCGTCAACATTAAAAACAAAAAAGGGTCTCCTTTTGCATGAAACAAAATAATAATAACGTTTTCTCCCCACTTTCTCTTCATTCCCCCCTTCCCCCCTTCCCTCCCTCCCCTTGGCCTCCTTGTCAACATTTCAGCCCTGCAGAAATACAGAATCGCTGGTCGAGTTGTCGGTCTCTCGTCACACAAGATTCCCATGCTCAGCCAGAAAAAAAAATAGAAAACAATGGGCCATGCATGGCTCGCTGATGCAGCACAACAATGGGACAACGCTGCTAGTGCGTGAATGGCTCTCGCGTTTCTTACGCGTGTCACACCGCGCGGCCCGTGAATGCCATGAGGAAAAAAAAAAGAATCCAAGGAGGCAAAGTATGCCAAATTGACGCCAGCCTTAAATGGCTCTGTGGCACACGGTAATGAACAAAAGTAGGCACTTGACAGCCCGCGTTCAAGGGGTCGCAGTTGTCAAAATGACGTCGAAAACAGGCCAGCAGAAACGCGTAATAAAGCCGCCCAATTCTTGCTAATTCTTCGATTTTTGAGAAGGCTTCGCATGCTTTTCCCGTTAGACGATTGACTTCGTCGCACACAACGTCAGCACGCTCGATGTCGCGCTTTTTACTTCAAATCTGTGTCTTGCGTCCATGGCGCGCGTCTTTGTGGATCAAGAAAATGTTTTATGCTTTTACATTATCATTTCACAATCCTGTGACGCTACAGTATGACTGTGTTTAGCGCACATAGAAGATTTGGAGCAGTGTTACTGTATTTTCTTCATGGCTGAGACTGTTTGCAGCTTCTCTGCGCGCAACCAATGCTTTTATTTCTTCAAAAATGCATTTTTCTTGATCCACAACACTGATTCGATTCCGTGATCCTATGATATACTCGTGGACTTCTTAAATCTTGTGAGGGCGTTGATGCTAGAGTTTTGGGGGCATGGCCTCCATTTGAAAAAGCAATCGGTTAACCAGCAGTGCTCCAGCAAATGAACGAAAACTCGATTATTTTCATTATTTTGTGATTTTTCGTACAAAATAATGTGTTGGGACTCGTCCGTGTTGCTGTAATAAGCTCAATGGACAGAACCTGACGCGTGCTTTCACGTCAAAGCCTGAAGCGTCGCGCTACACTGCACAAAAACGTGCACATTTACCTTTTAGACACCAAAGAGCGCGTTTTTCAGACTTCACCGGCCTGCTGTGCTTCCAGAAATTTTTTACAGTCCACCTGCCCGCGGATGAAAATTGCGTCACGGTACGAACCACAGCTCAGTGTTCGCGCCGGGTCAGCGCGATTTTTTTGAGCCTGCAAATTCCAAAAGCGCCAAATTTGACCTATTTTGCATTCACCTTGCCATCTGCTTGGCCGACCCCGGTCGAAAGCAGCTGGGTGCGGCCGTATGCGCGCATTTTCCCCGTGCAATTCACCGTTCAAGGTTGATCTACTGTAAAAGAGCTCATTGCTTGTCATTGAGCAGACGGACCCCACCTCTTTTTGGCATTTCTCGTGCTTTACCATGCTATAATTGCCTTTGTGCAAGTCTGATGCATTTCTAGAAACCTGATTTTCCATTAGTTGCTTTCATATCATATCATCACGCCACCATGAATTTTTGGTTTGTGCATGGCGCGCGATTACAGTATCATAAAATTATAGTCACGTTTCACTCGCACGTTTCCACGTTGCGACGCACCTCGAGGGGCTTGCAACTTTGATTGCGCTCGTGAACGTTGATTTTCGCTTTAAAATGACCATCTATAGAGCTTCTCGAGAAGAGCTTATTCAAGCATCTCTATATTTTGATGAGACAGAAAGCAAATGATGTCAAATTTTCTCGAACATCGGACCGTCGGAACGTCCACAATCTTGAATTTGCTGCGATTTGGCTCTTTGATCGCATTGCCCGCCTTTTTTTTTTTTTTTTTTTTTTTTTTTTTTTTTTTTTTTTTTTTTTTTTTTTTTTTTTTTTTTTGCATCGATGCGCGTACAATCTGCTGTGGACGTGATAGGCATCTCATTGTCGCGTGTGGAGCAAAAAAAAAAACATGGAAATCGTTTAGGATCGGCGAGGATTTGCAAAAACGACGCGGGTGCACTTTGTAGTGTTGATTTTAACAATGAGTGCAAAGTCTTTGTGTGGTGTCCGTCTTTTTTTTTTTTTACGCGCCGCGGCCGAAAAAGGCAATCGGGTACTCTCGGCTGGCTCAGGGCAACAAAGAGGAGCTGGATACACGTGAAAAAAGTTTAAAAGATGGACCAGATGGATTTATTGGGTAATCGACGCGTAAAAAGGAAGTTTTATCATATTATACAAAGCAAGCATCTAAATGTGTATACAAGGTTGGGGGTGCTGCAAAAAAAAAAGGGGAAAGAAAAGAAATCTATTGCTCATCGGGCATGAAGATGCTCTCGATGATGATGCCGGTGACCTGGTAGGGGTCAATGTTAGAAGCGGGGCGGCGGTCCTCAAAGTAGCCCTTGCCCTCCTTGCCGACGTGGCGGGGGATACGGATGGAGGCACCACGATTGGCAACGCCATAGCTGAACTCGTCGATCTTGCCGGTTTCGTGGCGACCGGTGAGGCGCTGGTCATTGTCCTCGCCATAGACGGCGATGTGCTCGGCGTGGCGCTTGCCAATCTTGTTGATGGCCTTCTCAATCTCGGCGAGACCGCCCTCCTCGCGCATGGCCAAGGTGGAGACGTTGGTGTGGCAGCCGGCGCCATTCCAGTCACCCTTGACGGGCTTGGGGTGGATGGTGACAACGATGCCAAAGTCCTCAGAGACGCGCTCCAACAGGTAGCGGGACATCCAGAGCTGGTCGCCCATCTCAATGCCTTCGCAGGGGCCGACTTGGTATTCGAATTGGCCAGGGGCCACCTCGGCGTTCACGCCAGAGATGTTGATGCCGGCAAACAAACAGGCACGGTAGTGGGCCTCGACAATGTCACGGCCAAAGATCTTGCCCGCGCCAACACCGCAGTAGTACTTGCCCTGGGGCTCGGGGAAACCGTGCTTAGGCCAGCCATAGGGCTTGGCGGTCTCGGGGTCAATGAACATGTACTCTTGCTCAATGCCGAACCAGGGCACTTGGTCGGCGTGAGCATCCATCTGCTGCTTGCACGCGTGGCGGTGGTTGGTCTTGTGGGGAGTACCATCGGGGTTGTACGTGGCGCAAAGGACCAACTATTTAAAAAAAATCAAAAAAAGATGAGTGCCACGCTCAATTCCACATTTACCCTCCCAATGCCACGTCCAATTGGGGTTCCTTTTTTTTTTTTGCAATTGCTTACCTTGTTGTCACCACCGCGGAAGGGGTCATTGTACAGGGCAACGGGCTGGATCAAGACATCAGAGTCATGGCCTTCGGCTTGGTTGGTGCTGCTGCCATCAAAGTTCCACTCGGGCAAGTCAGCGGCCGTGGTGGGCACCTTGTTGACAGTGCGGGTCTTGGAGCGCACATTGTTGTTGCCATCGATCCACACGTACTCGACCTGGACCTTGCCGTGCTGCTCGAGCGACAGGTATTTACCAAGGATGCTGTTGTTGGAGACGACCGACATGGTTGTTTTTGTGTGTAGAGGAGGGGGTAGAGAGTGGAAACAAAAGAAGAATGGAGAAATGGGATTTCTTTTTCCAAAGATCCCTTGTATTTATACGGGTTTGGCATTTGTGGGGGACAAGGTGCCCTGGCTGGTCTTCATATCCTTATCATGGCCAAACCCAGCGTAGCGCGCATCTTTGCTTACGCTTATCTCGATGTGTCACTTTCCAAATTTGGACCATATAATAGAAGAGTAGAAATCAGCTCATATGGCAGCAACTTGGATCATGGCGACCGACAAAAAAAAAGTGCTAGCAGTGGGTCAATTCACTTAAAAGTAGGAAAATGGTGGGTCAATTGATGTCATTTTTTGCTTTTGGTGCTGCTGCTTAGCAACGTGCCTTTTAGGACCAGCGTGTTTGTCGTGCCTCGCTCCTTTTTTTTTTTTTTTTGTTGTATGATCTTGGAACACACATTGTCACCGCGGAGTTGTCCCAAAAGGAATATCGTTCGCTTGTAATCGTATCTGCGGGCAAGCGCTCTTTCAGTGATCGGAACAGCAGCCCTTTTGATTGGCGGAGATATCGAACATGGCCTAAAAACAGAAATACCCAAGCGCACCATTCACAAGCGGGTGCACAAAAGTAAAAAAAAAAAAAAAAAAAAAAGAGCCACAGAGGGCCCGAGAGAGCGTGTGCTGCAGGCTTGTCATGGCATGATTATCTTTCATCGCAATCGAGATGGCCCTGTTTATCTTTTCGCTGATGATCTTGTGCCAATGAATGGGCACAGCGTAGCGCGCCTTGCAGATCATCGTGTCACTCGTTTCTATGCGCACATCTTTTACTCGTTTGCAAAGATGCAAAGATGCATCACGTAAAAAAATAAAATAAAAAAAAACGCGTCGTCCCGCGGCCTTATCGCTCACGGCCCCTCTCGTCGGTACAAGGGGGATTACAAGATGCAATTGCTCCGTCCGTCGGGATTTGAGCTGGCTCAATTGTCCCCAAAGTTGATGATCATCATGTGCTATCATAATGGCCATCGCGATTCCAATTTTGATTTACCAAATGCACCCTTTTCACGGCCCAAGTGCATCTTGCTGCCTTTGACACGCTGCTGAATGAGGGAAATCATTTTAATTCATGCGATCAAAAAAAAAAAAAAAAAAAGAGGCAATGCGCGCGTGTGCACGTGTGCTCACACCAATTGCCTGTGTGTTGGGGGTGGGGGGCCATCAGATCGGCAGCAATTGTGCGGCAATTAAGCTCAATCACACCCCTTTTTTTCATTTTTTATGGTTCACGGCTTATAGATGACTGCCATTCCTTTTTTATTATTGATGCATTTGGCAACTAAAAGATCTTTGCGCTGACGCGTCGCCATTGTTCAATGTACTTGGCAAAGAGGGCCTTGTCGTTGACGGCAGGCGCGCTTTGCAAGTCACGTGCAGTGAGAAGCGTGCGTGTTGTGTCCCACACGGGCATGTTTAGGTCGCCCGTGGAAGACAATGAGGCTTCATAAAAGGACATCAGGCGGTACGCGGGGTTTGTCTCGTCGTGTGCGAGTGCATCGATCCATTCAGGCATGGGGACCGTGTCGAATTCAAGCCCACAGTCGCGTAGCGTCGCGAGAATCGCCCGCCACGTGGTCATGTGCGGGTTCACAATATGAAATGGACCGGCAAAGTGCTTTTCGCCCGAATTGGGCGGTGTCGGCGGTCGAATGATTGCCTGATGCCATTGCGCAAGCATCACGTCGTTGATGCTGCGCGCCGCATAGTCCACAGGAAGCCAGTCAATGATCAAGTCCAAATCAGGCATCTTTTGCAAAAAAAAAAAAAAAAAAAAAAAAAAAAAAAAAAAAAAAAAAAAAAAAACCAGTTGAGTTCTTTGTTGTTGTCTACGCGCGTTTTTTTTTCTTTTCTTTTTTTTTTTTTTTTGACCACTTTCTTACCTTGTGCATGATGCCTGCACCGCCGACGATCATGAGAGGGTATTGCTCATCGTAATTCCAAACGCCATGGACGGTGTCGCCGGTGATTTGGCCGACGCGCTCGACAAAGACGGGCATTTGCTTTTTCTGGGCTAGGAATTGGAAGAGGCGCTCGACAATGTACTTTGACTGTGCGTACCCCATGGGCATGGTGCTGTCGCGAGGATTTTCCGGCAATGGTTCCTCGGGGATCAAGGGGTACTTGCCATCGGCGGTGGTCAAATTGGCATCCCAATTGGCGGTGGCACTGACACTGCTGAGCGTGTGCACGTGCATGGCGGGCTTGTCGGGTCCGCGGTAAGCGAATTTGAGCAAATTGTACATGCCGCGCAGAGTCGCGCGGTCAAAATGGTCAATTCCTTGATTGAAATCGAGGAGCCACGCGCAATGTAGGATGATGCTGACGTTAGCCTTGATTTCGCTGAATTGCGCGTCGCTGAGCCCGAGTCGCTCGTCATCCAAATTCATGACGAGTGGAATCACGGTGTTTGCCGCCAAACACGCTTGCAAGAGGCCGACATCCAATTGGCGCTCGTGGAAGGTGCGCACGAGCCGCTCTTTTGCGTCTTCCGGCGTTTTTGCGCGGATCAGGCAATACACGGTGGTCGTCTTGTTGCGCAACAGCAGATCTTGCAAGGCAAACGAACCAATGGACCCCGTGACGCCAGAAACCATGTACACCGCGGCGTGACCATGGCTGTATGTCGTGTTCACCGTGTCAAAGTCGCGGTCGGCACGCGCCAGATACTGCTCCGTCAGCTCCTTTGTGCGTTCGAAGCCATCGGCATCGTTAATGGCCGCGTCAGTACCTGCTAAAAGGGCCTTGGCCAGCGAGTCCACGCTTGGGTGCTGGTACACAAAGTTGTGAGGCACCCTGTCGAACCAGGCAAGCATCTTGTGGCGCAATTGCGTCGCCAGCAGGGAGTTGAGACCCAAATCAAACAGAGAGGCTGACAAATTCTCGTTGATCAACGATTCGGGCACTTCCATGACATCTGCAGCAGCATGCACGAGGCACGTGGTCAACTGCGCTTCTGTCATCGCCTAGGATAAAATAATAAATGTGAGTGTTGTTGGTGGAAAATGTCTTTGATTGGTCTTTTGTTATACCTTGCCGTCAAGTCTCGTTTCATCCGAGCGGTCCGCGCCGCCTTCACCCAGGAACGCGTCGTAAATTCGGTCAATGACATCCTTGTATTCCGCAATGACGCGCTTGCGGATGGCCGTGCCTGAAATGCACAAAAAAATCCAGAAAAAAAAAGATTAAAGCTCGCCAGACGTGTGTTTTTTTTTGGGGGGGTTTACCCTTGTCGGTCTTTGGCATCTGCTTGTCTGGCGGAAGGATATACACCAATTGCTTGAGAATCTTTGCAAAATTAGGCGCATCCTTGTTGGCGTCGTTGATGGCCTCTTGAACTATGCATTTATAAAAAAAATCAGCAATTGACGCGACTCGCTTCGGACTCTCACTGATTCTTATGTTACCTTGATGCTTGATTTCTGCTGGTGAGAGCTTGTTAGCCACGCTGTAATCCAGCTCAATCAGTGCAAAGGAAGCTGGACGGCCGGAACCACCCACGATAGCCTCGGAAATGATGTGATGGGTGCGCAACGTGGCTTCCATGGGCAGAGGATTGGTCTTTTCGCCATTGGCACTGACAAAAAAAGAATAGAAGAAAAGAAAGATGAGTTGTTTATGTAGCGTTTTCAATTTTTTTTTTTTTTTTTTTTTTTTTTTTGCGTTTTTACAAGGCAATGGTGTCGTCGCGGCGGCCAAAGTACTTCCAATAGCCTGGAAACTCGCTGCTCTTGTAAAAGAGGTCGTTTGTCTCATAGACGCCGTCGTCGCGGAAGGCAATCGCCGTGGCGAGTGTGGGGCAATCGCTGCGCACTGTCAAATGGAACAAAGGCTGGCTATCGGGCGTCGTCATCTCTTCGGCTTCCCACTTGGCATAGAGTTGGATGCTGTCCAGTACTTTAAGCGCATGGCAATTGCGGCGATCCGACAACGACGAACCCATAAAGAAAGCAATTTCTGCAAAAAAAAAAAAAAAAGTGAGCAAGGTGTCGCACATTTATTTTTGATTAGCAATTATTCACCTGTCGTGCCATATGCCGGGCACAAGTTGATATTGAGCATGTCCACCAAGTGCGACGCGACTTCTTCCTTGAGCGGCGCGCCGCCATACTGCAACATACGGATGTTTTTGTAATATTCGGGCTTTTTCCACGCATCTGGTGCGTCGTCGTCGAGCAGACGCAAAGAGATGTGCTCAACAATCAAGGGCGCCGTCATGATCAACGTCACGCGTTGTTTCTCGATGGTCTTTAGCAACGTATCGATGGATGGCGGAAATTGGTCGTGAAACGTGATGGACGCGCCGAATTGAGCCACCGACAGCGTGGTAAACACGCCAACAACGTGGAACCTGGAATAATTCATTAAAAAAGCGCGAAAAAAGAGTCAATTTGTTGGACAATTCTGTGTGTCAATTCTCTTACAAAGGCATATTGGACATGAAAACGTCATCCGAGGTAAGTTTCACGTTAAACGATTCAAAGTGCACGCGTTTGAAATTGGCGAGATGAAGGGTGTAGCGATTGCTGAGGCGGATTGGCTTTGGAAAATCCGTAGAGCCTGAGCTGTGGATGATTAGCGCAATGTCCTCGATTTCGTCTGGTGCGAACGTCGGCACAGGCAGAGAAGACGCGCCATGTTCCGCTGCGGGGTCATTGGCAAGCGCAGGCAAGTCGAGCGCATCAATTCGCGTCATCTTGCAATCATGGAAGGCATTGGCGGCCGCCAAGCCGGCAATATGGGCGTAAGGCGGTGTAGCAAGAACGAGAGCACACTCTGTCTTGTTGAGGAGATTCTCGAGCGCGGCCTGGGAATTGCGCGTCGAAAGGAGCATTAGCGTCACTTTGCAGCGTGCCATTGCCAGCATCCACACAAGATAGTCCGCCGAATGATCTGCCATGAAGCCAACGACAGGGCGTGCATGTGAACCAGGAGGTAACTTCTCGATTTGAGGCAGCATGTGCCGCGCCAGAGCAATGGATGCCCGCTTGACTTGATCGTACGTATACGATGCCATCAAATCACCCTCGCTTTCCAAAAGCTTGAGATACACCTTGTCACCGTGCGCCTTGGCATTGGCATCAAAGTAATCAATAATGGAAGTATGTTGTAGTCGATTTTCGATCATCTTGTGATGAATAACAGAAAAAAAAGAGGGTGCAAATAGCCAAAAAGCGCAGTTGCTATTTAACAGATCAGCAATTTTATGCCATTCGGCACGTTCGATGGAATCCCCGCGTTGTCATTGGGCCCGTCCTCGGGGTGGAGCCCAATGGAAAACGAGCAGCAGGAAGAAAATAATTTACCCGACAGATTTTCGACACACCTCCTTTTTTTTCGCCTCCCTTCCTGGCTGTAAATTTTTATCCGTCCATGGCATTGCATTGTAAAGGAAAAACGGTTTTTATTTTTTGCCGGCATCGTGCTGCATAGTGCATCGAGCTGCGTAAGGGACAAGCATTGGAGGACAAAGGCCAAGTGAAACCACTGGACTGGTTTCCAAAATGCATTCCTGTCAGTTGATCGCAGCTCATTTGTTGTTTTGGGAGCCGGATCAAGGCTCGCGTAATCTTTTTCCATAGACCGAGAGCCAGTCGCTAGGTTGTAGTTTGACAAATTTAGGACAATTGGTTTCTTGGCCGCCCCCACGCGCGCCAAACTAAAAAAAAAAAAAAAAAAAAAAAAAAAATGGATGATTTTGGAGCTGAGCAGTAGGTCGTGAACCATCTAGGCTAATGAACAGCGTCAACTATGAGGGCAAACCCACACGGTGGCAGAAGAATGACATCATTCAAACAAAAAATCAGCAAAATAAAATGACCATTTCAGGAAAAAAGGCAAACGCATGGCATTTCAAGTAACACAAGGCGCAATGTGACGAGGTGCCATGAATTGCTGGAATACACCTAACCGCCGCGCAGGCGTGTGTTACGGTGTTGCACAAGAGCAGGGCATGAAAAAGCCGCAATGGGGTGAATTTCAGGTGTGCGACACTTTTTATTTTAATTTACAGATGCAAAGAGGAACGATCGCGATTCTGAGATGCTTTAAGAACGCGCGAGCGAGACTAATTAGGCTAGCGGCGCCGATTTCCTTGGGTGCTAGTGAAAGATGAGGATGAAGACGTGCGCTGGTGGCCAGATTGTGATGACGTGCGCTGATGACCCGACAAGGAAGAGGTCGATGAGGTGCGCTGATGGCTCGACGACGAGGATGCGGTGCGCTGGTGGCCAGATGAGCGCGTCGAGAGCGGAATGACGGACGGATCTTGGTACAGGAACGTGTTTACGACGGCAATAGGAATATCATGCAATTCGGGCATATAATCAGGCGGGCGCGCCGCAACGGGTGGTATGCTGTCTTTGGCCATGATCACCGCGTGCTCATCTAAGGGAAAAAAAAAAAAAAAAAAAAGGCAGTCAGTTGATACGAGCACGTCTTTTTTTGCCTGAAAATGCCCCAATTACCCGTGATCGCTTCCAACGTATCAAAGGGAGGCGTGTTCATCATGTTGTACGTGACGTAGTAAAAGAAGATGAACCAGACCAACACCATCAGCCATGTCGGGATGGCCAGCGCCCAGTACCTGAGAAAAAAAAAAAAAAAAAAGAAAAAAAATGAGCCGCAGCTTTGGGGTGTCTTTTTGGTCGTCGAATTGAGCGCGTTGTACCTGCTTGGGTAGTAGGTAATGCCCAAATCATGTAGAATGCGGTCAGGCAGGTACGCCCAGATGATGTAGAGGCCAAAAACGACAAAAGTGGCCAGGTACATGACAAAGCCATAATACTCGTAGATGGGTGTCTTGTTTGTGATGGCCACGGGCGGCGCGCGCTCCACTTTGTCCGGCAAAGAAGGCAACCTGAAATAAAATTATGCGCGTGATGAGCCATTGTGAGACGCGACGCGATTTTCGCGCTTTTTTTTTTGTGCCCAACAGCCGTGCCCATGCCCTCAATCCGTTTTCACTGGTCATTTTCCTTACTCTGAATACGATCTTGGACGATGTCCCTTTTGAAATTCTTTGGATGGCGTCGATTTTTTGTCGCTGACCCCTGTTTTGAGCGCGTCTGCCGTTTTTGAAGGCGTCCAGTCCTGATCTTGGTATAACTTGGCCGACTTTTCGTACTTTTTGGACAAGAAGCTGCTGAATGAATTGCGACGCCGCTTGCTAGAGCATCAAAAGAACACAAAAAAGGCGGGTTTTTAGTCGTGTTGGTTTGGTTTTACGCGTCGTGTCGAACGAACGAGCGACTTACAGCGCAACAGCGGGCTGATGCATGGCATTCATATGCGCCGTGGCAAGAGTGGCCATGGAGGTATCATTGGATGCAAGCATGGAGGGACTCATTGGCGCGTGCTGGCTGCTGCTGCGTACGAGGCTGACGAGCGACATCTCGGAGCGACTCATGTTCAAAGGCGAAGCGACAATTTTGTTTTCTTGCACAGCGTCTTCATCTTCCTCGCGCAGCTCATGCAGCGTCGTGATAATTGACGGTAGATGCGGCTTGGAAAATGGCGCGCTGTAAGAAGAATCGTCAGCCATCGAGCTTAAGGGCGCGTAAATGTAAAAAGAGAAACTTGTGAAAAAGTGGGAAACGAAGTGCTGCGCGGACTTTTGCTCCCTTTTGATTCCCGTCTTTTGCTGAACGCGTCCTCCTGCTATGCTGCTTGTTGAAATGTCATGTCTTTCCAGCAGAAAAATCTTGCATCCAAAAAAAAAAAAATGTAAAAACCGCATCATCAATGTAATTTTGATGCAAACGTTGAGGCTGCATTGGCTTCTAGAACAAGAGACTAGCTGTATCACACTGCAGAGAAGCCACTTTTTCGCGTTTTTTTTGTATTTTGCGTGCCTCTCGCAGCAGACAATCTTCTCAAAAATCCAATTGTAACCCCAATGGACATTGAGTGGTGCGAATCTTCTGCTTTCAAAGCATCACCAAAACCCGCGATTCCCTCAAAAACGACTAGTTGCGCGTAATTCACTTGTTTCCGTAGTATTTACACACAGGATTACAGTACCAATGTAGTGATTTGGATTTCTAGCTGTATTTTGCTTTATGTAGCCCCTTTTTCACCTGCACGTTCTCTCTCTTTTTTTTTTTTGTTCCTTTCTTGTTACGTACAGTATTTAATGCGCCTCTGTCTCCGTTTTTACTTTTTCTCTTTAGTGTTGGGCTTGCATTGGCCTACATAAAAGCGTTTGCCGTGTTACAGTAGTTCTTGGTGGGTCGGAAGCCTCTTAGTGGCACAACGCCGGTACAGTACGCCCGTGGCCCGTCGCTTAAGTTGTTGTTTAAGATATCATAATGGCAAGTTCAGTGAAATGAACACGAAGAAACACAATACGTATATCATATACTGTACGCACAAATAAAAGGTTTGATATGTGCATCTGTCCGTTTTTTAATCTCAACAGACAGAACGTGAAATGCGATGTCACTTCAATGCTTGCTGCAGCGCGCTACGCGGCACAAAAAAGCACTCACATTTGCCATTAAAAAAAGGCAAATCTTGTTTTTCAGACTTTGGCGGCTTACTGTATGTGCTTCCAGAAATTTTTTTACAGCCTGTGAATTCCAAATTCCTTCAGTTTACTCTATTTTGCATTCAACTCACCATCTGAATGGTCGGCACCGTTCAAAAACAGCTGCATCGCATTCAGCGCAAAATTTGTAACAAAAAAGCTTAAAACCCCAAAGCGCTACGACCACTTTTTAAAAATTCAGGGGTCACTCAGGGGTCGCTCAGGGGTCACACATTCAAACTCAGAAAATACCTAATTTGATAAATTTTGAACTCCGAGTGATCAATGCATCCCAAACAGGTAATTCCGACAATTTCCTATTGGCAGACAAATTGGCAGGCCCTCTCAGCTGGAAAAAAAGCCCAAAGAGTGACGCATGAACGGCGGTCGACCGAGAAAAAGTACCTACTTTGGGTAAGATTTTTTTGCAAAAATTTAAGGTTTGAGACTTTCAAAATACTGTAAGTTATGATATGTCTGGATTGCATGGATTTTTTTTACAGTATTTTTTTATTTTGCACATTTTTGCGTGTTGATCATGGATGAGTGGTGGGCTGCTGGTGGCTGATGAAAATGGTCAATGCAAAAAGTTCAAACCCAAGCTAGAGCACTACTGCAACTCATCCCATTAGATGCTTTGCCCCCCTGTTTGTTAGTACAACAGTAAAACTCTAATAAAAACCGAGCGCGACTAGACCATTGTCGAGCAAATCGCGATTGAAGATTTTGATGAAAAAGTGAACTTTCTCTGCGAGTTTTGGTCATCCATCGGTGAAACTGGTCTCATTCGATAGGAATTCAACAGATGCCTTTGAAATGTCAAAAGCACTGTTGGTTGCTTTTCCAGTTGTCGAAAAAATTGAGCTTGAAAATTGATCCAATGTTTGAACGACTTTTACAAGCAGGCAAGGTTCATCCATTGAGTTCACAAACAATCAGGAAATAACACAGAGTGCGTCTCTTTCGATCGGTGTCACTTTCACGGCGATCCACAAAAAATATTTTGAGAACCCGTTGTGAATTTGTGGAAATATCAAGATTTGGATTCATTTGCACAGTGACTCGGTCGACTCATGGTTTAAACAACGTCTTTTCAAAAAAAAAGACGCGTCGATATAACGTACGTAATGTGTAGCTTTTGTGCGATTCAACCATGATGATTTGTGGCGTTAAGTTCTGCACTTGTAAAAATGTCTTGATTTCGAATTCATTTGCACCACAACGGTCCAGTCTAGCTACAGTATCGCTGGTTTTCAATGTCATTTGAACAAGGCGCGGCGAAATAGTCAAGGAGCAAAGGTTGGGAGGCAATCGAATCATGATTTGTGTTGGTCATCATTGGATTTGTGACAATTCGTAAAAACGGTGCATGCCACGAAAACGACCCGATCAACCTCTGGTTTTTTAATTTTTCCTTCAAAGAGAGACGCTGAAAAAGCCAAGAGGCAAAGTTTGGCGGTGACCGAATCATGATTTTACCGCGAAATGATTTTTACGAAAACGCGCTACAGCAAAATTTTCAGCAATGTCGTGGTTCCCGACAAACCACATGGTTGACCTTTGCTTTTTTATTTTTTTATGACAAGAGAGGGGTAAAATCCACTACTGTACTACTGTACATGTAAAAGTTTCGTGGCGCTGAGATGAGTCATTGGTGACGAAATGTTTTTTTTTCAAATTTAGAAAAAAAAGTGGATCAGGTCAAAATGCATCTGGAGGGTCCCTCGCTTTGAGAAGAGGGTCAAGCCCAAACAAAGATCTCAAATTCGTTTGGCAACCTACACACTGGGGATCTAAAAGCCATGCCATTACAAGCATAAACCCCCTCTTTCTAAGCAAATCTGCAATAAAACTTGGGGGTCGATCAAGCTGTTTTCGAGGAAAATGAGATCAAAGCCAAAATATAGAAAATGAACTTTCTTGATCAGTTTTGGTCGTACGCGCGTGAAACTGGGTTCATCCGACAGAGAATCGAATTCAGCATCTTTGGTCACAGTAGCTCGCCATCCTTTGCCTTGTCCATTGCCGAAAAAAATGAAGCTGAAATCTTTGATTGGGCGTCGCAAGTGTACAAATGTTGCCCATCATCGGCGTTGCCGTGCAGGGACAAAATGACACTCTTGCGTGTCTCTTTCTACTCGCAAGTTTTGAGCATGGCAAAATAGCAATCAAACGCGCCAGAGACAAAATTGAGAATTTATAGGGAAATATCGATTTTCTCGTCAACGGCCAGGTCAACCCCCGGTTGTTTTACTTTTGTTTGGAAAGAAGAGAGAGGCCGAAATACCCACATGTCAAAGTTTCGTGGAGCTGAGAGCACTCGATGGTGCCCCTTGTCGAATTGAAAAAAGCACGATTTTCCACCGATTTTCCAAGGTGTACAGTCACGAATTTTTAATCCGTAAAAAATTAGGTCCTCGAATCGCCGCGACATTCAACCACATGGTAGAAGAATGTATCCATTTATCAATAAAAATGCAATAAAATCCAAGGGTTCCATTGACTGGTTTTCGCGTAAATTGCAATTTGCTTTGTATTTTTGCTACAAGGCTACTGTATCTCGACAAAGACTGGCCGCTGATCCTTGAAACGCAGCTCATACAGTAAGAAAGAGTGCAATCTGCTGCGTACGTGACCATCAATGATCTCTTTAAAAAACAAGTTCCAGACAGAATTGACGCGAACAGATTGTTTGCGCGGCAAATTGGACGCGTGAAAAACCCCGTCAGACTTTAATTTAAGGGCGCTTGTTTCAAGTCAAATCCATGTATCTGAATCCTCTTTTGCTAGTGAATGCGTCGATACGACTCCAAGGACGCGCTCCTGCGTGTCATTTGTCGGCAAAGTTTATTCCAAAATCCCGAATTGCCTGCCAACCAGTAGGTCAATCTCACTCTTTTTGGCCATGTTTCGTGGTTTCTCCCTGTGCTGCCTCTTGCGTGCAAGTTTGGAGGAATTCTGGAGATCCTTTTTTTTCGATTTTGATTTTGGAGCTCTGAGATGGCTATTTTTTGATTTGCACTAGGCGCGCCCCAGCGCGCTGGAAGTCACCCCATTAGATGTTTTGCCCCCCTGTTTGTTAGTTAATCTGGAATAAAAATTGGGGGTCGACGAGACCACTGTCGAGCGAATCTCAATCAAAGATTTTGTTGAAAAAAAATGTTGTCTCTGTTAGTTTTGATCGGATTGCGGTAAAACTGATTCCTTTTGGCAGAGATTCAACTGCTGCTTTCAACAAATCGAAAGCGCCATGGGTCGCCTTGTCCGTTATCGAACAAATCGAATTTAAAAATGGACGCAATGGTTTGATCGGATTTTGCAAGCGTACAAAGTTCGTTCATCGGGCGTGCAAACAATTAGAAAACGGTGTACGAGCGTGTCTTTTTCTAATGGTACCAGTTTCACCGCGATCCGTGAAAAAAATGGGGAATCTGTGCTGAATTTGTGAAGATTATGGTATTTTCTTTGAATTCATCCGGGCAATGGTCTGATAGACCTCTGGATTATCATAATGTTTCATGTGAAATAGGACAGGGGAAGAGAATGATAGGACTTTAGGGTAGCTTATCATGAGATAAAAAGTGAGAGAGAGAAAAGAGAGGAAAATAGTGGGGAAAGAGACGTTTACATAGGATGTCATTTGGAAATACACTCTTTTTTATTGAAATGATAGTAGCTTCAAGAACAAGGCTTGCCATAACCACGCCCACGCCAAGCAGTCGCAACAATTTCATATTACCATGGCAAAAAAAAAAGTCAAAAAAGGTCTTTTTCGTTGTTGTGTTTACCTTGAGAAATGTCTGAGCTATCCTCTGCGCTGGGCGAACTATCCACTCCAGCACTGCGGCAAGTTGAAGCCAGCAGCCACTGCCCGCCTTCGGGTTTGGCAAATCCCTTCACAGGCCCGCAAAATTGAGTTCGGAATGGCGCGTCTGGTTCATGATCTACTTTTAAGTCAGAGCACGGTGACCGGGTCGATTATGCATTCTAGCCACGTCCTAGCACAGAATCACAAGACTAACAAGCATTCCCAGCCGACCGCTGCCAGGTACTGGCCGTGAAGTCACCACCTTTGACGGAATTTGTCGATTCCAAAGACAAAAGGTCCGAATGTCCCTGAAACCACATCGTTCTGCTCTATCTTCGGCATGCTAGGCAAAAGAATGATGTAACAACGAACCTTGCATACCAAAGTAGGTCTCCAGTGGTATGCAAAGGCAGGTGTCGTCTCACGATCTAGCTTTGTGTGCCCACCAAGCAAGTTGAATGGGCACAGCTTGTGTGGATAGCTCAGCGAGAAAGAAAAAAAAAAAACAAGCGACACCGGGTCCCCTTTTCTCAAATGGGAAGGCGGCCTTTTTTTTTTTTTTTTTTTTTTTTTTTTTTTTACAAGAAGCACTAATTGAAAGTGCAGCTGTGCAATCGAGGGTCGTGAGAGCAAGGGCCTGCGCATTGCTGCCTGTGCAATTGCGTGGCCTTGGCAGGGTGTGACAAGGATTCATGCGCGAGAGTCTTTTTTATGCACATCTGATTGGCCGAGAATACTGCTTCAGACGCGCCATAAGAAAAAGAGGCGCAGTGGTGTGTCGGCGCTCCAAATAGACCTGTTGTAGCAAACCAGAGGCGACACTGACAAAAAATAAAAGAGAACAAAGGCGCGTCTCAATTTTTTTTTCTCTTCTTCCTCGTTCCCTTCCCCCATTTTTTTTTATCATTTGGATTTTTTCGCGAACAAAGACTGCTCTTTCGAGAGCTATTGCCTGGAACATCCAAATCCTCCCGATAACCTGCGGGTCATCAAGGCTTTGCGCATGATATTCAAGGAAGCGGCAAAACATGCACTGGATCGCTGCAAGGACCGCGAAGAATCTTTGAAATTGCAGTTTTTACTAGAAAAAATAAGTTTTTTTTTTTTTTTTTTTTTGCATTGGTGTATGATATCTTACTTATGGTTTTGTCATATTAGCGATACAGTGACGCACAGCTGCAAAAGCTGTTGAATTGTGGCCAGCAACAGCTAACTGTCAATATCAACGTCTGCAACAACGAAGTCCACAATGGCTCAATCAATGTGGGCGGCACCACTAGCCACCGCGTCAAGCGCGTGCGCTTGAATCCTCCTCGAGTGAGTCTGCGCTTCTTTTTTTCTTTTTAAATGGACACGCAATCTAACTTTTTCTGTTTTTTTTTAATGTAGTCGTCGCCAGTGCCAACCACCGCGCCTGCACCTGACTCCGTTTTTTCCGCGCCGACCGCCATTCCCAGCGAACCGCCATCACCGCGTCGCGCGCCTCCAGCCCCATGGCCAAGCTGCACAGCGAGATGAAGGCTAAATACCTGGCAATGGAGCGCCACAAAATGTGGACCCTCAGCACGGGGAAGGTCGTTGAGAAAGCCCTTCTCGACTATGCTGCGCATCTCAAGGACGAAAAGTAAGATCACAATCGTTTGAGATTCTCTCAATTCACCTT
This sequence comes from Gongronella butleri, assembly GCA_025201375.1. Taxonomy (NCBI): domain Eukaryota; kingdom Fungi; phylum Mucoromycota; class Mucoromycetes; order Mucorales; family Cunninghamellaceae; genus Gongronella; species Gongronella butleri. The sequence continues at coordinate 302,753 of JAIWZP010000017.1, forward strand.
TTTTTTAAGCGTTGCCCATTCGTTTATGGTCGATCCACGAGACCCCCAGCTGGTCATCCAAGGCGTCTTTTCGGAAGAGGAGCTCACGGAGATTGCATCGACTGACGCCAAGCCCAAGCCGCAAATGCCGCCCAAGCTTGGAGAGCTCATCAAGTCGCTCAGGCTTGTAAGTTGAGGGTGATGCACTAATGTAATCCGATGGCTCATTTTTTATTTTATCTCTCAGACGACCACCTCGGCGCTGCGCAAGCGCATGCGCAATGTCATCGCCAATGTGCTTGAGGACGAGGACGAGGATGCCATCTGGGTGCTCACGACCATCCAAGAACTGTAAGCAAATGGTGTTTTGGATGAAATGAAGAAGGCTGATTTAATCAATACTTTTTTTTTTTTAGCGTCACAAAACTCGAGTATGGTCATCTCGACAAATCGCATTACGAGTCCTGGTTTGACGTCCATGTTTGGCGATTTATTGACCAGCTGTTTGTTTATGGCACGCAACTCGAGGTTGTCCGGTAAGAAATTTACAATCGTAACAAAATGCTCGCTCGAGTAAAGCATTTACAAGATTTCTGCTTTTTTTATAGTGGTGATTGTTATGCGTCTCGTGCCTCGGCAATGCGCCGCAACAACGCGCGTGCTGACCCAACATGCCGCCAACGCGTGGGCCACCGCCTTGACCTTGTCATCCGTGCGCATCACACCGACAGCAAGGTTGACCTCGAATTCGGTGGCGGCGAGTCGTCCAAGGCGTTTGACGGCTGCAGCGAGACCAAGCTGATGAATGAGTCTGGTCTGAAGCTGCCCAAGGCGCTAAAAGACATGTTCGACGCGCTCACTCAGGTGGCCCCCAACAAAGCGCGCAAGATCGAAACGATGGGCCTCATCACGTTTGGTATGATAGCATTGACTATTTTTTTTTTAATTTTCACCTACTTACTGCCCATTTTTAGGCCTCCATTTCGATGCGTTGTTTGTCGACAGCCATCGCGGTTATGCCTGCCGCATTACGCGCCTCCAAAAGGCCATCGATCTCGTGCCCTCCGAGGCCAATTTCGCGGACCCAGTCCTCACGGCCATTGGCACCGCCTGGCAAATCAAGCAGCAGGCCAACGCGGTCTACAACCTGGTAGTGTGCGACGCGAACGGCAACGACGACGAAAGCGAATGGTTCGCCAGTATTGGCCGAACGTGGACGAAGCGCGAGACTGTCGACTTCCCTGCCGCCGCTTCTTCCCCGTAGCGAAATATGATACCATGCCATGCATTTTTTCTGTTACTTCTCTCCCACTTCCCCTACCCCCCTCTATTCTCTCTGTAAATAAAAACATTCACATGACCATGGCAATCAAATTTATTTATTTTCGTTGAATTATCTTAGTTTCTTAAGTTAATTACAGCATATGATATTGTAAAAAAAAGCAAGGAAGCATCCCCAACTATGAACAGAAATTGTGATGATCCTACTTGATGCTCCTTGGCTTTAAGGCGAGGATGCGTCCAAACGGTTATGCGGGGAGGGCATTGACGATCGAAGGGCGACTAGGCCAAGGTGAAGGCAAACGCCATGCCAAAGAGGCCCACTAAAAGGAAGTGCTGGGGAGAAAGCAAGCGGGTTTATTGGCAAGGAAAGCAAGCAAGTAGGAAAGGAAACGTGTGTTAATCAGAATAAAGAGACAAAGGGAAAAGCTAGAAGGAAAAGGGTTTTTAATAGACACGCGATGAAGGATGGCGTGGTCGGAGACTGTGGAGACCACGTATTGCGTCAGTCATGCAATCGACAGAAAAAGAAAAGAGAGCGAGCGGAACTCGATGATGATCTCTGTATTTAAACAAATGAGGCCATGTCTGGATTGTGCGTGCACAGCGTGGCAAGAGATCGGACTGAGGATCGAGTACGCGTGCAACGCCGTCGACAGGCACACTTGGCTTTAGAATTGAGCGCTTGCGACGCGGCGGAATCGAGGCTTGCCTTGAGATGCGCGTGTAGCGCGGCCAAAAAAAGACGAGGTGATGATGACTGGACTTGATGGACAATGCTGGTGGCCAAGCAAGATATGGATGCGGCTGCGCGTGTAGATTGAGCAAGGCGTGAGTCGAGCCAATTCATTACGCGCTGGATGTGTCGCGATGCGTTGCGACGCGCGCGTCTGCGCGGCGCTGTGGCGCGTTCCCAATGGCATTCGCCTGGAATGAAAAATCGAAAATCGCTGATTGCTCATCAGTCAGCAGCTGGACCACCTTTTTTAATACATTATTCCTGGTTTCTCCGTGCAACTGCCTTTTATACGTAAGTTTGACGTCGTTCTGGGGAATCTTTTTTTTTCGATTTTGGTTTGGGAGCTCGGCCACAATTAATTTTGCATTGGCGCATGGGGCCCTTCTGACAGCTGCAGCTTGATTCCACAGGAATTTCTGACTTGTCACTTCACTTTATGGTGCGTTTTGGGTTATGTACTATCATAGCGTGATTGCCAATTAAATGCTTGATTCATCGCTAAAAATTGCCGCATTGGCAGGAAAAGCTGAATAAAATTGTCCAATTGGTGAAAATTGCTCTCGCTAGGTGTCCAGTAAAATAAGTTTGAATCATCAAGGTTTCCACAAGTGAATTAAATACGCGCAATTGCGTGTACAACGCGTAGGATTTGTGAAAAGGCTCTTTATTATACGTGTTTTGCCGTTCTTTTATGCTACAATATCTGTTTTTATTCATGCAGTGCAACGTTTTGGGAGAGCAGCGTGTTGGATTCCTTGGCAAAAGATCTTATGGCGTGAACGATTGCGCTAAATCCCTTTTATATTCAATGACTCGTTTGACCGCCAACAGCCAGCTGCCGCATTCCTGATACTTTGTTGTGACAAGCGACATGTGCAGGTCAAGTGCACGATCATATCTCGCGCTTGCCAAGGCTATAGCACAACATGCGGCACAAAAAAAAAAAAAAAGAATAAAGTCACGTAAACAAGGGATGTTTTGACATTTTTTTTTCTGTTTCATTCTTACCTTGAGCTAATTGTAGGAGATATTGAGCCACGTCCTCCGATACGGTGCGCGCATTGAGCGCGTCAAACAATTCAGAAAGTTTTTTTGCCGTGTCGTCCCACTGTTTGCGCTGGCTTGGCTACGAGAAATCAATAAATTCATGGTAAGGTGGGCGTTTTTTTTTCCAGATGCGTCGCCCATGTCGTGCTTACCTCCATAAAGTGCCTTGAGAGAGGCAAAGCCTGCGACAGGACGTGATAAATCGTCAAAAGGTCGGGGCGGATGCGCGAGCGGTCTTCGTTGCCTGTCGGGTCCCCAAAAATTGGGGAAAAAAGAGATGAGAAAAAAAAACGCAATAAACGCGTGTGTTGCTCTTACCCATTCTTGCCGGGGAGCGTTCTTGCTGTGGTGAAAAGCGAGTGGGACCTTGTTCGCGCTGTGGTGATGCTTTGTGCTGCGTGTCAGCCGTTGGCGATGCTTCGTGGGCGGCCATCTGCTGATGATGATGGTATTGGGGACGCGGTGGCGATGTGTCCACGTTGAATTGGGGTGTTTTGTGGTCTTGTGAGGGGTGTTGCAAGTAGACTTTGGACGGTGCGCGATTGATGCGGTGTTGCTGCTGTTGCTGCTGTTGTTGGTATTGCTGCTCGGGCGAGATGGTCAGTTTTCCGAACGCTTGGTTCATTGCAGATGGCGCTTGTGGTGTGGGACGCGGGGGCGACGCGTCAAACGGAGGATTTTCGGCAGGTGAAGCGTAGTCGAGTGTGTCAATATCCTGATCGTCGTCGTCGGCGTCGGCAAAGTACTCCATGTCTTCAGAATCGTGGTAGACAGAGCCATCCAGACGCGAGAGGCGGTAGGCAAGTGCGGGGTCCATGTGGGGAGGCGGAGGAGCGTGTATTGGTGACAATGTTGGCTGTTCCGAGGGTGACAATGAATCAAAAAAGAAATCCTCTTGATAAAGTGAAGGCAATTGGTGCTGGATCGGGTCAAAATGGAGTGTATCGCGTCCTTGTTGATGTTGTTGATGTTGTGCTGTTGCTGCCGCCTGCAAAAATCCGCCCGCGCCAAGCATGTCGGTCGATATTTGGCGCGACAGGCGGTGGTATCGCCTTGCTTGCATTGGCGGTGGTGGCGGTGGTGGGTGCTGCACGTATGGCGGTTGGAATCCGTCCGGCAAGGGTGTTGGCAACTGTGTAGGAGGATGGATGGTCGTCATAAAAGGCTCATGCTGATGATGAGGATGAGCATGCTGGTGATGATAGGCAGTGGCGCCCTGGGATGGATCAATTGGCGAGACGGTGCTGATGCTGGGCATAGGTGACGACGTGATTGCTGTTGCTGGTGCGCGTGTGATTTCCGAGGCGCTATCAAAGGGGTAAACAGGGCGTGTTGGTTGAATCAAGGCGGCATTGATCTCCATGGCGCAGTAAATGCGGTGGTGCAGCCATTGGACGTCTTTTGATGGGGTTGTGATACGCTCGACGTATTGGAACGCAAGATCCATGTGGCCCTCGCGCGCGAGTAAACGTGTATACGCCTCGTACTTTGCAAAGAGCAGGTCATTGCCACCAGGAACAGGCATGGTCATTGTGTTTGACGCGCTGGACGACGTTGCCTTGTTTTCAAACGCGATTAAGAGCACCACAACCATCTCCATAAGCGCAACGAGCGCCAAGTCGTGCTTTTCGCGGTCAGCCATGGTGTCAAACGACGCGTTTTTGTAGCCAATTTCGTCGTCTGCGGTCCAAAGAGCAAGGACGCGGTCGACATTTCCCGCGACCATGTAACAGACGCGTGCCTGGCGGAGCCATTGCTGCGGGTCGTCTTCGTTGGCGTCGAGCGGTGTGGTTGTTTCGTGGTACGCGCGCGCCGCCGTTTCCAAGCGCTGGCCAAGCAAATCACAAAGCGGGCTGAAATGCGTGGGCGGCGCGTACGTGCACAATACGGCCAAAACGGACCGCCAATCGTCAACGTGACAATTCTGCACGTGGCTTGTCAAATCCTGGCGCACAATGCTGTCCAGCAGCTGCATAGACGGCACATGTGCTCGTTTTTCGAGATACGCGCGTCGCGTCTTGGCAAACACCTCTTGCCCAGCACTCACCGCCAATAAAAGCGCGTCTGCCATTCTTTCGTTGTCTTGGAGACACAATGACACGGCCAAATCCAAATTGCCCACCGCCACGGCCTGCGAGATTTGCCGATCAAGTAACAAACTCCGTGATGGGGCCGTCAATTCGCCCTTTTTGCCAACTCTTGCATTTTCGTCGTCATCTTCATCATTTCCAGTGTCGATCAATGGATATGTTGAAGCGGCCAAGTGGTGCTGCTGCGGCTGCTGATGATGATGCTGTGGGTGCTGCTGCTGCTGCTGCTGCTGTTGCTGGAGCTCCGGTGGAAGCATCCATCGTTGGCCAAAGACATGTTGTGGTGGCAAAGGGGCGTCGTTTGTTGAAAATAGGTCATCAAGCGGTGATCGTTGGCCATGCTGATCCAATTGCCCAGCCGCCGATCGGAAAATACCAGAAAGCGTCGACGTCGCGGGTGAAGGCGTCGCGTCGACCCTATTTATGGCGCCAATGGCCGGTGGTGGCGCGTCAAGTGCGTTTTCGGGGTGCATGGGCGACATGGGCGGCGATAGCACGTTGTCGCCACCGCCGCCGCCGCTCAGTGGTGCATTGGAGGGCATGGTGTCTTGTTGCCGCAATGGCCGCGATTCATTGAGAAGTGTGGATTTCGTGTTTTCGCGCGACAATGGCGTTAAATCAAAAGATGACAAGAATTCGATGAGTGCCTTGCGTGGTGATGCGGCAAACAGGCACTGCAGTACTGCCCAATCGTACGACGATGGCTGCTGCTCGCATCGTTCGTTGATCAAGCCATTTAATGCGCGGCGATCCACACGTGCCGTTTCAAGATGGCGGATCCGCTTCGCGATTGCCGCGTCCTGGACTGTGCTGAGCGTGACGCGCGGATTTCCTGTGGAATTGGTGGCGGCGGGAAGATGTGGCGCCTGACGCGGGTCACTACTTGGGCGCTGATGTGTAAAAACAACCAATTTGCCGCCATACCCAAATGACGCGCCGACGGGTCGCCGCAGCCACTTTGGTGGCGGCTTGGTGGGTGCCGGCGTGGTTGCTGCGGGCATGATGGCGTCTTGTGGAGCTGGCGTTGCCGCCAGGTCGCGGTCGTCGCCCAGTGCATGATCATGCGCAATGGTCCAGATAAAGATCTAGCCCGGAAAAATGATCAAAAAAAAAAAAAAAAAAAGCGGGCGGGTTACTTTTTTTTTTGTCCCTTTTCTTTTTCTTTTTCAAAATTTTTTTTCTTTGCTACCTCGCCAAGGTGCCAAGAAGCGAGCCAATTCGGGTTTCGCGGGCAAAAGTCAACTTGCAGCGCGTATTCTTGTGTACATGCAATGTCTGTGGCTGTGCCCTGACGTGGATGCCAGCTGACGATGCGTCCATCCTTGCTCGACGACACAAGCACGTCACTGTCTTGCCGGCACCACGACACGTCTGTGATGCTTCGTGTGTGGCTCTGCAGCACCTTTTCCGGCCGCTGCGCGTGTCTTAAGTCCCACAGCATTAGATGTGGATAATTGTCGTCACTCGACGCCGTCACCAGCTGTGTTGCCTATCAACGGTGAGCCAGAGAAAAATGGGCGTACAAAAAAAAAAAAAAAAAGCAAAAAATTAAAAAAAAACGACGTATGAGAAATTTCGTGTTTTTCAATGGTTGCAAAACAACTTGCATTGTCGGGATTCCATGCCATGGCGGCAATGGGATGGTCGCCCTGGAGCGTAAAAGCCTGCCTACGTGCGCGCAAGTCAAGGACGGCGGTGCGGCCACTGGACCGCGCGAGCCCGAGAATGTGCGAGACGTGACTATTCCACGTGAGATGCGTGACCGAGTCCATGGCGCTGTCCGTCTGGAACCCAGCCTTGTATGGCCGCTCGAGCCCGTGCGACAGATCCCAAATAGCGACCTAATTGGCATTAAAAAGGGAAAATTATCATGAGCCGGGTGTCCACAGCCATCCACGATCCACCAATGACGATGGAAAAGGGGAGAGGTGCGGACCCTACATCGTTGTCGTTGCCAGCAGTCGCGAGTAGATTCGTCTGGTGCGAATTGAAGTCCATGTGGAGAATCCGGCGCGAGTGTGTGGATGTTTCATGCAATAGCGCGCTCCGACCGGGGCTGAACGATGAAAATAAAAGGATTAATGAGACAAAGGGCAGGGCACGGACCCATTTGTGCCCAATTGGCCCAATTGGCCATGGCGGGCGTCCTTTTTCTTTAAATGTGGTTCCTTTTTACCTCTTTTCTGTGTCAGCCATGGCCCAAGGATCCCACAATTCGAGCCCCCCGTGGTCTGTGCCTGCCGCAAGAAGGCCCCAGGTGTGTGTCGCTTGGTAGCTACCCCACGCAAGTGTCGACACGCTGCGAGAACGAGCAAAAAAAATAAAAAAATAAAAAGTGGCCCTTTTTTTGTAACTTTTTTCAATTACCGTGACGACGTGGGCGCCTTGCCTAGCGGCACTTGGCGTGTGCCGTTGATGTCCGTGGTGAGATGGAAGAGGTCGAGTTGAAAGTGGTGGTCGTTTGTCTCTGAAGCGGTCGCGAGGACGGGTGTCGTCGGACACCACGCAAATGTGGTGTGTGGCAGCTCGTGTATTAGTCGTGTCATCAATAAATGTATGGTACAAAAGTGTCCGAGTGGCCGCGGGTTGGTGGCGTCAGCAAGTTGGGGGAGGGGGGCGGGCCGAGAACAAAGAATAAGTAAAAAGAAAAAGAAAAGCAGATGAAATCCAGGGGCAATAGGGCGTTTTGGATCTTGGAGCCCGCCCTTGTGTCGCCAAAAAAGGCGTTTCCGACACAAACCCAGAGTCATGCCGCTAACCTGCGAGCGCGCCAAAAAAAAAAAAAAAGTAAAAATAAAAAAAACACCGACATGGAAGGCGGGCTCTTTTTTATTGTCCATTTGTATTGGATGAGGTGGTATTTTGAAGAGAGAAAAAAAGGCATTTGTATATGTACAGAAAAGAGGGGGAAGAAAAAAGACAAAAAGATGCTACTGATGCTGAATGACGCCCTTGATGATGGACAGATCGCCGTCGCTAAAGGGCTTTTCCGGGTCGTAATTGAGCGACGCGGCGCGTAGGGTCCGGCACAAAAAGTCCATGTCGTAATCTGGGCACACAGCATTGACATGTTCCTTGACTTCACGGCGATTTTTGCCCTGGTCCTTGGCCTGCTCAATCAAGCCAATAATCTTGAGCTTACATTTGAGTGGCAATGCGGGTGGTGTGCTGACGAGGCCAGAATTCAAGGGCAACAACGAGAAATCCGGGTACAATGTGCCATTGGCGGCCGTTGGCGCCACATTTGTATCTGCCGTGGACGAAAGCAGACCTGTCACGTCCTGCAAAAGCCAGTCGTCGACGGCGGACGGCGGGTTGCGGTAATTCAAAAAGGAAGTAGGCACCTGGGGTTCCGATTTTAAGGGCGCGAGCTGATCCTCAATTGTAAATGCCTGCGGCTGCGCAGCAAAGAATGACGACGGCGCTTGGGAGGGTTGATGCTGCTGATGCTGTTGCTGCTGCTCATGCTGCGACTGCGATTGGGACGTCAGCGATGTGCCAAAAAGAAGGGAAGGTGTATCCAAACCAGGTGGCAAGCCATTAGCATTGCCGGCCGACGCATCCATGGCCAATTCAAAATTCGTGAGTGGATCCAGATTGTCAAACAGGTTGTCCGGCGCAAACATAGCATCTGGCTGGAATGGGCCCGAATGGCTCGTGTCGAAATCACTGGCCGATGCACTGGACATGGACATCTGCATCGCATTGCTCTCCGTTTGTCCACGCGCGACTAATTGTGACGACCCGTCGTATGTCGATGATGTTGGCGTCGAAAGCGTGCCCATGGACGAGTCGGAGGATGCAGGCGACAGCTGTTGTTCTTGCGATTTTTGTTGATTTTGCTGTGTGGAGGCCGATGAAGGCGGCGAATTGGACAACGGAGGCGACGCCAGTGGTTGTGAAGAAGGTGGGTGCGACGGCAACGGGTAATCAAAGGTGAATGGCGCGCCCTCTTTCAACTGCTCCTTGAGTTTGGCAACTTGTTCCTTGAGCGAGGCGTTTTCCATCTCCAGATCGATTTCCTTGGCGCTTTTTTCCTCCTCTAGCTGCCGGATCCGTTCCTGAAGCTCGCCGACAAATTTTTCTTTGCGCTCTCTACATCATCCAGTAATAATAAAAAATGAGGGGTGTGGGGAAACATGTGGGAAAAAGGAACAAAAGAACAAAAAAGAACAAAAATGTGAACAAAAAAAAGGGTCGGCATTTTCACTTTTGTTTGCCGGCTCCGTTGCCGACCGTGCTTACCTAAAATTGCGCTGTGCCTCGCGATTCTGCTCGCGTCGCTTGGCTTTGGGGTCGTTGACCGAGTCCTACATGGGAAAAACGTGTCAATGCTCGGGATTTTCTCTTTTCTCTTTTTTTATTTTTTTTCTGCCATTGGGCCGCACCTCTTCCGTGAGCTTGGCGATCGGCTTGCGCCCAGGCTTTTTGTGTGGCGTCGTGCTACGTGATTTGCCTGGATCAAAAAAAGCGGGGATGTGTGAGCTTTTTTTTTATGCATATACTCTTTTGCTATTTTCCCCTTACGTTTGGCCTTTGTCTTGGACTGCGACCGGCTTCGCTTGGACTGTGACGCCGCTGTGGACCGAAAAAAAAGACATGAGTGTCAGCAAGGAACAAAGTATTTCCGAGGGACAAAAAAAAGGGCAACGTTTTTGCTTTTTACCTCGTTTTCGGGTGGGTGTCTGGCGGTACGAGTCATCGCTGTAATTATCATCGAGCGTGTCGTCGGCTTCGCTGAGAGATAAGCTTTGTGGGTCGACGGTGGCCATAGTGTGTAGGCGTGGAAACAAAAAAAAAAAAAAAGTAAAAAGAGAGAAAAGAAGGTGAAAGAAAAAAAAATTGCTGATTTGCTGCCCAATTTTTGGCCTTAGATTTTCATCTCCCGCGAAACCCAATCAACAAGGCCAATGGCCGGCAAGACAATTTGAGAGGCAACAAGAGGGGACGCCCGAAAGCTCCCTGATTTTATTGTGATTTTATGCCTGTCACGAGACAACATTTTTGCTGACACCGGCAATGAGGGAAGGCAGGTCTGCTGTGCACACATGCACACACTAGCCCACCATGGTGCGCTTGCGGCCACGTAATCGAACTGCCAAAAAAAGAAACCAAGACTGTCAGACCTCTTTTTTTGTCTTTTTTTTTTGTATCCAGTGGGTGGATTATTAATGTACCATCCTCCAATTTCCGCACGACATCCTTGGCCTGCTTGTATTCCTTTTGGTATGCTTTCAGAATCATTTCCATCTAAAACACGAGGAAAAAGAGCGTGAATACAACATATTTTTATTCTTTTTTTTGCACGCCCTGTCGCCATTACCATCTTTTCCGTCGCCGGATGTGTGCTCGAAAAGGCACGCTCTAGCACGTAAAGGTCCACAGCCTTGTCTTCGTGCATCGTCGAGCCAAAGCTAAGGCCAAAATCGATGATCACCTGCAAAAAATGAGAAAAATGAGAAATACGCGTCGTTTCACACGCCCTTTCTCTGGTCCGACGGGCTTACCAAGGAGTCATTGTCGCGCAGCATAAGATTGGACGTCGTCAGGTCGCCGTGCACCACATCAATGCTATGCATTTTGCCCAGGGCACGACCAATCTTGTCCGCCAGGGCATCTGCGTGAACAAAAAGCAAGGTGTGAGTGTCCCCCGCACCCCAAATTCGCGTCTTTGAACGCGCCGCTTCTTACCAAGATCCAAGTCAGCGTAGGTATTGTGCTGGTTATCCAGCAATTGGCGCTTGACCGTGGTGCCGACGATATGTTCCATATAAATGGTGGATTTTTGCACGTCGACGAGGTAGACCGTGGGCGTGTCGATGCCTGCCTTGAAGCAGCGGTGCAGGCTGCGCGCCTCTTGTGTCACGCGCTTCGCCGTTAGCTGCTTGTCGAGATCAGGGTGCCGATATGTCTTTTTAAACCGTTCCTTGGCAATACACCCGCCCTTGATCCCTAGATACTTTTCAAGATGGAACACGCGCTATGGCAACGGCAAGAAAAAAGCAAAAAAACGTCGTCAGTGGCGCGAACATACAACAAAAACGCACCAAAATGGCAGGTTTTTTTTTTTTTTAAAAAAAAAAAAAGCAAATTCATGGAATTCCTTCCTCAAACAGGGCGTCTAGAGACCCACTTACAGCTTCAGCGCCTTGCTTGATACACGTGCGATTCGTCATGGCAGCGAGAACGGGAAGAAAAATAGAAAAATGGCAATCGTCGCAAGCGGCTGGATTTTTTTTTTTTTTTTTTTTTTTGGCTTGCATGGTTCCAAATCAGGAAAGTGGAGGGTCTCGAGGATTTTTTTCGTCGCGCGACGCGTCAAAATGATGCCTTTTTTTTAATGCATTGGAGCGGTAAAAGAAGAAATAAAAAGAAAAAAGCTAATCGTCGTCATCATCTAAAACAATGGGATCGCTCTTTTGCATGCCTTGATGTTCTTCATCGTCGTCGTTGTCGCCATCGTCCTCATCCATGTCTTCCGAGTCGTACTCGACTTGGTCGTACTCGCCGTGGGTATCCATCTCGTCGTCCAATTCGTCGTCCATGTCGTCATTTTCGTCATCTTCCTCGTCGTTTTCATTTTCGTCGTAATGTCGCGTCGCAAGCAAGTTGCGACGGCTGTGCACCTGCTGGTAGGGGTTGTAGTCGGCGGCCATGGCGTGTTCTTGGTATCGTATCCTGTCATTGTCATCGGCGTCGTCGCTGTCGTCATCGCCCTGATGTGTCTGGACACCTTCATCGTCGTCATCCACCATGAATTGCAGTCGATCGCCGTCGTAGCCGTCATCTGCGCCTTGGTCCTCGTCGTACGACACATAGTCGTCGTCGCCACTGTCGTCGGCGGCGTCCTTGAACGACTCGTCAAGCGCACTTTCCCGATCAATCGCCTCTGGCTGAACAAGCTCGTGGCCCTGGCTGTCCACCAATGGGTCCTCTTCAATATACTCGTGATGATCGAAATCCTGCGTGTGCGTTGGATCATACGTCTCCACTTGTCTAGGGGAAGAAAAAGAAAAAGAAAAAAATAAGAAAAAAGGTCGAAAAACCGCGCTTTTGTCCATACCGATCCATGAGTTCTAGGGCCGTTGAACACAAAAAGCCCGGGACGCTGTTGCGGTGCTTGATGAACGTGTCATACGACGCTTGGAGCGTCTTCATGTACTCGTTTTTACGGCGACCCATCACCTGCACATAGCCATTGTTCTCGGTCAGCGATGTGATCTGGAAGGACAGATCGGCCTCGTCTGCATATGTCGACACGAGCCGCACTTTGCCGCCGTCAAAGATCGTCAGGCGATACCCGAGCACATTGGCCACGGCCTCCATGTACAAGCCAATCTTTCTGTCCCACACCTATTTTTTTTTTTAAAAAAAATAAATAAAATAAGAAAAATGGCTTTTTTCGACGTTTTTGAACGACTTTACCTGTTGAATGCGGTCAATGCGCTTGTCGCGCTTGGTGATAGTTTCCTCGAGAAACGCGATTTGCTGGTTAAGGTTGTTTAGCGCTGATTTTGGCACCGTCAGGGTATCAATGGCATTGGATGATGTGTCGGCGCCTTGATACCGCTCGAGCAGCACGAGCAGCTGCGCGTTTTCTTCACGCAGCTCGTCGACGCGCTTTTTGGTCACGGCATATTCTTTGGCGGCCGGATTGTCCTTGAATTCGAGGATGCGCTCCTGTGGCTCGTGCGACTCGTGCGGAGCATCGACGTCCATGGCTTCCGCCGAAGTCGGCGCGACGCGCGCGGCATGCGTGGCCACGGCCGCCGCCTCGGTGTCGAATTGACGACGATCGATCGTGTCCTGCAAAAGCTTCAGCTGTTGCTTGCTTGCGTTCAACGCCTTGGCCTGCATGTTGACTTCGCAGTGCAGCGCGTTTTTCTCTGCAACAATCAAAAAAAAAAAGATGATAAAATAAGCATTTCGCACGTTCAATTGCATGATGCGCGTCCAATCGCGGTTTTTTCTTTTTTTTTCGCGTTTACCCTGTTCCCAATCGTCCCGTGTCTTGGCAACTTCCTTCAAAAAGGCGAGAATGGACTTGCCAGACGTCAATTCGACATATGGTCCGGGCTCAGTGGCGGTACTGGGCGTCAATGGCGCGTCTTGCTGGTGTTTGATCAGCTCCAGTGCGTGTTGGCTAAGACGGATCTCCATCTCGGCAAGCAACCCCTCCAAATCGGCGATGCGCTGCGATTTCTGCGCCTCATAGTTCTCCATGCGATTTGCTTCCTCGACATCGTACAATTTCTGCACAATAAAAAAAGACAGTTATGAGCATTCTTTTTTTTCGCGCCACCCGGTCTCGTTTTTCTTACCAATTCGTTCTCCAGCATGACAACGTGCTTGCGCACCAGCTGCTTGTCCTTTTCCAGGAGGTCCATGGTCATAAGGTCAGCGCGATGCACGCGTTCTTTTTCAATGAGAGAGGTTTTGAGCTCGGCCACCTTTTCAAAAAAAGGACTTGTCAGCTACAATTGCATTTTTTTTCTCTTTTTTTTTTTGGCCATCGAGCAAATTGAAGCGTGGCTTACGTGTGCCTCCAGCTGCGCAATGAGCTTGTCGCGCGTCTCAAGTTCGGCCTTGTATTTTGTGTGTGCGCTCGGCAGCAGACGCGCCGCCTCGCGTTCCTTGGACAGCTTGTAAATGATGCCGCGCGGTGTCTCAACCTCGGCATCGTCTGTCTTGTCCAAGAAGCCGCTCCTGAAAAAAGCAAATTGTGTGAGTTTTTTTTTTTTAGTTTTATTTTTAAGCCTGCTTCTGTTTTTTCCCCTCTTTCTTTCTTACCATTCGAGCCGTTCCTTTTTGAGTCGCGTATTCTCGAGGTCCAGACGGAGATTTTCGGCGCGGATCTTGTCCAAGTCGCGCAGCTGTTCCTGCAAGGTGTGCTTCTCCTCGCGCAGCAGCTCGATTCCGTGGTACATCTCCTTGAAGTGGCGCAGCTCCTCCTTGAGCACCATGTTTTCGGCTTCCAGCCTTTGTGCATCGTCATGCGCTAAGTTGGAAATAAATGTAAGTCATTGGTCCCCTGTCCAAGGCGGCACAATCCATAAAAATATCCCAAAAAAATACCTTTGAGCTGCTGTTTAAACGTCTTGGCGTCGATCTGAGCCTCGTTCATCTCCATTAATTGATTTTCGGCCTCCTGCAGCTTCGATCGCAAGGCACATTCGCGGTCAATACCTTCTTGGATCTTTCTGTGCTGCGCTTCAATCTAAATATTTATGAAAAAGGCAAAAGTGAGCCACGGGCGCGCTTTTTTTTTCACACGACGCGTCGCGTCCCCCTCGGCCGCACGTGTCCTCCTTTTACCTGCTGGGTGTGCTGGGTGTGCGATGCCTGCAGTGATGCAATGGTGGCCGACATGGATGCAACTTGCGAATTCAGTGACAATTCCGTGTTGCCACGCGTGTAGCTGTCCGCGCGCGCCTTTTCCATGTCCTCCTTGTGTTGCTGCTTCAATGACTCAATTTGTTTGTTTAGACGATCCTGGATTTTTTTTTAAAAAAAAAAGAGTAAGGACCATTTTCGATTTAAGCTATTTTTCAAGGATGACAACGCACGGTGACGGCTTGGTGGTCGGTCTTGATGAGCGCCAGCGCTTTTTTCGCAGCGTCGGCTTCTTTGTACTGGTAAATCGCGCGCGTGTCGGCGTCCTAAGGGAGAAATAAATCGTCATTTCTTTGCTTTTTTTGCGTTTTCGGTTGTCGTACCGCCTTGGCCTTTGCCAATTCATCGATCTCCTTTCTATACAGGTCTGCCGATTGATGCAGCTGAACCTCGTAGGCGTCGCATTTGCCTTGCGCCTGGCGGAAATGATATTCGAGCTGGCGAATGCGGCATTTGAGCCTGGCAAGCTTATCTATAAAAGCAATAGTGAGCGAAAATGGCACTCTCGTGGTGTCCCTTTGCAGCCGCTTACCCGCGTCGTCCGAGCCAGACAGCTCTTGCAGGTCGGTGCTTTCGCTGATGGGGTCGAACAGCAGTTCGCGCGTCACTTTGGGCCGTTTCGCGCCCTGCGCACTCGTCGACTCGCTCATCTAAAAAGAGACACGTCATGTTAGCATCCATTGCCAAGCACACCGCGTGCAGTGCGTGTCATACATCTCGTTTCTTGGTCAGATCCATACGAAAAGCGAGCAAAAATACAAAAAAAAAAAAAAAAAAGAGAGAGAGAGAGAGCAGAGAAAAGAAAGTGCAAAAGAGACCCGCGCTTTCAAATTCAGGCGGCCCTTCATATCCTTTTTTGTCATTTTGCTCTTTTCACTTAGGATGCCGCCTTTTATGCATTTCCCATCCTCTTCTCGGAAGATGGATGCTCATCTATAGGGCTTGCAGTGGCTGTACCAGTGCAAGTGCGATGTCTTTTTTTCACTGCATCAATGGCCATTGTAGCCAGAAAAAAAGGTCTTACGCGTTCCATGGTGCTGTTTTTCTTTAACGAAAATACCCCGTCAATGACCGCACCACGTGCCATCATGCGAATTTTACCATGTCTCAGTTGTCAGGACTCGACATCAACCCAAGAGCTGGCCACAAGCCCATGCCATTGAACAAAATGCAACCCTGGGTGCGTTTTTTTTTTTTCTCTGCCACTCCGCTTTTTTTTTTTTTTTTTTTGCATTGCAGCGGCTCTTCCTTCGTTGCCTGAAATGGGTAAAATTGACACAGGTAATTTTTGGCGTCAAAGCCACTGAGGAACACCCTTGATCCTCTTTCTTTGACTCCCAAAACGACAAAATGATCTCGTCACTCCTCCCATTCTTCCTCGCCCTCGCCCTTGCCATTCGTGATGCAATGACTGCTCACAACAAGCATCTACCAGCCCATCGTCCATGCAAATGATAATACATGAACAACTCCCTCATTTTTCATTTAAAACACATTGACATTAAAAAAAAGCTTCATCAGATCTCTCCCATACACGCCTCAACGTAACAAGGAGTGTGGCCAGGCGTGCGTCGTCATGTCTCCATTCCATCACCTCCCGAGAGAGGGTCCGAAACGAAGCTTGATCGTTGTTATAGCCAGAGACATCATCATCTGTTGTTCTTCCAAAGGAAGGATCAATAAAGAAAAGAAAAAAAAGAGAGCGCAGCTCTTGCGCACCAATTCCGCGCCCGACCGCGCTGAGCTTCAAGGTGTAATTGTGGGACAATGACGTATGTTGTGTGAAGACGCGACGCGCAGGCTCCAAATTGCCCATTGCTCGACATCTATATGTCCCCACGCCACGCTGAAGGGCTTAAATAAAAGCTGAAATTCTTTTCTTACGGATCCATGCCAGAACAAACGCCTGTCGTTGCATTCAAATCGAAAATTAGCCCTACAATGTTTGAAATAAAGCCACGCGCGCGTACCTCATGATCTTTTTCCCTGGTAAGGGATACACCTCTAACAGCATTTATGGCGCGGACGGAATCGCGTTCAATTGCAAAGATTCAAAGCCCCAAAGCCCCGTTTCTGTTGAAAAATAATGTTTCAGCCGTTTTACGCCAGTTTTATTGTTCAATTGCCTGTTTCTCGACTAGCGGTGCTGCCACCAAGCCTTCCATTGGTGACGTATCCTCCTATAGAATCTGCCAGATGCGCAGCGCGGGGAATTGAGCACGAACACGCAAAGGATCAATGTTTGTCAATGTTCCACGATGTCTTTTCAATTTCAGTGTGACACAATGGGTTCTCGACGCGCCGGTCTCGCCATGGTGAATTGGTGCACAACATTGAGAATCAGAGGAAGGTAGTCTGCGTGCAACTGGAGGCTAGTCAGCGAGGTTAAAAACGTCGTGTTGCGATCGAGCATGGTTGTCCAATTATACATCACATTGCCCCGCGGGCGAGCCGACTAATTTAGATGAAAATACATAGGAATCCAGGCTGAAGGATTGCAGGTTTGGGAATTTGAGGTATACATAGATGAGGAGCATGGGCAATTGGTCGGCTGGCCAGCGATGAGGAAGGCCAGTGGTGAGCGATGACATTGAAATCCAGGGGTTCTCACACGCGTCGCAATTGCTGCAACTTTTTTAGCACCAGGCAGCCGCGCTTTGTCTTGTCGACTGTCGAGAAAATCAGCGATGACGTAGTTTTTTGTATTTTAAAGCCATGAAAATGGAATGGGGGCTTTGCAAGGAGAAGCTGCACGGATGAGAATGAAGGAAAACAGGAGGTGCGTGACAAGGGGAAGGAGCCCAGTGGACAAATGGATTGAATTTGCTTGATTAGGATCAAGCGACCATAAAAATAAAAAAATAAAAAGATTAAGAAAGGTGACAAGTCGCGGTCAATTAGGCGGCCTGTTGCTATTTTATTATTGACTTTAAAACACAAATGAGAGGAAAAAAGGGGAGGGGGCGAGGTCCTACAAGATGAGTGACCAAGCGACAATGGCAAATGCTGCGACAATGGCGCCTTTGCTTGCGTTTTGGATGTTTGCCATGGATTTGCGCTGTTCGACATCGACTGAGGGTCCGCTGAGGTCGGGCTGGATGGCGTCGCATGCGGCGAGGTCGTTTTTGGAGGGAGCCATGGTGACTGCGTTGCCATTAAAGTCGCATGCACGGTGTCCGTTCTTTTTGTCGTTTGCATACTGGTGGTACAGCCAGCTGAGCTTTTGTTCTGGGGCGCATGTGGCGTAGCGGCCATAGTAGCCGTTGGTGCCATCGACGGTGATGTCGTCGCATGAGGTGAGGCCGCACATCATGTCCAATTGAACACCGATGGTGCTTGAATTGGCATTGTTTGTCATGACGTTTTTGTGGATGGCGTCTGTGGCCATGCAGCTGAGGTTCTCCATCATGCACTGGCAGCGGCCCTCGGAGGGCGTGGGTGGGATCTTGTCCGAAGCCTTCCAATGGTCGCTGATGAGCGGGCATTGCGTTGCCTTTTGCTGCGGTTGGTACGCGTTCATCTTGACGCCCTTTGGGTTAACCTTGGTCAGCACCTTTTGAAGCAGCTTGTAGTCGTCGAGCGGCGTGGCGGCTCCATTGGCAATGCGCACGAGGCCGTACTCGTTGTTCTCTTGCGACCATTCATAGACGACACCGCCAGACCACACAGGCGTCATCTGGTCGCCATACACGGCTTGCACCTCGCTGAATTCGCGTGGACGCACCAAATTGCACCCGTACTCGGACAAAAACACGGGTTTGCCGTAATTCTCGAATTCTTTGGTGCGTTCCGAGTAACCTGATCGCTCAAAGCTCGATCCGCCACACCATTCGTACAGGTTCACGCCAAAGAAATCGGCTTGGCTCTGTTCGTCGCCGCACACGAAATAGTCCTTGATCGCGTCGCGGATGTCCTGGTCGTCGTTGCTTGCGTAGCCGACGGGGATGGCACGCGCACTGTTGTGCTGCAAGAAAGCCTTCATGTCACGAATGGCCGCGCGCACAAATGGTGACGCCGCCGTGTTGGTCTTGTCGTTGGTCACCTCGTTGCCGGCCAAAAATGCCAAAACATGCGGATACTTTGCAAACGCACCGACGGTGGCCTTGTACGCGTTGTATTTGATCAAATCGTACTCGGGATGCTTGCGATTGATCGCCGTGCGCGGTGTGGGGATGTCCAGCAGCAAATACAATCCATTGTCAGCAAACGCCTTCATGCACTCGTCGTGGTTCTTGGTCGGATCCACCTCGTATACGCGCACCACATTGGCACCGAGCGCCTTCATCATGGGCGCGTCGCGTGTGCACCCTGCCACATCTGCCAGCGGGTCCATCAGCTCCTGGTTACGCACCTCGCTCCGAGGCTGGTAAGCAACACTGAAGAGAGAGAAAAAAGTTGTGAAAAATTGGCCTTTTTAGCTTTTTTTTCATTTTCTTACCCTTTGATGAAGAACTGCTCCTGGGTGACCGAGTCAAAAAACTTTTGGCCCTTGATGACAATGGGATTGAGCGCGACGGCATTGGACACAAGGCACCAACCCACGAGCAAGGTGGCAAAAGTCAACCTAGCCATTGTGAATCCTGATTTTTTTCAATTGTTCGTAGAGGAGGGGATGGTGAGAGAAGCAGAACAAAACAAAAGCAAAAAGAAAAATGATGAAAGCGTGGAATGGTGTTATTAATTTCTCTAAAAAGTCCTCGGGTCTTAAGGAGCAAAAGTCAGAAAAGAGGGGCAAAAAGTGCCCTGTGGGGAATTTTGATGCTTGTTCGGCTTGGAATGCCCATCGGCATTATAGCTTTAGCAAATAAAAAATAATGTCCCCGTGCCTTTCTCCTTTGAATGGCGCTTTTGGGCACGGGCCGCAAAGTACAAACAATGGTGAAACTTGTTTTTTTTTTTTTTTTTTACGCGCAAGGTCATTTTCCCTCCTTTTGTCGATCCTCACGTGACTTCCTCCCTGCTGTTTGAACCTCTTGCCCTTTTTTGGCCAATGGCAGCCCCATTGGGCCGGGCGGGTGCATCCGCGCGCTTATCATGGCCCATGACCTGCATCGAGATCTTCAATGTGACGTTTTTATGTTTGATCATGCCCGTTACGTAGCTGATCTTTGCTTTGATTATGCTTGTTCTCTCATGTGAGCTGCCTCACGTTCGACGTACAGATCTTAAAAGCCAAGGAAATGCGCCAAAAATTTAAAGAGTGACATCAATGGCGTCCTTTCTTGTGTGTTCATCAGGCACCATTTTGGTGGTGTCCCTGAAGGCGACATTTGTCACGGGGTGTTTCTTAAGCATCCTTGGCAAGGTTATTTTAGGCCGCCCGATTCATGCCCGCCTGACCACGCACCAAAAAGAGCGACCGGGAGCATATTTTGCGCAATTTGCGGCCATTTTCCATGCAATTCATGCGACAGACAACTTTTTGTTTATGTTTGTGTGGATTCTTGATTCCCCTCCAGCATTACAAACAAGACGGGGCGAGCGAGGGAGGTGGCCACTCCCCAATTTTCCTTTTTTTTCGCCTCTTTTTTCTTTTTCCGCCATCGATGGTGTGACCTTGCACGCCGCTGTGCGCGAGCTTTCATGGCGACGGGGCGCCATTAAAAAAAAAAGAGAATTGATCACCATGCCAAACGTCATGGACGTCATTCAATTCTGGGACTTTTTTTTTAAAACCTATCGCGCTGAGTTTGGACGTCCGAGCGCCGAATAAAAAAACAGACAGCGTGTTGCATGAATGAGGCATCATGCGCGACGGCTAGAGCAAGAGAGAGAGAGAGAGAGAGAGAGAGAGAGAAAGGGGGAGCATCATGTGGTCTTTGTCAAAGGCGCAGAGACGTGCAAGATGTTCTCAAGAACTATAAAAGCAAAGCAGGGTCACGTCCTGTTTTCTCGTTTTTGATCTTTCACCCTCCCTTTCGCCCTCTTTTCTTCACAAGCAGATCTATTACACATCATTTCACATCTTACACCCTAGACAAAGCCCTCTCTAGAAACATCACAAAAAAAATACAGCAAAAAAACGAAAAAGTGCAGCCATCTCTCCCCTGTTTCTTTTAACCCCACTCTTCCATCTCTCTGACCATGGTCGTCTATCAGAATGAGCAAAACGAGCACCGCGGATCCAAGTCGTCGCTGACGATTGTGCTAAAGGTGGGCACGTCGTCGATTTGCGATGAAAAGACGCATTATCCACTTTTGGGCAACCTGTCGCGGATTGTCGAGACTATTTTGCATCTCAAGAGCCTCAAGCACCGTGTGGTACTCGTGTCGAGCGCGGCTGTCGGCACTGGCCTGCGCCGACTCGACATGCAAGAGCGGCCAAAGCACCAAGCCTCTGTCCAGGTATCGCATTGAAAGCCCATGGCATGAATTTTTCCATCATTTGCCGCGACCAATGCCATGATACTTCTTTTTTAACCTTGATTGGCTTGGAAAATGACCTGAACACCCGCGGCTTACCCTTTTTTTCTTTTTTTTTTTTGTTGTTGTTGGAAGGCAATTGCTGCCGTGGGCCAAGGCCGCCTAATGAGCTTATATGACGACCTGTTTGGTCGCTTCAACCAGACGGTTGCGCAGATCCTGCTGACCAAAAATGACCTTGCCGATGTATTTAAAAAAAAAAAAAAAAGCAAAAATAGCCCAATTCGAGGTGATTGACGCCCGCCCCCCCCCCTTTTTTTTTTTTAGCGCACCCAATACATCAATGCGGTCAATTGCTTGCAGGTGCTGCTGGACATGGATGTCGTTCCCATTGTCAACGAAAACGATACCATTTCGTATTCTGTAAGAGCTTTAAATGCTTGATTTTCATTTTTTTTTCATTGACTCATTTCTTTTGGACAATCTAGGGCATCAAATTTGGCGACAATGACACGCTTTCTGCAATTGTGGCCGGGATGGTCAAGGCGGACTATTTGTTTCTGATGACGGATGTCGATTGCCTGTACACGGACAATCCGCGGACGAATCCCAATGCGCAGCCCGTGGTGGTGTGCGACGACATTGAAAATTTGCGAGCTTCCATCCGTGTTGGCTCGTCGGGGTCGTCGCTGGGAACGGGCGGGATGATGACGAAGCTGGTTGCGGCAGATTTGGCCACGTCGGCGGGGGTGACGACGATCATCACGCGTGCACACCCGGAGAACGTGTGGCCGATCATTGAGGCCGAGGCGGAGCCTGAAAAGGCGCCACGACACACGCGCTTCTTGCCAAAGGTGCAGCCGCTGGTCGATCGCAAATGGTGGATCTTGTATGGGCTGCATACGGCCGGCACGCTCGTTGTTAACCAGAATTTGGGCAAGCGCATTTTGCAGCAGCACCATCAAGCGTATCCGGCGCTCCCTTTGCCACGTGCAGCCGTCGAGGATATTTTGAGCGAGGATCTCGCGTCGTCGACGTGCTCAGACACGTCCTCTGTCAGCTCGCATGCGTCCATCGACATTGCCAAGCAAACGATCAATGGTTTTGCCCTCATGACCGATGCCATCACGCGTGCAGAGGGCCATTTCGTCGAAAACCAGGCCGTCCGTGTCGTCATGGAGAAACAAGACCAATTGGTCACCGTTGCAAAGGGGTAAAATTCTTTTTTTTTTTTTTCGTCATCTCACCACGACGGCTTTTTAGAATTGTCAATTACTCGTCGGCGGAGATCAATCGCATGGTGTACGCAAAATCGAAACGCCTGATGACAACGTTTGGCTACAATGACGAGGAATGCGTCATTTCCAAAGAAAACCTGGTTACCACGTTTTAATTCCCCCTCCCTTTCTCTCTCTCTCTCTTTTTCTCCCTTTTTCACTCCACCATCGTTCTTTTTATCCATGTCATCATTTGTTTTATCTACAAATCTATGCATTAAATAGCTTAAACTGAAAAATAGTCAAACGAAAGAAAAAAAGGCTAATAAAAGGCATTGTAATTGGTGTGATCCTGGGGTGGTTTTTGTCCCTGTGTGTGGTGTTGTTGTTGTTGCTGCTGCTGCTGTTGATACAAATAGGCAGGATGGCCAAAGGTATGAGTGGGAGAGGTGGGCGATGACATGGAAGGTGGTGGTATCAAATTGGCATGCGGCGGCATTTGGGCGCGTGCATGCTGGGCGTGGTGCTGCATTTGCTGCCGGTACAGGGGGTGTTGTTGCTGATGTTGCGGCGGAGCAAAGCCAAAAGATGCATAATTGATGGGCATGGCCTGTTGTGACATGGCCGTCGACACCGGGTCACAATCCATTGCTTCGCTACGAGCGTTTGTTGTTGATGATTGTGATTGTTGCTGCTGGTGCTGGTGCTGAAATCCCGTGAGGGTCGGTGTGTACAAAAAGTCGGAAAATGGCAAATCATCGGCACCGAGGTCCATATGCGACGGGTTCTGAGGCATGAACATCATGCCGGTGGATGTCTGTGTGGGCGGCATGGACTGATGTATCATGTGGGCGCTGACTATTGGCATGCTTTGTGGCTGCTGCTGCTGTGGTGGCGGTTGAAGGCTCGTGTCTGGCATGACGGCGATCACGGGGTGATGTGGTTGGTGGGACAAGGCGGCAGGCGGTGACACGGATGCCGATGACGTCGTTGTTGTCGTTGCAGCCGTCGAGGACGGCGATAAACGTGTATTTTGTGGTATTTGGGGATTTGCAGCTGACGGTGCCTGTTTCTTCTTCTTTTTGGGCGCGCCTGAGCCCCTTGGCGTGTCCTTTGCCGTCGACGCATCGACATTGGTGGATGGAGCAGAACGACTGGGAGGCGGATCCACGACAATAGGCGGGTCAATGGCATTTTCGCGTCTTTTTGTGCTGTGGCGCATGGGGTCTTCGCCACTGAGATCAATGTGCTCGCCAAAGTGTTCAAGGATCATCTGCTGAATGCGTTGAACGAGCTCGACTACGTGCTTGTGGTGTTTCACGGGAGATGTCGCGAGCAAGCGCGCCAATTGCACGAGATGTGTGCGTGCCGTGTCCTTTTCGGCTTGCGACGCGTCCAACAACAGTGTTCCATAGATGACGACGGAGAACATGAATGTCTCGAGGGAGAAATGGCACCATCGCTGGTCCAATTGACGCCAACAGGCCAAGAGTTCGACAATTGTATTCGCACTTTGTACACACCGCTCCTTGGCGAGCACATCGATGGCTGAAAGCGACGATTTGTTGGTATTTTCGTGTTGTTCTTCTTGTGGAGAAGCATCGGCGGCGGCAGCAGCAGCAGCATTGTTGCCGTCCTCTTGCGATCGCGAAAAAAAGATGCCGTACAGCTGGCACATTTGAAAGTGGTATTCGCAATTGAGCTTGATGCAGGCCTGCTCGCGGAAGCTTGCTGAATGCCATTCTCGTTTGTGCAGATCGCCGGCTTTGTAGCGCAGATACGGCGGCAATTGATCGTACCAGTCCTTCAATTGCTTGTCCAATGACGAGATTTCCGATAAAAGGGGCAATTCCTTGGCGGTGACGCAGATGATGTTGCGGTAGATGCCCGTGATCCGGTAGCGTTGGATCATGAATTCGACGCGCCAGCGTGCTTCGTTTGTTTCGTGCGGAAGCACCGTCGGGTAATGAACAGACACGGTGTCGGGCGATGGCAATGAGAATGGACGATCGGAATGCACCGTGCACAGAGTCTCGAGGAAATTGAGCGTGTGGAAATATCGTCGATGTCGTTCCCAGGCGATCAAATCGTTGGTCGTTGCTTCACAATGCATTTTGAGATCTAGGCACATGCGATTGGCGAGCCCCAAGTACATGTACGCCTCGGACTCGGAGCTGCTCGGGTCGCCAATCGCGTAAATGTACATCATAAGGCACGTGTGCATCGTGTCGATATTGGTTTGCATAAATCGTTCTTTGAGGAGTAATTTCGCCGTGTTGAAAAAGGGTCGGCCCACCGCATTGGGATCCTGGCCCACAAAGAGATCGTGGTAGATGGCACCGTGACGCGCCGTCCAAGCAAACACAATATTGGCCAACATGTCGTCCAATTCGCCCTTGTGGTAGCGATCGACAATGGATCCACTCATCTCGGGGCTCGGCAAACACAAAAAGCATTCAGTGTAAATGTCCATCAGCTGATCGAGCGTCGCCTTTGGCACGACACCCACGGCAATGGCATCCTGGCTCTGTGAATACGCATTGCTGCCGAGATTTTGCGGTGACGACGACGAATTGGACGCCCATGAGCTGTACAAGGGAAACACCTTGAGCCCGGTTTTCCACAGCGGCTTTTTCTTGGTGATGGCCGTGCGCTGTACAGGCGACACGGGATCGTCATCGTGGTGGCTGGCCGGCGACGTGGAAGATGCTGCATTGAGCGATGATGACGTGGAGGAAGAGGACGACGAGGACGCGATGTGTTGGTGAGCATGGTGATGCGAATGCGCGTGTTGAGCATGATGCTGCGGATCAATGTCGAGTTGTGACATGCCGCTCAGCAGCAATTCGTATAAATCATGCAATGAAATGATGTTTGTGTCGATTCGCAGCCCGCGTGGCGTGAGCGACAGCGTCCATTTCGCGTTTGCCGCGGCAAGGAACGCCTGCAATTCGGTCTGCTGCTCTTTTTCCTTGCGCCCGGACGATCCCATGTCTGCTTCGAGCGTTTGCACTTTTTGTTGTAGCATTTCAACCGTTTCGTTCATTTTCATCAGGTTGAAAAGATCTACCTGCGTGTCTGAGCCCTCGTACGAGCAGCTGGCTAATCAATTACACGGATCAAAAAAAAGAGGAATCAATGAGATTAAAAAAAATTTCGAGAAAAAGCGCTTTTTTACCGTTTGTTTGCTGACACCGCGTGCAAATCGGGTGTACAAAGTCGCATTTCACTGTAAAGAACAATAAACAATGAATTCTTTCCCATTTTCGTGGTCATTGCAAGCGCGAGGCATACCCTTTTTTGATCTTTTTGAAGAAAAAGAGAAAAAGAAGGTGAGTATGAAAAGAAAATGAAAAAAAACGAGCGTGGGTACCTGCATCGTTCACACGCAAGCGTCATGCGTATCTTCTTGGAACCCGAGGCAGTCCCCGGCGGCGGGTTTTCATCCTTTGGGGGCATTAGACAAGAAAAAACAGAGAGAAAAAGTAAAAAAGAGGGATGACAAGCGCTTTTATTCGAGCAGGTATAGAAAAGAGAAAAAAAAAGAACAAGGAAAAAGCAGAAAAAAAAAGAAATGCAAAAGAAATTGCGTGTGGTATCAAAGAGTCGGGGTTTCAAAACCGGCGTTTGCTCAACAATAATCGAGCATCACGACGACCAAAGAAGGATCGCCACGGCCGGCCGGACTTGTTTCCTTGATGAATCATCCCCCATGTCGAATGATGGTGATGGATTGGGTGCTATTGACGGCGCATTGTCGTCCAATTCTTCCAAACAGCTATCCAGCCACGCCTCCTCGGCTTGCTGCTCCACTTGTTCTACTTGTTCCACTTGCTGCGTCGCCTTTTTCATCAGATTCGCGATTAGCACGAATTTGCGGATGGGTAGATCCGTGCGCGTGTCATAGTATTCGGCTAGTTTGGCCTGCGACGTCACAAAGAGGTAGTCTGTCATCGAGAGATGGGTGTGTTTTTTTTTCTTAAAAACAAAAAGCAAACGAGATAAAGAGAAGAAAAGAAAAGGATGAAAAGGAGAAAGATAACGGGGGCAAGACCAGGAGGAAAACGACGCCTTTTATGTGCAAAAAGGTGGAAAAGCTGCGGATGGCAATTCCAAAACTCGCTTTTTTTTCATTGGCCGGCGTTGCCATGACACAAGCTTTTTCATCAGACCTGCCTGCGCCAGCCTTCTCCCTTCGCACATCATGCGCTCCGCTTCAGATTGGCTCGCCGCTTTCCCCCCCCCCCTCTTTTTTCAAAAGACGTGTAAGCAAACAAAAAAAAAAGGGATGCCCATATCCGGGGAATATAAAGTAACGTGACCAGGCAATGTACGCATCGTACGCCACCCGCCACGCCACCTGGACGGCATTCAGGCTTTATCAGGGTGGCAAAGCAGAAGAAAAAAAAGCAAAAAAGGCAAAAAAAAAAAAAAAAAAAGGCACAAGAAAAACAAGCTGCGGCAGCAAAAGATCAGCGTACATCAACGTGTTTCGTGGCAAAATCAAACGTGTTCAATGGTTGAGGAAGCGCTTGATTTTTCTAAAAAGAAACAAGAGCAGGGTGCGCGATCAGACTTTTGAATCATGCGGCAGAGCTCCCCCGGTTTACCCGACAAATGGTGCGACGCCGCGATAACCTTCACACTTGATAGGGAACTTGTGCTTGCTAAACTTTTTGTCTTGGCTGCCCTGCTGATCGCTGTACGCCGGTAGCTCGTCCAGCGCCTTCCATCGGATTTCCTGGGGGAAGGGGTGAGATTGGCGTCATTTTCGCGTTTTTCTTTCTTTTTTCGCTTTACGCTGATTTCTTTGCGCGTCTGAGTCTGGAAAAACGTGTTCTCAGGAACGCCAACGATAAAGTAGAGTCGGATGATCTGCTCGCCCACTTGAATTTCCGAGTATTGATCCTTGTTCAGGTAGGGTGACACGTCAAACCCGGTTTCTTCATATACCTGGTTCCAAAAAACGACGCGTGTCAGCGACCCCACTCTCTCATGACGCCTGTTTACGCCTACCTCGCGGACCGCGCAGTCGTGCTTCTCTTCATCCTGGTTGATCTTGCCCTTGGGGAAACCCCAATTCGTGCGATTCCAGTCGAGCACCATCAAACACTTGTTTTTGGCCTCGTTGATGATGATTGCGCCACACACGGGTATACACTTTTTGTACTTCATAAAGTCGTTGTACGCGCGCCCGTGCTCCCATTGCGACAAGAGTGAACACTGTTGGAAAAGTAAGAAAACAAAAAAAAAAAAAGGAAAAAAAAAAGGAATCAAGGATAAAACAAAAGAGATGAAGAAGTGCGAGCGCGAGAGTGCTCCCACTTTGCATTAGTCAATGCCCCGCAAAAATCATCAAAAAGGATATTCATGGTGGCAAACGCCTTGGACTTGATGCTGGGCAAGTCGGGGCGCAATGGGCGGATGAAATCTTCATAGTACCAGTGCGCCTGCTCCACTTGGAAGCCTATCCGCTCGACCTGCGTGAGCTCCACCTCGGGCACGTTGACAATAAACCGGCTAGAATAACAAGACGTTGCTCCGTGTGAGCGATATTTGTCCTTTTTTTTTTTTTTTTTTTTTTTGCTATTTTTGCTCTTTTTGCCTCTTTTACGCACGAGACAAGGTCATCCAGGATCTCATCCAGCGAGAGACTTTTCAATACGAGACTGCCGTCCATGCTGTGTGAAAAAAAAGCAAGCAATAGAAAAGGGTATGCGATTCAAATGGATAAAATGAAAGAAACAGGGAAAAACAAGCTGTGAGGAAAAAAAGAAAGTGAGTGACGATTCCCGCTCCACAGTCCATCCAACCGGGTACTTCAAGGCCCTGCTCTGTTTTGCAAGTCCGCCATTTTTTGCCCTCTTTTGACACATTTTCTTGCTTTTTTTTCTCTCTTTCTTCCAATTCCTTACTCAAATTATGTTACTGCGTGCTTCTAGGGCTTGGGCACGCTTGCCTCGCGCGCACCTTCAGTCGCACCGCCACGCAAGCTCTCTCTCAGGTAGTCTATTTTAATGTGTTTTCATTTTTCAATTTGCTGACAGGGTCGTGACGATCTTTCTTCTGTAAAGCTGTGTTGCCACACACCCGGATCACGCCTGCACTGCAGCAAAAGTTGACGAGGCTGACGCAGCAACACGCAGAACTGGTGCAGCAGCTGAACGACAATGCCATTGAGGCCTCCAATATGGCGTCGGCCACCAAGACGCTGTCTGAGCTGGCAACGCCCACGTCCTTGTTTGCGGATTGGCAGCAATGCGCCCGGGATTTGCAGGAATTGCACGTCATGATGGACGGCGGCGACGAGGACATGGCAGAAATGGCCAAGGACGAGGCGGCTGAGATGCTTTCACGCGCCGAGGGGCTTGAAAAGGACCTGATCATGGCGCTTGCGCCGCGCGACGTTGCTGACGAAGCCAGCGCGATCCTCGAGATCCGTGCGGGCGCCGGCGGCGACGAGGCGGCGCTGTTCTCCGCAGACATGGCGCGCATGTACGAGCGATTTGCACAGCTCAAGCGATGGAAGTGGGAAGTTCTTGCCAAATCCGAGGAATTGGCCGGCAAGGGCATCAAAGACTTGACCGTGAACATCACGGGCAAAAACGTGTTTGGCGTCCTAAAGTACGAAACAGGCGTTCACCGCGTCCAACGCGTCCCGGCAACAGAGTCTCAGGGCCGCATCCATACCTCCACCATCACCGTCGCCATGCTGCCGCAGCCCACCGAGGTAAGATCCAAAGAATGGAGGAAAAGAGAAGGAATTGGCTGGATTTTCATTGAAATGACCTTTTTTTTTTTTTTTTTGTTAGATTGACGTGCAAATCAAAGAGTCAGACCTCAAGATCGACCTGTACCGTGCATCTGGCGCCGGTGGGCAACACGTCAACACGACGGACAGCGCTGTGCGCATGACCCATATACCAACCGGCTTGGTCGTCGCCATGCAGGACGAGCGCTCGCAGCACAAGAACAAGAACAAGGCCCTCAAGGTGCTGCGCGCAAAGGTCTTTGAGCTCGAGCGCGAAAAGACCAGCGCTGCGCGCCGATCATCGCGAAACAAGCAAATCGGCACAGGCGACCGCTCAGAAAAAATCAGAACGTACAATTTCCCTCAGGTACATCAGGATCAGACACGTAAAGTCATATTTAAAAGGTCGGTGGCATTGACCATGGCCCCATTTTATTTTAGAACCGCGTCACGGACCATCGCATCAATCTGACGCTGTACGAGCTGGACCCCATATTGTCGGGCGAGGGCCTAATGAACATTATTGAGCCATTGCAGGAGCACTACCTGACGCAATCCCTTCTGGACATTGAAGAAAACGACGCGTAGAAATCACAAAATAGATTTTTTTTTTATTTGCATTCTCTCATTCCTTTTTTTGCATCTCCCATCTCCATTTTCATTAAAATCGTGTTGTATTATAAGGAATTGGTATATAGAGCATGGTTTTTATTCGGTCAATAGCACGCGTTGAGACGATGAAGATGACGGCACGGGCTTGTCCTGCTTGATCTTTTCCTCTGCAGGGACTGGCGGGGTCAATGGCGTGTTGGCGACGGCTGGCAGCGATGACAGCTCGGCGTGTGCCTTTGTCTCATTCTCCTGGGCCAATTCCAATTGCTGCAGCTCGTGTAGCAGGTCCTCCTCATCATCGTCGTCGACGCCGACAGACTCCATGGCCTTCATTCCCTGTTCCATCGTCAATTCGACGTCCTGATGATCCTCGTACGCTTCCTGGATCTTGGCCATGGTGTCCTCTACCGATTCCAGCGACACATGGTCCGTCATCATATTGCGCAGCGCATTCGCGCCTTGGTCAAAGGCTTGCAAGATCTACAAATGGACCACTTTGAGTATGAAAATGCCCTTTTTTTCTAATAAAAAAAAAAGCATACCTGGACATCATCCTTGGCCGACTCCATTTTCAAAAGCAAGTTCTCGACGGTCTCGAGTGTGCCGAGACGTTTGCCAAGCAGGTCCATGATTTGCTTTCGTCGTCGCAGTGCCGAAAGTGCTTGCGGGCGGTGTTTGTTCTCATTGTGCCGCTTGGCCTCGGCCGACAGCGCCTCGTACTTGCCCTGCAGGCGATCAATTTGCGCGTGCAGCGTGTCGCACGTCGACCGGATGCTCACCATTGCTTTCTCATTCTCCTTGATTTCACTCGGCATCCCAGGTTCCAAGAATTTGATCACCTGCTCATAAAAAAGAGACGGGCAATCAGAGGATGACGCGTATTTTATGGAATGGCGGTGTCCTTACGGTCTGCGTGCGGTGATCCTGGACCATGGTGTCCATGGCAATCATCTGCTGGTGCGCCATGTACTTGAGAATCAAGTGCAAATCGAGGTCTGTAAGCGTGCGGTGGCGAAATGTGCCATAATCTTTGCGGAACGTCGCGAGCGTCATCAGCATATTTGTCGACGACTTGACGGGCAGCTCATTGAACCTGTCACGCACTTGATCCGCCACCTTTTTGACCGTTGGCACCATGATGTGCACCGCGTTGCCCGACGCGGACGACGACCTCCACCGCAGCCATGACAACCACGAGCTAGACTGGCAAAAAGTCGCGTCAAATTGCTCCACGGTCATTAAATCGCCTGATTTCTTCATCGCATCCTTTAGAAATTCAAGACGAGGGTATGAGCACGCGTTCAATTTTTGGTTTTTTTTTTTTTTGGGTTTTTTACCATGACAAGGTGCAGCGATCGCGGCCGTCCAAGCCCTGGACGCAAAAAGTCGAGCACGAGGCTGTTCAGATCCAGCGACACCGTGTACAAATTGTACGAAAAGCAGCCCTCCAGCGAACAGTCCAGCAACAGTGTCTCCCAATACTCAATGTTGCGCCTGTACCCGAGCTCATTGTCGGGCAGCAGGCGCGTAAAATCCGAGTACAGCGACCTTAGTCTGTCCTTGTGCTCTTCCTGGCTAAACTCAACATAGTGTTTCGTCACGTACTCGTTCAAATAGCTGCTCATGGCGAGTAAATGGTGATCAAGGCGCGAAAAAATTGAACAACGAGAAAGAAAGGCGGCGAAAAGTGGCACCCCAAAACCTGGCATTCGCCGCAGCCCTTTTCAATTTGGCACGCCGCACGCATTAACCACCACGCGTTCAACTGCCGCGCCTTTTTTTTTATCTGTTCAATGTGTTTCCACCATGGAAATTGGCTTTTTTTTTCTTGATTTTCGCACACGCTGTATAAAAGGTACGAAAACGGCGGGACCCATGCCCGCCGAATATGCCAGGATACTTGATGCGTCTGAATGTCGCGCTCAATCATGCCGAGCATCCCTCCATGCCGAGTGACTCTTGTTTCATGGCTTTTGAGCAAAATACAAGTTTATTTTTCTATTTCACAAGCCTGAATTGACAACGTCAACAAGTTTGGCCATATCCTTTGAATATTCGTCCTTCATTATAAACTGGCTTCTGTCTTGATCATTGCCAATAATAAAGTCGGTGGGCATAAATGTCATATCTTTGCTGAACGAAGTGTCATCAAATTTTAGTCGCAAATCTGTCCATTTACGGTTGTCGGTTTCAAAGACCAAGTCGACGTTCTTGTTGGTCAGCAGAAACGTCACAAACGAGAAAATCTTGCCAGTGTGATTCTCATTTTTGTGAGCAATGATATTATTATTATTGATGCTCAAATGTGCAAATTCCTTGGCGGCCATGACACACGGAGCTACAAGTGCCAGGAAGAATACAAAGACAATTCTAGTCATTCTCAGTGAAAAAGTGGGAATGCCGTGGTACCTGGATGGATAAAAAAGAACAATGTCAAGAAAAGGAGAAAAGAGAGAGAGAGAGAGAGAGAGAGAGAGAGAGAGAGAGAGAGAGAGAGATTCACCGCCACCAACTACTTATCCATGGCAAGGCAAGGTCCAGTGACGCGTGATAAGGTTTGTTTTTGTTACCATGTTGTATTTGTTACACAACATGAAAAAAAATATGCAAATGTCAAAGAACCTTTCAAGCGTTTAACCGCAATTGTTCCTTTACATTGAGAACATCTTCATTGATAATATTCATGCGGTACCTTGCGTTACATATGCTGTGAAACGCATCATTTGTGAATCGAGATATGTCCATGTGCTGTAAGTGCCACTCGTCTTAAAATAACAAGATAATGCAA
Organism: Gongronella butleri; assembly: GCA_025201375.1. NCBI lineage: Eukaryota > Fungi > Mucoromycota > Mucoromycetes > Mucorales > Cunninghamellaceae > Gongronella > Gongronella butleri. Next base: position 335,013 of record JAIWZP010000017.1, read on the forward strand.
ATGCCAAGGAAGCGTTCAAAGAAACCGTCATTGCTAATACAGTCAAAACGTCTTAATTAGGAAAATAAACGGGTGCATCTGGAATGACATTTATTGTGAAACGCATCATTGGTAAACTGTGACACGTCAATTGTAAAAACCAGAAATTTTATCTGGTACATTTTGATCTTTGCTTTTTCTTTTTCAAAAACATCTGACTGGCATTTTCTCTCGAAGAAACCAGCACGCAAGACCAAGGCAACTGCAATAATATCCACTGGTGTTCTTTTAAAAAATATTATAATTTGCAAGTTTAAGAACATGTGTGTGTCATGTCATGGGCTTCTAACAGCGCATGCTCTTTTTCCCAATGTTGCACGCATTGGGGATCTTTAGGAACAAGTGACAATGTACAGCTCTTTGTCCATCATGGCTTTTTTATTGGTATTGCTGCCAAGCTTTACATTACAACAACAACGATGGTCCGTTGGGAACGCAAGATGTGAAAGTGACAGTAGGGCTCCGAGTTGCGGAAGCGCGATTCCGCTGGCGTTCAACTACTGCCGACAAGATTTGGAAAGGAAGATGAACAATAATTACCAGCTTGCGTATCAATCCAGGGACGAACAGGTGAACTGTCAACCCTTGAACTGCATGACGTGCACATGGGATGCAGGTCCCTACAGAAACGAGCCGACATCAGCGGATGACTATGATGACGCGTATGACTGCATGACTTATGCAGCAAGAGCCTTTGGCACCGGTGTAAAGGCAATCGCTGGTCAAACGGTGGTCAGAGCAGAAGCGGACTATTCCGTGTACGCGTGTAAACCACAATGCACCAACTGCGAAAGATTTGGTGGATTTGGCATGAATCTCGACTGGGGAATCTTGGCCGACGTTCAGTATATTCAAACGAGTGGAGCTTGTCCTGGCGGATTTGTTGCCATGGGCTCGTGTTGACGAAAAAAAAAAAAAGTCGCGCAATGAAAAATAAATGGCTTCTTTGACATTTGAAAGTTTTATGAAGGTTTGCTGGATCCTTTTTTTTTTTTTGTGGAGGGGGACGTTTCACTTGTGTTCACAGAAGGCGCACGGAAGGATCCACCGGGAAGGCCGCCAATTTCAGGGGTCACACCGGTACACTGACTTAAAGTGTATCGATGTATCCTTTTTTTTTATTTTGACTCGCTCTAGATAAAAATTGAGTGCTTAATCTCATGGTGCTGAGCCTGCTTGTTGATAGTACAGTAAACAAGCAGCAGGATTGTACATATCATAAAGCATCCTGAATCAATATTCACGCATGGTCAGCTCTATGTTGCGCTGTCTCGAACACGCAACCCGCGCAACCTTCGAATTGCAGTCCCTTTGTCCAGCGTCGAAACCCAACGACGACGTCAACTTGAAGGCTCTATTTCCGTAGAAGTGGAAAACGTTGTACTGTACCTACAGTATACCACGATATTTTTACAGTAAAGCGTTTCCAAATAAATACAGATATCTATCCTCTAAAACGACAAGTCTCGTGGGAGGGAAAGTGCATCAGTATGTGAAAAGAGCCACACAACAACTCGCCGCGCCAAACGAACAAAAAAAAAAAAAAAAAAAGGCGGCATCAATACAGTATGTGAAAAAACCAGACGACAAGGAACAAAAAAAAAAAAAAGGCGCCATCAGAATTTGAAAAGAGACAGACAACAACTCGCTGCGCCATACATACAAACAAACAAACAAAAAAAAAAAAAAAAAAGGCGGGGCAAGCAGCTACAGTATGATCGGGCGGCTCCATCGGGTTGTGATAAAATTGGGCTTTGCTATCATATCGGTCCGAAAAAACAGAGCCACAATAATTCAGCCCCAAACCCACCACCCGCCACCCACAGCTTATTATTGTATCTGAACGTTTTTTACAGTACGTAACAAAATTTGGGCGCGGTTTAAAACGTTGTACACGCGTATTGCAACTCAGTGCGAAGCACCTCATACTGTATGATATGCCTTTAAGGCAGAAGTAACCCGTTCGGTAAGATTTTTTTCTCGCGAGAAAGTGTTTTTCAAACTTTGGTGGCCTGCTGTGCCTCCAGAAATTTTTTTACAGCCTGCTTGCCCACCAATGAAAACTGCATCATCGCACAAACTATAGCCTAGTGCTCAAAGCGAACCCGCCCAATTTTTTTTGGACTCCAAAATGTAAAATGCGTGTTTTCAGACTTTGCCGGCCTGCTGTGCCTCCAGAAATTTTTTTTACAGCCTACTTGCCCGCCAATGAAACTTGCGTCATGGCGTAAACTATATCTCCATGTTCAATACAGACCCGCCCGATTTTTTTTGAACTCGAAAATGTAAAAAATATGACCCAGCACCAACCACCGCCTGCGGTGAGTAGCGGAGGGCATTAGAGCCGAAGGCCCGCCCGGAAGCTACCGTAGTTCAGCGCAAAATTTGCAACAAAAATGCTTAAACCCCCAAAGCGCTACGACCACTTTTAAAAATTTCAGGGGTCACTCAGGGGTCACACATTTCAATCTCAGAAAATGCCAAATTTGGGAAATTTCGAACTCCGAGTGACCAATGCATCCCAAACAGGTAACTCTGACAATTTGCTATTGGCAGACAAAATGACAGGTCGCCCCAAACCTGAAGAAAAAAAGCCCATAGTGACGCAAGAACGGCGATCGACTGAGAAAAGTGCCTACTTTGGGCAAGATATTTTGCAAAAATTTAAGGTTTGACACTTCCAAATTTAGGTGCGTAAATTGCGTGGAATTTGTTATTTTACTGTATTTTTTTGCAGGTTTTTGTGCGCTGTACAGTAGAGTGGGCTGCAAGTTGGTGTAATGACCGATGCAAAAAGTTAAAACCCGAGCTAGCCCCCTGCAAGTCATCCCATTACTGTAGATGCTTTTCCCCCTGTTTTTTATTAAATCTGATCAAATACGTACTGTAAAAATCGAGGGTTGCTTGACTAGACAGTTGTCGAGCAAATCGCTCGTCCTTGAATTTTTTGTTGAAAAAGTGGATTTCCTCCGCCAGTTTTGATCAGATCGCCGTGAAACTTATTTCATTCGGTGGGGATTCAGCAGCAGCATTTGACATATTACTGTAAAAGCATCGTTGGTTATTTTTCCAGTTGTCGAGAAAAGCAAGTTTGAAAATTGATCCAATTATGTTTGAGCGACTTTTGCAAGCGGGCAAAGTTCATCATCCATCGGGCAAGCAAACAATCAGGAAATGGCACCCGAGTGCGTCTCTTTCGATTGGTGCCATTTCACCGCGATCCACAAAATACTTTGAGACTCGTGCCGGAATTGTGGAAATGTCAGAATTTTGGATTTATCTGCACAATGACTCGGTCGACTCCTGGTTTGAACGGTTTTTCAAAAAGAGTCGCGTCGGTAAAACATTACGTGTAGATTTTGGGCCACCAACCACCATGATGATTTGTGGCATTTACAGTAATTCTGCATTTGTAGTAAAACTGTCGAGTTTTCGAATTCATCTGCAAAACGACCCAGTCTGTCAGGATCCGCCCCGCGTTCCCGACATGTGCCACGCCTTTTTGACCCTTTTTCCTTTTTTTTTCTTTTGCGTGTATCGCTCGCTTCCTCACCCCACTCGCTCCTCACGCCACCATGACCATCCGCCCTTGCCTCGTCTCTTTGCCCCCTTTCTGGCTTACCGCCCACGAATGCCCTTCCTTGCCTTGTTCTGTCTCGCGCGTGCCCCACTCCTTTGGCCGCGCCCTCTTTCCTTTTTTTTTGGGAATTGCCCATCCAGCTTCCGCCGCTGACACTTTTGGAAGCCCGACTGGGCAATCCCCATCATCGGCTGCCCATTTAAGCAGCCGCTTCCCCTTTCCCCTTTTTTCCCCTTTTTCTTTACCTGATCATTCCCCTGTTTGCCGCACCGTCCCCTGTCCCTTTCCTTGTCCCAATAAAAGCTCATGGTCCGAATCATGCACCACAGCCCATCGCCAAGGCATCGACAGCGCCGTGAGAGCATTTCCTCGCTTGACGAGGAATTGCTCGAACTAGGCATAGAGGTCGATGTCTCCACGCCAGCCCCCGCGCCTGCATTGTCCCCGGACGTGACGCCCGAGGTCCAGCAAACGCGTGCGCCTGACACAGTCAATCTTGGGTTTCATGTTGTGTTGTTGAATAAGGCGCGGCGAAATAGTAGTCAAAGGGCAAAGATTGGGAGGCAATCGATTCATGATTTGTGTTGATCATCCATGGATTTGTGCCAATTCTTGAAAACGACGCACGCCACGAAAACGGCCCGATCATCATCTGGTTTTTTAATTTTTCTTTCAATAAGAGAGACGCTGAAAAAGCCAAGTGGCAAAGTTTGGTGATGATCGAATATGATTTTACCGCGAAATGAATTTTACGTACAAAAACGCGCTATGATACAGCCAAATTTTCAGCAATGCCGTGCTTCCTGACAAACCACATGATTGACCTTCGGATTTTTACGTATTTTTTTCTGAGAAGAGAGGAGCAACATCCATTACATGTAAAAGTTTTGTGGAGCTGCGGTAAGTCCTTGGTGACGAAATCTTTTTTTCAAATTTAGAAAATACTGTAAAAAAAAGGGTGGGTCAGGTCAAAATGCATCTGGAGTCTCCCCCGCTTTGAGAGGCTCAGGTCTCTCAAATCCGTTTGGCAACCTACACATTGGACATCTGAGAGTCATATCATTTGGTGCATTGACTCCTTCTTTCTATTTTTTTTTTTTTTTTTTTTTTGTATAATGATTAACTTTTTAATAGGCAACCGTTAATCATTCTAGAAAAGCATAACAGATCAACTCAGGGAGAAGGGGTCGGGTGGGGGTAAGTGGCATTGGGATGGGGGATGGAGGTACAAGGGGGAAAAGGAAGAAAAGAAAAGAGGAAAGAAAAAAAAAAAAAAAAAACCAAGTGACTGGGGGGGCAGATGTGATCAGCTTCTTTTGCGTGAGGCGTCGATGGCTGGGCCAACTTGTTCGAAGTGATGTTTCCAGGCGGCAAGGATGGAGGCATTGAAGAGGGGGAGGAGATTGGCCGGGCACCGAGAGGGTCGACGGAGCCAAAACTTGATATCGGAATCGAGGAGCTGTACCTTGTGGTCCACTTGTTGCTGGGCCCAGATCGCGTGTTTTGGTGGGCATGCAAAGATGAAATGGATGTCATTTTCGATGGTGCTGTGGCAAAATTGACACATGGGCGTCTGGAAATCACGGTGTTGGCGTTTGAACATGTGGGCTGCAGTGGGTAGGCACTCGGTGAGTAGGCGCCACCAGATTGTACACGTTTTGTGCGCGATGTCTCTATGTTTCCAGATCCGTCTCCAGTCACGTCGGTCGCAGTCGAGGCGCATGAGGTATGGTGGTGGCTGGCTTGTGTCGGGTTGGAAGCGTGGGTGCTGCGTGTGTCGAATGAGTCGTGGCGTGACCTTGTGGATGGGGACTGGCTTGGCTGCGATCGGTGTGTGGAGGCAGAGGATTTTCGTGGCGGCGTCAATGGCCCATCCAGGCGTCTGCCTCAGCGCATTGAGGGCCAATTCGAGCCGGGCGTGCCAGGGAAACGTCGAGGTATATCGTGGTGCGCCGAGGCTGGAGGCCGTGAGCAGGTCCACGTCGCCATAGGCGCGGTGGAACACGCCTCCAAAGAATGAGAGCATGGGATCCGTGGTATTGCTGGGGTCTTTCATGAAGCGTTTGCAAAGGTGGATCTGCAGGGCCAATTGCTGGGTAACGGGGTCGATGGCTCCCAGGCCGCCTTCATCCTTGGGCCTTGTGACAACGTCCCAGGCGGGCGTGATGTTGAAATTCATCAGTATTGAGCGTGCACGTGCGCGGATCTTGTTTAGCCAGGTGAGTGGGACGGGCGTGACACGGACAACGTGCCAAATCTTGGATAAAATCAATGCATTGGTGACCAAGCTGGAACCTCGGATGGACAGATTCCGCCGTTTGTGTCTCTGGCATTGTATTTCCACCTTGCGTGTCAGATCAGCCAAAAAGGTATTCAATTGCGCGGGCGTCGAGTATAGGGGGAATCCGAGATATTTCGCTGCATTTGTGGACAATTTGTCGTGCCATTGAGCACCTGTGGCGTGTCGGACCTGCCACCATGCCGGGTGCGGGTTGCCACTCAAGGATATAAGCTCGGTCTTGTGGACGTTGAGACGTGCGTTGGAGGCGAGGGCGTATTTGTCGTAAATCCCCATTAGGACGTCCCAGTCCGCTGGTTTCTGGAGCATAATGGCGAGATCATCCGCGTAGGCCATGATCTTGACGCGATACGTGGGGCGTGCATTGGCACTTGGGCTTGCATAGCTGGCCCCAAAAGGTGCTATCCCTCTGATGGCCGGCTCCTTGATGATGCTGCGGATCAAAGGTTCAATCATAAGATTGAATAAGAGCGGTGACAGAGGGTCGCCCTGGCGGAGGCCCCGTGCCTGACGGAATGGCTCTGCCTGGAAGCCGTTGATGGAAAGGGTGACGTCGGTGCCAAAGAGGAGCTTTTGCAGGGTGTCGATCGTTTTCTTGGGGAAACCAAAGCGTCGTAGCGCGTCCGCCATGTAGTCGGGGTGGATGCGGTCATACGCCTTTTCCTGGTCAAGGCAGGCCATGACCCAGGCACCTTTCCGGACTTGGTGGGACGAGTTTTGGTATCGGCATTGTTGCTCCATCAGTGCTTGAGCGACCCATCCGTGTGACGAAATGTGCCGTCCTGCGACAAAACCCGTCTGTGCCGGGTTCAGCATTCGTGCCAACGGCTTGCGTAGCCTGTCAGCAAGCATCCTCGTAAAGACCTTGGCGTCGCAATTTATCATTGACAAGGGTCGCCAATTGCGCAAATCGTGGATGTCGCCTTTTTTCTTGTAGAGCAGGAGCATGCGTGTCTGTTGCCAAGTGCTGGGGATGGCGCCATCCAAGGCATTGGCTAGCAATCGCGTAAACAAGTCGAGGGCTGCGGGCGACGTCTCAAAAAGCCAGATGTATAGCTCAAAGGGCAAGCCGTCTGGGCCGGGGCTCTTGCGGCGCGGGGAATTGGACAGCATCTGCGAAACAAGTTCGAGTGAGGGTGGCTCCAAAAGGTCATTTTTCTCCCCTTTTTTGAGTTTTACCGACGGCGGCACCGCGGAGAGGATCTCACGCGATGCCGCCTTGTCCCTAGACTCCGGGGAGTAGAGGGACACATAAAAATCATGGGCAGTGGAAAGGATTTCGTCGGTATTGGAGGCCATGGAGCCATCGGGGCGGATCACGGCGCGCATTGTCGTGGACGTGTTTCGCTGTTTGATGACCTTGAAAAAGTATGCGTTGCTTTGCTCGCCTTTTTCCGCCCAGCGCGTGGCCGAGCGCGTGATAAGCCGCTCCATGTCGTTGGAGATCCATGCGTCCATGACCTTTTGGTGGTCGAGCAATGCTGGGCTGGGCTTGTGAGCGGGGGAGTCGGCCAGGAGGCGTTTCTCGGTCGCTTGCATTCGCTGCCATTCTCGACGGCGTCGGCCGGCAATCCGAGGACCCATGTCGCGAGCGATGCTGCTGATCAATTGCTTGAGATGTTCCCAAATGGCGATGATTTCATCTGGCGACGCGTCATCGTGCCATTTTCGTTCGATGAGCATGGCAATGGAGGCCAGCGTGACGTCACAAAAGTCCGCATCCTCTAGAAGAAAGGGGTTGAATCTCCACATGCCTGGACCCGTCACTGTGGTGGGCGATGCAAGATCCATCCAAACCAAACGATGGTCCGAAAAGGTGACATGTTCGTTTGCCAGGCGTGCAGACAGCCTGTAGATGGATGGCGACACAAAGAGATAGTCGATGGTGGTGGTGGAATTGCCGCGTTGAAATGTTGGTGCATGATCTTGTGACGTGTCCATCAGTGCAGCATCCTTGAGCCAGGCGGCCAGTCGCTTGGTCCAAGTCGGCAAAGGGGTGGCGTGCAGGTGCGCATTGAAATCCCCTCCAACAATCCAATGGGCATCCTCGTCCGTATCTGCAATAGACGAAAAAAAAGGGAGAGATGTGAATTCACTCCAAAAAGGTGCTTTTTGATGATTGTGCGGTGGGGCATAGACATTCACCACGTTGTAGGAGGTGGATGTCTGGCTGTCGTGTATGAGGGCCCAAATCACGCGTTGATCGCGTGAGATGACCGAGTCGAGTATTGAAAGTCGCGGGTGTAGGGCCACAATGGCGGCGGATTTGGTGAATACCGATTGTGTGCCGAATGATCTGGTGAATTGGTGTACATGTCGATGCGAGAGGTGATGATCTGGGCCATTATACAGGTCTTGCATAAGGAGCAGATCGAGCGAGAGGTGTTTTGATTGTAGATATTTGGTGAATTGTTGATGTCGGCGGGTGCTGAGTGTGTGTGAGGATGCGTCCTTGAATACGCCATTGGCGTTCAAGGACGCGACGCGCAAATGGTCTCTACTCATTATTGAGTAGAGGTGGCAGTCCCTTGCGGGTCCGCCTGGTGGCCACCAGTGGCCTCATTTGCGTGTCCATCCGTGCGATTGCGGTTGTCAATGTCCATTGGCTTGGCCTCGGACGTCTTGGCGCGCGTGCGTCGATCATTTTCATCGGACCCATCGACCTTGGTGCGAGCAACAGGTTTTTTGGGGGTGTGGGCACCAGTGATTGTCGCCGCCTTCAGGTTGGAGCGCGACGTGGTGCTGCGGAGTTCTCGCGTCGTTGGTGCTGGTGTCATGTTGGCTGGTCTGTTGGCATTGGGGGCCTTGTAGCTAGGGTCCTCCATGGGGTCGTCTTCCACATTGCACGTGTTTTCATCGTTTGTGTCATTTTCGTCATCATCTCCCCCAGCAGTCCCCGGCAAGACGGGCACAGGGTTGTCTGCCAGAGGGGAATCCGGCGTCGTGGAGGGCGAGTCAGCGTCCATCTCGGTCTCAATTTCCATTTCCGTGGATTTTGACGTTACGGGTGACGTGGATCGCGGAATTGATGGGCGTCGCGAGGCGAGGGCCGCGGCAGCGGCTTCACGGGGCGTGGGGTCGAGGTTGGCGCGAGCGCGGTCGTATTGTTCCAAGCGAATTGCATCCTCACTGCGTTTGTCAGGGCAATTAGCTTGGTAGTGCCCCTTTTTTTCGCATTTGAAGCATGTGATGCGTAGCAACCGGGGGCATTCCTCTCTTTTGTGTGCGGTCGTGCGGCAGCGATGGCAGAATGCGGGGGCAAAACGATAGGAGGCCGGGACGTGCATGTTGAAATGCTCGAGCCAAAGCGTGCGATGGTCACCAAGATTGGCATATCGATGGTTCTCGTCATCTTGACGCGGTGTGGCATCCAGGGTGACCGTGACTTCACCCTCAAAATACTTGCCTTGCATGATTTTTTTAATGAGGACGACGTGTCCCCAAGGGCGGAGGTCGTGACACAATTTGTCGGCGAGTTCTTGGTCGTTTTGGCATCCCGTCAATTGGCTGAGAGAAACCACGTGTAGGATTGGTCCATCAGACTCGGCGCGCTCAGATCCGGTCGAGTAAGCGCGCACTTTTTGTCCATTCACGTCTAGACCTTCCGATGTTGCACGAAAAGACACTTCGCGGTCTGCAAATTTCACCTCAATCATCAAATTGGGGCGTTTGTCCGAGCCGTATTTAGACACGGGGCGGGCACAGTCACCGATAAAGGGACCAAACTTGTCTTCAATCAGCTTGTAGGCCTCGGTGTGGTGCGCAAAAGGGGGATTGTCGCCAAAGTCGAAAAGCACGGCGTCTGGTTGCAATTGGTTTTGCAAATAGGCCGTGGCACGGTGCATCGTCCATGTTTTCTGGAAATGGGGGTCCATGTAGATCTGTTTGACCGTCGTCGTGGCATTGCTGCTCGCGGCAGCCCGTCGATTGAGCGAGGTTGGGATCGTCGCCTTGGCCATGCTGCGCTTGACCACGAGATTCCATTGACCACCATCCGTCCCTATAGGGGGGCCGGTGTCATCGATTTCCATGCTGGATTGAGGTCGCGTTGGTGTTGCTTTGGTAGAAAAAAAAAAAAAAAGGGACAAAATATGTGGTGCTAAAAGTTTACCCGGGTAGAAAAGTGAACTTTAGCGGGAAGAAAGGTTTTGACTCCTTCTTTCTAAGCAAATCTGCAATAAAAATCGGGGGTCGATCAAGCTGTTTTCGAGGAATGGGCAATCAAAGCCAAATTTTAGAAAATGGAATTTCTGCATCATTTTGGTCGTACGCTGGTGAAACTGGGTTCATCCGACAGAGAATCGAATTCTGCATTTATTGTCACAGAGCACGCCATCCTTTGTCTTGTCCATAGCCGAGAAAAACGAAGCTGAAATGTTTGATTGGGAATTGCAAGCGTACAAATGTTGCGCATCGGCGTTGCCGGGCAGGGATAAAATGACCCCCTTGTGCGTGTCTTTCCACTACTTGTAAGATTTAAGCCTGGTCGAATATCAGCTTGATGCGCTATAGACAAAATTGTGAATTTATGGAGCATTGTCAATTTTCTTGCCAACGGTCAGATCGACCCCGGTTTTTACTATTGTTCTGAAAAGAGAGAGACCAAAATGCATGCTCATATGCCAAAATTTCATGGAGCTGCAAGCACTCGATGGTGCGCCACATCGATTTTCATTTTCCATCGATTTTCCAAGGGGTACAGTCACGAATTTTAACCTGGCAAAAATTGGTTCCTCGGATCGCCGTGCCATTCACCCACATGGTATGCGTCCATTTGCCGATGAAAATGCCATAAAACCCGGGCTCCATCGACTGGTTCTCCTGTAAAATGCAACCTACTTCGTATTTTCGCTACAAGATAAACTTGACAAAGACTGGCCGCAGATCCTCGAAACACGGTTCACAAGAAAGAGCACAGACTGTTGCATGTGTGGCCATCGATGGTCACTTCAAAAAACGAGATCCAGGCAGAATTGACGCGAACAGGTTGTTTGCGGGATAATTTGGACGTGTGAAAAACCGCGTCAGACTTTGATTTATTAAGCGCGTCCGTTTCAAGTCGAATCCATACACCTCGAACTTCTTTTGCTAGTGAATATGTCGATGCAGCTCCAAGGACGCGCTCTTGCGTGCCATAGCGATTGTCGCGTCTATTGTCTCGACATCGTCTTTTTTCATGCCTGCGAATGGGCTGCATGTCTCTGGGCATGTTCATTGTGAATAGACTGTATGCCTCTGGGTGCGTTTATTGCGAGATAAAGATATGTGATTATGAATGGGCTAGGCAAAACAGCCAAAAAAAAAAACGAGGTGCCACCCGTAAAAGTGCCGCCCATAAAAAGGCGGTGTTCCTTTATGATAATTTAAAGTGAGCACGGCGGGGCTTTGTTTCTCTTCTTCCCCTTTTTCTTTTTTGTCCCCTTTCTTCTTTTATTTCAATTTTTCTCTCTTTAATTAACGATTCGATAATATCCTCCACGAACGGCATGGACGTCTCGATCATTGGACGAGCGCGCGAGATGCTGCATGCGATTGGCACGCACACTCTTCCCCGCTTTGCAGACGCGTGTCCAGCAGAATTGGTGATGCCGCGCTGCGACATAAGGACACAAAAAATAAAATTGCCCGATGCGCGCCTCTCCTTCAATTTGAACAGAAAATTGTCGAAAAGCAACAACAGCCGTCGTGGGCCACCTCAAATGGATCTGTGATCAAAGACGGCAAAAGTGCTTTTGTTTTGGAGAGATCGCATAATACAGATTCCGGCGAGTTAGAATAAGAATAACATGGTGGTAAAATCGTGATTGTGATTGACATTTTTATTGCGGTCTGCTGTATTTTCACCTTGTAATTACGATGACTGCCAATTGATGTTTAAAAATAGAACTGAATACTTACGAAAAACAAATGAAAATGAACGCGAGTGGGATGGAATAAAAGAAAAAATAGGGGATAACGTGTAAATTGTTGAAAGAGCAACAATCAGCTCTCGCCAAAGGGCTTTGTTCTTGTGGCTGGATCGTCCTGGGAGCTATTAATTGTGGGCTTGATAAAGCGTGCCTCGTCGAAGTCGGTGGACGGCTTGATTGGATCCATCTCAACGAGGTGGCGGCCAGCACTGAGCGTTGTGTCTTCGGTCGTCGAGAGTTCCCCGTCAATTGGAATCTGCTGCCGCGGGTCCGTGTCCTCCAGGTAGAAATCTTGCTTTTGCTTGCGCTTGCGCAACACATAAAACACAATGGCACCAGCAATGGCAATCTACACGCAAAAAAAAAAAAACGCGGAACAACGCGCACGTTAGCCCGTTTCAATTTGTAATGAGAGAGTGTCCTTACACCTCCGACGATGCAGCCAACGGCGATGCCAGCGATGGCGCCTCCAGACAAGTTTGTGCTGCCACTATCAGATGGCGCGCCGCCATTGGAGCTAGCAACCCATTGCATGCGATTAGGATTGGTCACATTGAGCACGGACACCTTGTTTGTCGCCTTCATGCTTTCACCGGCGCCAAAGATGTAGTAAATCAAGTCGCTGGATGTGCCATTGTCGTGCACAAACACAGCTGAGTGCTGACATAGCAGACCGGGTCCAATGTTTCCCAGCCCAATGGTCACCGTGATAAACGAATTGGTCGCAGCATTGTAAAGATATGAAGGATCATTGACCACTAGAGAACACGGGCAAAAAAAAAAAAAAAAGAAAGAAAATACACGCGTCAGTCGCGTAAAACGACAAAATCGGCCATGGCAAAGTTTTCTTACAATAATTTTGCAGATTGGTGGCCATGCCTCCATAGACCATCATGTAGTCGGTGCCAGGAACTAATAAAACGAAGCAAAAAAAATGTATCAGGGCGATAAATGGCGCAAAATTTTGCTTTTTTCTTTTTACTGAGTGTGGTTGTGTGAAAAGCTCGGTCAGAGGGTAATGTCATGCTTGTCGAATTTGGTTGGCTTGCTGACCAAGTGGATGTGGTCGTGTTAAAGACCCAGACGGTATTGAGGTATGTGTTGTTCGTAACGGTCTGGTTGGAATTTGGCACGGCGCGGATACCGCCAAGCATGACGATCCCCGTGCCATCATTTGTCAGCGTCGCCGTGTGGCCGTAGCGCGTCATGTTATTGGGGGTGTCCGCCTTGATCATAGAGAATTGGTTCTGCGTATAATCATACAAGAGCACAAAGTTGGACGCGACCAAACCGCCCGCTAAAGCCGTCTCCCTGTATAACAATTTTTGTGAGTGGCTGGTGTAAATTGTGCGAAACACGGTGCTTACGATCGTCCACCCCAGATCCACACTTGATTTTGCCCAATTGAGCTCAAATCCACAATGGCTGGCGAGATTCTATGTAAAATACAAAGCAATCATGAGATCTTGATCTTTTTTTTTTATCGCTGACATGAGAGGTTTACCTTGATGTATAGGTGCCTGGAAAGCTGGCATTACTTTGCAATTGGATGTTGGTGTATTGATCGGCGGTGGGATTGCCTGAAATAAAGGGCGGCACATTACCAGCGTGGTTGTACGTGTTTGTGGGTTCCTGGATGAAGATGCTGCTGCCTTTATTGATGGCGACCATCTGGATGATCATGTTTGCCTGGAATGTATATGAGTTTGGAATCACGTTTTGCCATTGGAACGACATGTCGCTATAGTCAAAATTCGACACGTCGAGCATGATCAAGTTGTTGATCATTGATTGGCTGTTGGTCGGGTTCTGCGTGCCGCCAAAGCAGTAAATGTGATTATTCGACGTAAGAGCGCATGCACCGCCCGCAGTTGGTGGCGGCGAAATCGATTGCAGCTTTTGCGCTGCTGCGGTGGCTACGACGGCCATGACAGCAAGACAGGTTCTCAACTGAGCAAGCATGAAAGCAATAGTCTATGAAAAAGGGGCGCGAGAGTGGATGTGTGTAATTGGTGTGCGTGTGCGTGCTTTGGGTGACGTGATGCAGGTATAGAATGAATGGAATTCGACAAAACAAGACCAAAAAAATCAAAAAGATGGGGCCCAGGCAAAAGAGAAGCGAAGGTCTGAGCAAGACAGAATTTTTTGGCTTTGGATCGAGACGATGTGATACGCGACTAGGCTTTGTGAAACGCCAAATGGCAAAGAAGAGGCGAAAGTAAGACGTGTCATGTGCCGTGAAAAGCTTTATTTTTATTTTTTTTTTTTTTTGTGAAGCCCGCTGCCCCGCCTCCTTGCGCATGGATCGACGGACGCCTTCGTGTCCCCCTCCCCCCCAAAAAAAAAAAATCAAAAATGAAAGAAAAAAAAGAAAAACAGAGCAATTGAATGCGATTCTTTTGGCATTTTATGAGAAAAAGCATGAACGATGGCCCCATTGTGTTGATAAAGAACAGAGGGCGGGTCAAGGTTGTGATCGAGCGGGTTATTTTTTCTCCTTGTCGCCAGACTTTTCTGCCTTGACCCCTTTGTGAGACTAGCTTGAATCAGGACAGCGCGGTGTGGCGCTTTTTTTCACAGAGGTCAACTAGCGCGCCGTGTCTTTGTGTCACTGCCCTGACGATCAGAGCGCTTGGCTGGTAATCAATGGACGCTGGCGGGCTGACTAAACGTGCCCTTGAGGATTCAGGGTGAATTTGAGCATAGCAGGACGGCCCTGAATTGCATTTAGGGTCGCTTGCGGCTTTGCAAGAAGGCTCATCTTGTGTACACAATTCGCAATTGGCGACAACAAGGATCATGCGTGCGTAATTTGTAACAAGCCAACTTTCTGTCTGACATGAGAGGACACATTCTATTTTTATGCATCGAGGCGATTGCACACTCCACCCACGTCATGCAGACCTGCCTAACCAAATCCGGCCATCTGCGGGGCGCCCAGCACCTTGGGTGAGCACGAATGATAAAAAAAGGACTTCATTGTTCCTCTTGTGCAGATCACGGCCCACCACCTATGCGTAGCCTCTTTTTGACATTCGTGCGGACCTGATTGTCGCTCCACTGATTACTTTTAAAAGACTGGAAACGCAGTGTGACACTGACTTTGCACGAAATGATGCATAAAACGAACATCCAGCCCGTAGATCTGTGCCATTGGCTCCCTTGGACGCCCATGTGCGCCGTGGCGACGAAATGCACGGCATAAAATTAATAAAAAAGATGTTCTGCTCCGTTCTCTTCTCGGTCAAGGAATGCAATTGTCGTGTTTCTTTTTTTTTTTTTTTGGTTTAGGATATAGCAGCCATCCATGAGTAGGTAGATGTGTGTGCACAGGTAAACGACACATGCACGATCACAAGGGCCGCGAGGTGCTTGATTGGCCGCGCTGCAATAGACACCCTTGTTCATGATGCTAGGATTGCCATTTTATCGACGTCCATGACTTCCAATGATGATTTTTTGTCCATTGATCCGTGTTCCGTGGGAGCTGATGTTGCCTTGTCCATTGACATGTTTAAAGGATGGACGCGGCGCGCATCAAGCTGGACAAATTGCGCACTGACCAATGGGAATTGTGCGCGTTTTTTCATTTTCGCAGGGTGCATTGAGATTGGCTTTTGCGGGCGGGCACAATTGTCGAGCGGGGTTCCACATCGGGGAAACGAGGCCACTCCAGGGGGCATTTTTTCATCACATGTCATTTGGATTTCGCTTTGTCTTTTTCTTTTTCTTTCCTTCTTGTGTCTTTCTCCTTCACTGTCGTCAACTTGATACGTGCGCTCACTTTTATTTAATTACTTTTGCATCCCTTTTGCACATACCCACCTTCCTCCTTCCTTTCGCCCTCCTTTTTCCTTCTTTGTCTTTTCCTCTGTCCTAGTTTTGCACGTTTATTTTTTATTACACGCTCTTTTGACGCCCTTTTTTTGACACACTATGGATACGCAGTACGACGAAGGGTTTGCATCGTCGTCGTCAATTGACGACTCTCAGACAAAGGAAGTGCTACGGCGTCGGCGGCGTCAGTCACCGCTCAGTGCCAGGACGTCGTCGCTTGCGTCGCCGGCAGATCTTATGCAGTCGTTCCCTGTTGATACCCTCATTGCCGCCGCACCCAGTGAACGCCTCGTGTGGCTCGCCTCTTACTTTTGGGCATCGTACCAATTCATCGAAATGCCTTCCAATCCATTGTCCGTCAATACAATTCTTGGTAAAACGTGAAATTTTGTGCAAAAGGCTGGTTTTTCGAGCTCATGCACGCCTCTTTTTTCTCTAGTGTGGACGGTCCTCATCCTTTGCGGCTTGATGGTCTGCCATCTGTCATCGCGCTGTTTGCCAGTAAATCAGGCAAAATTGTGCGAAAAGTCGACAACCGACAGTTCATCGGACGACCTGCCCATCTCCCCAACAAGCAAGGCCGCAATGCACGCCAGGCAAACATTTGGAGCACCTGATCTCGCGTCGCCCCACACCAACCGCATCTTTGGCGCCAGCCGTGCAGCTTTTCGGTACACAAAACCCAGAAAATGGCTATTTTTTATTTTCTCACACCACTTTTTCTTTTTTTTTTTTTTTTACACGTCAGTGCGGACGCGGACGATGGACTGTTATGCGGTGCGCTGCTTCTGATCATGGTGGCGTACGCGCAAATGGTGCATGTGGTGGAATCGCAAGACAACCCGCTGCTTGTGACATGGATGCAGGCTAAATTGGAGCTTGTGCTGCTGATGAGTCTGATCTTTTTGATCTTGGTGTCAGCGAGCGGGATTCTCCATCCTGTGAAGCGGATCATCCGCAAGCGTGGCCTGTTTGTGTCGAGCATTCTCGTTTCTGGCGTCGTCACCTTTGGTATCACGCGCATGACCGCGCTGACACCGATCCTTGGCCAAACGTCCGTTTGGCTGACGGTCTTGTCTATTGTCGTCTACCAGTGGTCCATGTATCTTTGCGTCGTCGCGCTCAAACGCTGCTTTACCCTTGGTGAAATGTCCGTCATCTCACAAGGCGCGGCCGTCATGGTCCACATGGCCGTTGAAATGCTCTGGGCATCGGTAAGAAGCTTCATTGGGAGAAATTGAAAGCCATTGAGAGCCAATTGGGAGCATCTTGGGATGAATTTGGAAGATTTGGGAAAACTGGAGGGAGACGGGGGGCAATTTGAAGGCTATAGAGCCACTAACTCGATTTTTTTTTTATTTCTAGTTTTATGACGACGCGCCATTGTACATCAAGGGCAACATGATGGGTGCAGAGACCGTGATGATTCATGCGGTTGTGCTTGGGATGGTGTTTATTGGCGTGATTGCCTACCCACTGCTTCGCTATTGCCGACGCGTCGCGCAACGACCCTATTGGCGCAGCCAGTTCTCGAATGAGGCACTCGCGTCCATTCAGCGTCGCAAGATCCTGTCTGCCATCGCATTTTATACACTCACAGGTCTTGTTGTTGTGTTTGTGATCTCCCCCGTGTGCACGACGCTGCTGCACCAAAACCCGTTTTTGTGGTAAGGAAAAAAGGGGGGTGGGAAAAGGCAGGGGTGTGACACGACACGAAACATGATTTAAAATGCCCCTTTTTGGTATTTTAGGACGCTTGATTTTATTTTCACGTCTCCATCGCGTCTGTTTCTGTGCATGTACTGGGCGACGGCCATTGGGATCACGGTGGTTGTGTGGGTGCTTCTCTTGGACCTGCCATCGACGATGGAACAGGCGGCCATGGCGGCCGACAGCCACATTCGCACAAAAAAGTTGACTTCATCGCTCAACAAGAAACGCAAGCTGTTCCACGGTCTTGCTGTCCTCATGTTTGTTCCGGGCATTCTGTTCGCCGTATGTTTGCATGCTAATGAAGAAGTCATTCGAGGCAACAATGACTCATTTCATTGAATTTTTCATTGTTTTTGTAGGATTCCTTTTTGCGTCTGGCATTTGGCGTTGCACTGGCGGCGTTTATTTACCTAGAGTACCTGCGCTACTTTGCTGTGTGGCCCTATGGGAAGAACATTCACATGTTTTTGACCGAATTCATCGACAATCGTGATTTGGGCCCTGTGATACTAAGTCACATCTACCTGTTGCTCGGCTGTGCATGCCCCGTGTGGCTCGGGAGCTCCAATCTGTTTGCTAGCCTGTCCGGCATCCTGTCTCTTGGTTTTGGTGATGCGGCGGTAAGTTGGCTACATAAAACATGCGAGTTTTTACGTTTTTCTGATTACTTCTTTTTTTTAAAAAAAAATGCGCTTGTAGGCATCGCTTGTCGGCAAGCGTTATGGGCGGTGGCACTGGCCAAACAGCAAAAAGACGGTGGAGGGCACGCTCAGCTTCATTGGTGTTGTCTTTGTCAGCATGCTTGTCATTCTGTACACGTCGGCGATGCTGCGCATCGACAGTGCCATGACCATTGCTTGCTCCATGGGCCTCAGCGACTGGTTCGGCTACTTTCTCGTTGTCTGTGTATCAGGTAAGCTTTCTTTGTGCAAGACAAACGAGCGCATTTGATCAACACGGGTGGTTTCGAGGCGTTTTTGCCGAAATTGAGGTTTTTGTTACGATGATGGAATCGATCGAGCCCTGTCATTTTGTGAAATGGTCATGGAAAGACATGGAGGGATGTGGAGAGGGGTGAAAAAAGAAAGCAAAGAGAGGCTCAAATGACTGATTTTGCGGTTTTTTTTTTTTTTTTTTTTTTTTTTCGTTTTAGCACTTCTCGAGGCCTTTTCGTCACAAAACGACAACATCATTATACCATTGTTCATGTACGCTCTAGTCATATTTTCTCAAGACCATCACCAGTTGTCGCTCTCGTCGCAATAGGTGGCATTAGCATCATAAATAAAATCCATGCATTTGAAGGGTTTTGGCCAGATGTGGCCAGCCTTGGAAAAAAAAATCAGGGAGGGTAGACACGGGCGCATGGCAATTTGAGAAAAATGCAGCTGAAATCAAAAAATGGACGTAATGCGCCACCAAATTTGCGGATTTTACTCCTCCATTACGACCAAGCATTGCTGGAATGATGGAAGATGAGGTGTGCAAGCGTGTAGCACGAAAAAAAAAAAAAAAAAAAAAAAAAAAAAAAAAAACGAAGGCGTCATGTGCGAGTTAAGTTGATAAAAAAAAAAAAAACTTTTCATTTTGTTTTACAAAGATAGTACACGAATGATTATAAAAAAATACAATTATGGGATGGAGGAGGGGTCGTTCACAGCTTGATGCGCTGCGCGTAGCGCTCAATGTCCGAGTGGATGCGGCCTTGGACTTGATCACCTCTATTGGATACGATTTGCAGGATGTCCAGCTAAAGATGCAATAAATGGTAAGAACTAGCGACTCCATTTGTCCATTGACACCTACCAAGAGCTCGTGATTGCCGAGAATGTCGACGTGGTCGGCGGTAGCAGGGCCACCGCGCACGCTGACGGCGCTGCTGGGCGGCACATGCTTGTACTCCTTGGTGATGACGCTGATGTTGCTCGGATTATACAGCTCTGCGTGCTTGCGCCATCCACCCGACGGCGCACACATGTATCCATTGGACAACACGGGCACTGTCTTGTCACTAAGACAAACAAAACATAAAAGAGGGGAAATCAGTCAATTTCATACATTGTGTGTCGGTGGAGCGCGCCTGTCGCGCCTCTGACATGGTGACACATTCCTGAACACGATGTGACGCGTCATCGACACGCGCTTTGTCCAAAAAAAAATTGTCTTACCCGTCAGTGGTGCGGATACCCGTCTCAATGCCATAGATCGCGTCTGATACACTTGGGTCAATGGCCTGCTCGGATTTTTTTTTAAAAAAAAAAAAGGAGAGAGGGTAAACGGCTCGATTCGTTGCGCTTGCATCATTTTTACCAAAGACATGAGCTGGCGGCCGCCCGAATCATTGAATGTCTCTGTAAACACGTCGCAGGTGTCATTGGCCGGGTCCTTTGCAGAGCTCACAGACGCATAGTAGTAGCTGCGCTCTGTGGGCAATCCCACGCCGTACATGCAATGAATTTTCATGCTTGGGGCTGTGCATCAAAAAAAAAAAAAAAAACGCGAAAAAGAATTGAGCAAGAGCTAGGTGCCACACCTTTTTTTTTTAGCATTACCATTGGGAAGCCGCGATTCGAGGGCATTTGACCAAGCTCGGGGATTGTTGTCGTTGGCGGCAAGCGTGTCCTTGTCGGTGGTGAGGCCAAAGGAATAAGAATGATCGAGCATGTGGCCAAAATCTGCTGACGCGCTGCTGCGGAGAAGCTGCATGGTCATGTCGGTTGTCTGGTTGCGCAAGGACGAGTCGCGGGCAGTGTCGTTGTCGATTTCCGTGGACGCATTGAAATCTTTTGCAGCGTGGTCGCCATCATCGGGAGCCTTGCGTGCCGTAGGGACAAAGGAGATGAGTTTGCCGTAGCTGTGCACGTCGCTGTGCGCGTCGTCGTCCTCGGGCGCCTCGGTCGCCGAGCCCCATACGGCATCGCTGCCCTTTTGCAGCAACATGCTTGCACCGCCCCACGTCCGCAGCAAGTCCGTGCGCTCACGCCGGCAAAAGAACTTTTCAAGCACAGAAACGCCAAAGCTGCCAAACGCCATAGTGTCGCTCGTCTCGCCTAGAGAACAAAAAAAAAAAAAAACGAAGCGAGTCAGGAAAAAAAATAAAAATGCAAAAGAAGCACGTGTCTGACGCGCCATGCATGTCTTAAAAAGCGCGTCGATTGCATGCCAGCACATGTCACGAGCATCAAAGCACACATCTGTTGCACAGACAAGCACGTTTTGCTTTTTTAAAAAAAAAAACGTGATTTTACCGGAGAGCAGGAATGTCATGGCCTTGGGGACGCCTAGCATCGGCCCCGCAATGTTGGCAAAGTGCTCAATGTGATTCTCGACCCATTGATCACCGCCATTGCCACCCTGTTCGTGCTCAACCCACTTGAGGAAGTAGTAAAATACGTTTGAGCCTAAAAAAAAGATGACAAAATGGGTTAAATGACGCGTTTTCCAACACGATCGACATCTCTCATACCCATCGAGTGCGTGACTATCACGGACTTGCGGCCAGTGATGCGCTTGTTCTGTTCAATGAGGCCCTTGAGACGCGTAAAGTAACCGTCGCGGATTTCAAGGTTGGGGAGCGTCAGTCGCCAGTCGTACGAGGCCAGGTGCATATTGTGCGTGTCGTAGCCAATGGCAGACAAGTTCTCGATGACCTTGGCCCACACCCAGTAGCTACACAAAAGAAAAGAAAAACGAAAAAAAGAAAAAAACGCGTCAGGAGGTGCCATTTTTTTCCATTGATAGCTCCCTCCCCGCCTCTCATTGGGCCTACCCAGTGAAGAGATAATCAGCGGACGTGAGGCCCTCAGCGGCGCGGATCTTGATATTGTCTGGATCAAGGCCGGTCTTCGGGTTGAGCTTCATGTGTTCCAGCCAGCCATTCTTGTCGAGCGCCAAAAACCGAATCATCGGGTAGCCGCCCCACAAGCGACTGCGGAAGAACTTGCGGGATTTTTCATGCGTGCCCCAGCTCTCGAGGGCCGTGGAAATGATGCCGGGAATCATGACGACAGGGAAATGTGCCTCTAAACCCAAAGTATCCCTAGATTTGGAAGAAATCAAGACCAAAAAAAAAAATCAGCCCAACTGGCCATGCAGCCAGCCGTTCATTCTCTGTCACGCACTTACTTGTACTCCAAGGCGGGCATGAATTGCTCGTCGGCAGTGTTGTCCGAGAACACGCGGTATTTGGCAATTTGCGCGAGAAAGTCATCAAGTGCCTCGGACGCAGGCAAGTCCCAGGTAAGTGACGAGAAATAGTCTTGCAGATCGCCCATACCTTCTTGGACGACGGGTGTCTGCGAGCCTGCAAGCATAGCAACGAGCGCGACGGCACCACCAAGCAAAAAATAGCGAAACGCCTTGGTTGTATGAAAACGGGGCTTGCACTCGGGCTGTATAGCCGTAGGTGGGGCGGGAGGCACCACGGCAGGCGGAGGAGACACCATAATAACCGTTTAAAAAAGAGAAAAAAAAGAAAGAAAAAATAAAGTGGGGAAAAAGAAACTGAAAAGTAGGACTTTGGGGCAGAAAACAATCAAAATCATAAAATGGAGGCGGGCTTCCAAATTGCATAATTTCACACTTCTTCCTCGTTCTCCACTTTCTTTTTTTTTCTTGTTGTGTGTGTGTGTGTTTGTGCATGCCACTTCCATATGAAAACGAGCTAGACCATTGGCGCAGCAGCTCACATCCGCTTCCTTCACGTCCGTCCGACGCTCCGCCCACGCTGAAGCCCTCCTTTTCCTTCCGAAACGAAGGCTGGGCGCTTGACAATGCCGCCGCTTCGTCTTCGTCCCAGCCAAAGAAGCACCGACGACGACGGCGACCCACGGGTAATGCCCCTCGTGCCCTCTTTTCTCCTTTGGCACTCACTCTTTTTGTCCTTTCTTTTCTACTTTATTTCTTTAGACGATACTCTTGCCAAGGGTCAGGAGCACGAATTGCTAGACGCTGTGTCCAATGAGGAAATTCTGCAGCTCACCAACCTGGCGACCACGTTGCCCGACCGCTCGCGCAAGAAAGAATACCGCCACGACCACCTCGTCAGCCGTAAGTCATGATCCACACATGAGGCAAATTCGCGAAAAATTGCGCTTTTTTCCGCCAAGAATGCCGTTTACCTACCTTTTTTTTTTTCTTTTTCCCCCCCCCCCTCAAAAGACGATCAAATCAAGGCGTCAATTCGGCGACAACAATCGACGCACGACAACGACGACGGCGAACATGAGGACGACCAGCCATTGATGGTGCCTGAAGAAGGTTGGCGCAGCGGCACAGCCGACACGGAAGGGTCTGCACCGACAAAATCATATGATCCATCGACTTTTTCCACCGACACAGACGACACGGCGTTCCGGCAACAACGGCAACAGATCCAGACGATGATTGACGCGTACACGCATCAGCATCAGCCCCAGCAGCATCAGCCGCCGCCGACAAAAGACGAATTGGCGGCGCCAAGCATGTCCAAGCAGCCATCCATGGAGCAACCAGCACCCGAGAAGCCGACGGTGACGATTCCTGGGCCAGAGCGACGCCGAACATGGCACATGAACCTGATCAAGAAGAAGCAGGCATTGAGTGCGTCTTCGTCCACGACGACGGCATCGTACGACGACGATTGGCAGCCATCATCGTCACATGCAACGATTTGGAAACGGCCACATCTTAAAAGATTGCGATTTTCTCGGCACCATCGGTCATCTTCGCAAGATACGTCGTCCAACGGCAACAAGCGGCAGCAGGCGTCGTCATCCACGTCGGCGGGCAGCGGCGCACCGATTTTAATGGCGCAGGCCACAAGTAGCAACATCAGTCACAAAAAGCATCGACTTTCGGCCATTTTGCGTCGCAGACACTCGTTTGACAATTTACGCGAATTCCACTCGGACGACGATAGCGATTTGTTGCGCCCTGTCGCTGCCTCGGCTGCCAATTCCATCCACGACCGCCCTGCGGGCTTTGCATCGCCACCACCAATGCATCAAGTCACATCGACAGCAACTTCGACGTCCACCCCGTCTACAGACACACAACAACAGCATTCCCACCACTCCCACCTCCCACATGACACCCCGCCCGCCACCCATCTGCGCCATCATGTGCCAAATCCCGACCAAGGCCCCGACCAGCAACGTGACACCACGACGCCCTCCCCAGACCATCACCAGCCGAGGGTCCAGGTGCAGACACCGCCCTCGTTGCCAACCACCCCGCCGCCAATTCATCCTACCGAGCAACCCACGCCCAATGCCACGCCAGTCGGCCCAAAACGCGTTCTTTACTTTGATGTCGACGCGCTCCCCGGCGCCATTGATGCTAGCAACATGGCCGCACTTGTGCATCGCATTGTTGACGCTGGCCATGGCGCCATCAGGAAAATGCGCGTGCGATTCGATGACATGGACGCCCTGAACGACGCAGAGAACGACGATGACGACGACGATGATGATGATGACGTGGAAGACGAAAATGGCGACCGACTGCCCGCCATCAAAGCGTCCAAGCTCATCACACCTAACATTCACGCCCTTGTCGACCCGTCGGGCGGCTCCGTGGTGCGACGCGTTGGTAAGAAATTTGAAAACAGAAAAAAAAAACCGAAATTTGATCCTTTTTTTTTTCTTTTTTTCTAGCTGAGGTGTATGTTGACGATGTGCTTCTCGCAACTAATAATGTGCATCTCGGTGGATTTGACAAGCTAATTCCATTGCCAAGTGTCAGCAGCAAGCCTCAAGGTGCGACACGCACACACCTGCCATTTGATGCCACAGACAATGATGCTCACAGTTTGCCTTTTTTTTTTTTTTTTTTAATAGGATTGCTCAATCTCCATGTACGACTGGACTCGTCCCCTGCCGATCTTGGCGTGTAGGTGACGGGAAAATGACGGGAAATGAGCAATTGGGCGCGTCTATGAGTGCCTGACATGCTTTTTTTATTTTTTTTTAAAAAAAAAAAAAACTTTTTTAGCTTGAAAACCAGCCGTGAGCTGTGCCAGACAATGGATGATCGCCTTGCCACCATTACCCCCTTTGTGGACGAGGCCAACGTAATAGATGCGCAACGCTTGGCTTGAAAAAAAAAAAAAAAAAAGGGCGAGAATCGCATGGCTTATCGCTTTTTTTCTGTTTTTTAGTCGTTCCTGATAGACAATATACCCCATTATGAAGCGTATGTGGATATGGATGATTTGCCGCTTGGCCGCGCCGCCAGCAAGTCGTTTTCGGCGGTGGATGACGCGTCCTCGGTAGCGGCGACACGCGTGCACACACGCTCGACGCGCGCTTATACCATGGTCGACCCGCCACCTTCCGGCTTGATGCACGACGGCGACCAGCGCGCATCTTACCAGTACTACCACCACCAGCTGTCGCTCGCGCTGTCGCGCCTGCAAGCTGGCAGACAGGTATGCCGTGAATCTCTCATAAATGCTGAGTCTCTCTTGCGCAAGGTCAAAAATCAAGTCCGCGACACGTCAAGGCTCATGGAGGATAGCCTCAAGGACGTCTCGGAAGATCACTATTCAAAGGTAAAAAAAAAAAAAAAAAAAGTGAGAAAGATAGAACGATTGTTTGCTCAATTCCTTTCTTTGGCAGCTAAATGACCTGGAGATCAATGTGGAATCCATCATGGCCAATCGCGCCAAGAGCCGCGGCATGGACTTGATCTACTGGATCCTGACGGCGGTCTTGACGGGTAAGAAAGCAAATCATGGTGAAAGAAAGGAAGAAAAGGCACCTTTGGCTTATTTCAATTCTTTTTTAGGCTTTGCATTTGCCCTGTGGGCGCTGATTTGGACAATCAAGTTTGTACGCGACGTCTTCCTTATACCGTCCAAGATGTTCCGCTCATACCGTGACCATGTGGACCAGCGCAATGACAAGGTGCAGCTCAAAAGCCGTGAATCCGTGACAAAAGCGGTCGATCGCCCACCATCGGGCTCAGCGTCGTCCGGGGGTACGCCCTCATCTTCGTCCTCGTCCTCTGGAGGCGTGTCGGCTGCGTCGTCTGCGTTCAATTCGCGCCAGCCGTCGTCCACGTCTTCTGTCGTGCCTGCCGCTGCCTCTGTTATGCCGCCACAACTTCTCCGCACCACCTCCACGGCCGTCCCGCGCAAAAACACCGCACGACGGCCCTCCTCCAACCGCACATGAGACATGATGATAATTTACAGTACCTACCGTACAAAAAAATTGAATAAAAAGAGCATTGGCGCATTGCGTGTCATATTATCATAATATTATGATACATTATCATACTTTTTTCAAGTTTGCAGAAAAAAGAGATGTTGGTCAGGTCAAAATGCACCTGTGCATATCAATTGCCGAGAAAAACTTGGCATCATTGTGTGTTCTTGCTTCCAGCACTCATTGGCTCAAGTTTGGGAGCCTGCTGTATCATAGGGCCATGGTTTCCGGGACCTGTCAACGGCAACATGGCCTGTCTCGTGTGTAAATTGTGGCTCAAAGCGCTTTTGACGGCGGACTTTTAATAAAGGGGCGGTTGGCACCTTGCAAATGATCAAGGCTCTCCTCTTTCCCCACTCTCAAACCAATTTATACCAGACTTTATTTTTTGCTTTTCCCGATTTTTGCTCATAGATGACCATGACCGACGAAGGTGCTTCCAACAGTACGTGCTGAGTGTTTTTGTTTGCTGTGTTGACAACGTGGCTGTGTGCTGACTCTCTTT
The DNA here is from genome assembly GCA_025201375.1 of Gongronella butleri. NCBI lineage: Eukaryota > Fungi > Mucoromycota > Mucoromycetes > Mucorales > Cunninghamellaceae > Gongronella > Gongronella butleri. The sequence goes on from JAIWZP010000017.1 coordinate 361,084, forward strand.
TATTTATTGCTTCCTTGTAAGATGAACTGCTTTTGGCCGCGTGCCGCAATGACCAGGAAGACGTGGTGGAGGAGCTCCTTGAGAGCGGCAGCGTCGATATCGGGTACACAGACGGTGCGGGCAACACGGCTGCTCATCTTGCGTAAGTAGATAAATGGGCCATTGCTCGTTATTTTTTTTTTTTTTTTTGGCGATTTGCTTACGCCAAGGCCTCTATTTTGCCAATTAGCGCCAAGGCCGGTGCCATTGGCTGCCTCGAGCACCTTGTCAATTTGGACGAGATCGATCTCAATGTGAAGAACCGCATGGAGGGCTACACACCGCTGCATTACGCGGTCGAATTCCAACAGGAACACGTCGAAATGGCTATTGCCATGGTCGACATCTTATTACAGGGCGGCGCCGATCCCAAGTACGTCACGTGCCTTGCCCAGAGTCGCGTTTCTGCACGGGGCGCTGCCACTGGAGCACGATGTCATTACAGCCAAATGAGCTCATCCGCGCCTTTTTTTTTTTTTTTTTTTTTTTTTCCTATTTTCCTTTTTCAACTAGGATCGAGAACCGCAACAAGCTGACGGCGGCAATGATGGTGCTGCCTGAGAATAAAGAGCTGAAACAGCTTCTTTCCAAGGCGGTGGTCATGGATCAATTTGTATGCAAAGAGGCAGGAAAGAGAGGAACATTAACATGTGCTGATTTCTCGCTTCTTTTTTATTTTCGCCAGGACGACGATGACATTGCCGATGACGATGCCTACGGCTCGGACGATGACCAGCCAAGCGATTAGAAGGCGCACCACTTGCCTATTGGGCCGTGGGACACCATGTAAAAACAAAGAAAAAGGAAACGAAATAAAAAAAAATGCCTCGATTTGTACAATTGATGAGTCAGTTGAGAAAAAAAACACTAGAAAGCAAGGGCGATCGGGCCTGTCAAAAGTTGCAAACAAGGTTGAGGGCCAAGGGAAAAGGGGGAGGGGGAATGGGGGCAAAACGCGGGGTATTCCAGGAAGGAGCCAATTTTTTGACTGGGACTTGTGAGATTAGAAGGGCAAGTTTGCGCCTACTATGCTCACCCTTCCCGCGGGTCCGCTTAGTGAGAGGGCAGGCGCAGACAAGAATGGATGTTCAGGGAGCACATGTCCCCGCCGTGCCTTTTTATGGGCAATTGAGGCCAGATGGCACCATTGTTCCCCACATTTACAAAGTGTGTGTCATCAGGAACAAGGTAAACTATTGCCCATGCAAGGCCACACAACACGCACACACAACACTCGTGCATGCTGCCGGCTGTGTCAAAAAGGGGGGAGGGGCAACACGGCAATCTCGTCTTACCTTGGTTTGCCGCCCTCCCCATTCCTTTTTTTCATTCGTGCCTGCGATTGGTCAAGCTCGTATGAATAGTAGGTGACGGTCATCCAACCTAATTGGTGCCGGGAAAATCGCAATCATCCCAAAGCTGGGGGAAAAAGCCTGGAAAAAAAGAAAGACCATCCTTTGCTCCGACTGACCCACTTGGCACTCAAGACTGGCGGCCAAGCAATGCGGACGGCGGCCGCATTAAAATGGTCCTTTCCATGGAAAAAAATAAAAAAAGAAAAAAGATGAAAGAGAATAAACAAAAAGACAGTATTGGGTCTCTCACGGACCCAGTTCAAAAGGACCCAAGGATTGCAAAAGAGAGATGGGGGCATTGCAGAATTTTTTTTTTTTTATTGGGCTGGGCTGCACAGAGATTGTGGGCGAGGTGTGGTCGGCTGGCCGCGGAGCACCATTGATAAAGCGGAAAGCATTGGTTCAACAAGGGCCATTTCGGTTTTTGAACTTTAATCCAATTTGGCATCGGGTAGCATCTAGTGAGTTTAGCAGACTGCTTTGGCTGCTGTGTGGTAGCCTCACCCAAATAGGCGTGGCTAGCCTGCCAGCCCGCTTTCCAGCGTGGGCAGGTAAGTAAACCCACGGATTAAGGCGCCCTGCCCTTTAAAGAGGTAGTTAAAAGAAGTGCATTGTCGCGTCAGGGTCCATGGCGATCCATGCGCGTCAATGCTTGCTTTTTTATTTCTTGCAGCGTCGTTTTGACGCCGAGAAACGGCCATGTAGCGTCCATCGAGCAAAATTGATGATTGTAGGGCATCTTCATTGGTGGTGTACACCGTCTTTTTGTTTTTTTCCACTGCTCCTAACGTCAGACCAGATATCCTCAGACCAGTTGCTCCACATGACGTATAAGGCATTGGTGGGTTTCTTATATAAAGACAAGGCGATTTTCGCCCATCCTCTCGCTCTTGTTCCTTGTTCTTTCTCTTTTTCTTTTTTTTTCATTGTCACCGTCGTCACCGTTTGCCCTCTGTACTGTCTGTTGGTGTTCCTGGATCACAATTCTGCTCATTTTACAACGCTTGACGTGCCACTTTCTTTAAGACCCCGCTGTACCCTTTTTTTTTTTATTCTATCCACCCCCAAGCCCAAGTCCTGTCCCCCTCCCCACTCTACTCACTCTTCAAGCCCCCAATGGCCATCCATTCTACCTCTGTTATGACCATGGATCATGATGATTATGTGCTGTCCGAGCCAATCATGCTGTCAAGATCCGATGCCATGGTCTCACCCTATGATCCTATTGCCACCTCGCCCTTGGCCGCGCAGGACGCAACCCAAGGCAAGCGCAAGTCTGAAGACAACCTCATTGACATGATCCCAAACAAGTCGCCCAGGCATCGTAAGTGCAAAATAAAAAAATGAAAAAAAAATCAATGAAAATCACTGAAAATCGATGAAAATGAAGCATGCTGACCCTTTTTTTTTTTTTCTTCGTAGACGCCTCGTCCACGCCCTCTTCTCCCGACTCCTCCTGTCATGGTAAGTGCCCCCACCCTCTCATTAGCTTCTCTTAAGCCCCATGGCCTCTAACTCACTTTTTTTTTCCCAATTTTACAGACAGTGATGATAATCATTCGGTATCAACGACGTGTACCAAGAAGCCCGGACGCAAGCCCATGACAGACGAGTCGCCCATGGAGGTAAGTCGATGGTTCTTTTTGCCATTGAAGCGATTTCAATCGATGAGGATGCTGATTTCTTGTATTTTTTCGTTTTTTTTTATTTGCAGGATGAGGAAGATTTCAAGACCAAGCGTCGTCTTCAAAACCGCCAGGCACAGCGCCATTTCCGCGAGCGCAAGGAGCGTTATGTCAAGGAGCTCGAGGGCAAGCTGAAACAGGTGCAAGACGCCTATATGTTTACAACACAACAAGTGATGCAAGAGAATCAGCAGCTCAAGGCGATGATTTATCGTCTGGAGATGGAGAATGTGACGCTCAAAGGCATGCATTTGCAACATGGTCCCTTGGCTGGCAAGTCGCCTGAAGAATGGGCCGCCTCGCTCAAGCAGCACCAAGACAAATTCGCATTGACCGATGCGCTGAGCACATCGCTTGCTTCTTCATCATCGTCATCGACTTCTTCCTGGCTCACGGCTGCGGCAGCAGCTGCTGCTTCGGTGCCCACACCCTCCATGCAAATTCACCACCAAGTGGCCCCGGTGGCTCAATTGCCTTCTCTTTTGCCAAATCATTCGCATCATCACCAAGATTTGGCCATGGACGCGTCGGCCGCTGCGCGTGACGCGCTTGCTCGCGCGTCGTTCTCTTCGACATCGTCACCTGGTGCTGCTGGCACGGCCCCCACGCATTCCATGGCGCCGGCGCACGCTCAACAAGGCCAAACCTCATCCAATAACAAAAACAGCAGCAACAAGCACCTTCAATATACCTTCTCGATCAGCACGCCTGCTACGCTGCGATCGCGCCATAAGCAGCAGCAGCAACAGCAGCAAAAATCGGCATCTGCGTCGTCCAATGGGTCGTCGCCGCGCTTGAACGGCAAAAAGTCATCGGCCGTGTCTCCCGTTGAGCTTGTTCGCTTGTATGCGCACGACGACCAGCACATGACGCCCTTTTCCGCGTCCGTGCCCCAGGATGATGCCACCAAGACCAATACCACGGCGGCGTCGCCCGCGGCTTCGTCAGAAGCTACAAGCAACGTGTCTGTTGCCACATCGTCGGCCGTCCAGACGCCCACCATGGAATGCCACGAGTTCTGCGAACGTCTCAACGAGCAAGTGTGCCATCCGCTCGACCAATTGCTCACCGAGCCCTTGTTTGACGTCTCTGGCAGCCTGACCATCCCGCTCGACTTTATGGACCAGGAACATCCGCTGCTCCTTGGCGACAACTACCCCATGCTTGACGACACGGACAAAAAATCATCGTACCTGCCATGCTCGCAAATCTGGCAAAGATTGCGCAGCCATCACCGCTTTGACGACTTTGAAAATGAAAATCTGCTCGCTCTCGTCAAATCCTTGGCAAAATGCTCCCTCAATGGCCCCGTCCTCCTCGAACGCGACATCCAGCTCATCCTCGCAAAGATGGACAATGGCCCCACCGCCATCTAAATCATATTATACCAATGGTCTTTTTTATTTTTGATCTGTACATAGCTTTTTTTATGATCTCCCTTTATTTCACTTTTTTTTTCTCCTCACTCCCCCTATCCTTTTATTTTTATGGTCTTTTTTTTTTTATCTTCATGGAACATGCAATTCAAGCCTCAGTCATCTTTTTCATCATCAACAATAAACCAAAAAATTTTCATCCACTTTTTTTGTCCTCATTTGATGCATGCCCCCTTTTTTGTGGGTTATAATTGCCAGGATAGCAGCGCGTGTCCACGAGCTGCACCATGCTATTTTGAGGAAGCCATTTTCTTCGTGAGAACATGAATTGCCAAAAGCAATTGCAAATGCAAACTCAATCGACTTGCTGTTGGATAAAGATAAACTTTTTTTTATCGGCCAGCTCCTATTTTTGCTGACCACGCTCCATGATCAGCTTCAGCTCCGCCCGATGGACTGATAAAATACCTTCCACAGGATAAGTGTAGACTCGTTTAGCCCCGATCGAGGCGCACTCGTCGATTATCATTGCTTTTTTTTTCGATGCAAACGAGCATAGTTATAACTTTTTTCCTTTTGGTCCAGAGCAGCGCTAAATTTTCCCCCGGCGAGCAAGGGACAAACAAAAACAGGCAACACACGTGCGATCATATGGCCAATTGGGCCAAAGCTTGGCTGCCGCCTTTTTCTTGCATTTCTTTTTGTTTCGTAGTTGCCCTTGCGGGGTGACCGCATGTCTATGGGAGTGTGCCTCTGGTTTGCTGAAATCACACATTGGCTCAGCCAAATCCGCCAGCCGGGTCTCGGCCGCCGCCTTGGATTTTTCCCTCGTTCCGCCACCCCCGCCTTTTTTTATTTCTTTTTCCGCAGGATCGCATTTATTTTTTTTTTCTCTGGTACCAAAAGTTGGCATTTTTTCCCTGATGTCGAAAATGGCAAACGGCCTGAGTCAGCCGTGCGCGTTCGTTGGCCCGTTTGTGCACGGATGAATGCTTGCTGGTGCGCAAATTTGCACTCCGCCGCCGTGCCCCATTTTTTTCTCCATTCAAAAAGGCACTTGGCCTCGCCTACGCGCTTGCCTCCTGGGGCACTGCGCCGTAACTTTGTTCCCGTGCGCTCATTTGGCGCGTTTTGTGATCCGCTGACGACCATGACGTGTCCCTGAGACCCCTCCTTTTCAAACCAAGCGCGCGACCCACGCTGCTGGGACCAAGTTTGCCCCGCAGGCAAAAATGGAGCAAACCATGAGTCAGCCTGGCGCCTCGTTTTGGCCTTTTGGCCTTTTGATCACGGCACCTTGCCTTTTAGAAACAGGCTGCTCACCCGTGAGGGTCCGTGCTTGGCGGCCTCCGATGGCAAACCCGCGGCATTCGCTTGATTTAGTTCGCGTGTCGGGTGAAAAAAAAAAAAAACAGAACCCCACACATTAATGTTTCCGCGTCATCGGCCGCCTTTCTCATTATTGTGCGCTTCCAAGACCAATCGTCTGGGACTCTTTGATGCGGTGCCTAGGACCGATAGGCACACGGTGGATCTACCAGCCGCTGCTTTCGTGACTTTGTCAGGGCGTGATCTCCGCACTTTAGCAAGGTATATGTGAGTTGTCAGATTTCTTGATGAGTTCGTCGGTGTACAAACAATGCCATCCCAAAAAAAAATTTACGTCGCGCGAACCCGTCCTCCTAGGTACGATAGCATCGCGTCCACGGTCATTTGCGTCTCTTTGTAGCAAACGCTGACGCTTTTTGAGCTGTTTTCGCAAAAAAAAAAAAAAAATCACTCGTTACGCACGATGACTTGGCGCGATCGACGCGGCGTTGGCACCATTTAACGCGCCACGACCGTCGCTTTTGAATAAGACCAAACACAGCTTGGGTGTATGGCGCTGTTGGCAGGTAGACTATACGCGTATCATCTTGGCCGTTTCATTTTGCATTTCCACGCACGCCATTTTTCCGCCCTGCAAATGCGCATAATTATAAATTAACATTGGTGGTCGTCTCCTTGCAACTGAACAAGTTTCATCCAAATCGAATTACATTTGGGCGAAAAAATGCTGAATTTATGAAAAGGTCGGATTTCTCGCTTGATCTCGCCAACGAGCTAGTCGACCTCTGGATTTTATTGGATTTGTGAAAAGAGAGGCCCAGAGATACCTACCTGGCAAGATTTCAAATGGCTGAGGTCACTAGACAGCGTGTAATGACGACGTTTGAAAATCACGGACTTCCCTAGGGGTACAATCACGGATTTGAAAAATTCTAAAATCAAGTCCTCCAATTGCCACGCCATTTTACCACATGGTAAGCACACTTGGCAACCGACAAAAATGCACAAAAAATCCGGGGTGCATCAACTGGTTGTCGCGTAAAATCAAATTTGCATCATTTTTTCGCGTCAAGGCAAAGTCGGCGAAAAATGGCCAAAGAGCCACGAAACAGAGACCATCCGAAAGAGTATATTCTGCTGCGTACGTGGCTATCAAAGATCACTACAAAAAATAAGTACCAGGCAGAATGAATGCCACCGACCTGTTTGCGCGGCAATTGCGACGCGTGCAAAAGCGCGTCAAACGTCGAGCTGCAGGCGCCTGTTTCGTATCACACATGCGCCAGGGATGTCTCTTGCTAATGAACGCGTCGGCGCGGCTCTATGGACGCGTTCTTCCCGTGTAATTCGTCTTTGAAATTAAACCTAAAATTGCTCATTGCTCATCAACGAGCCAATGGACCCCGCTCTTTTTTGGCATTTTCTGTGGTTTCTCCATTCCATTTCTCTTGTGTGTAAGTTTGGCGCCATTCTGAAGACCTGAATTTTCGATTTTCGATTTGGTCGCTCGTCACGACGAAATTTCGATTTGTACTTTGGCGCACCACCGCCTTTCTTAACTGCTGAAATTAGCACCCCATTGGAGTTTCTAGCTTGCACTTTCACATTTGGACGCGTTTCCGGGGTTGGTTGACTTGGTTCGTCTCGAAGAAATCCACGATTTTCGTGATTTTCATAAAATTGTCGCTATTCATCCGATGTACACTTTCCAACTACCGAGAAACCACGCGTACTCAACGAAAGCGAGCTCTCTTCATCTTTTGTCACCTTGTGGCAACAGGCATTGTCGCTTCCAATAGCAAGTAAATTCGTTTTTAAATGGTGTATCGAGCTTGATCCTGATTGAAGTATACAGTACCAAATTCGGACTTTGAGGACACACTAGTGGGCAAGGAATGATGGCTGATCGCGTCTCTTTTTAACGGTGTAAACTTGGTATCGATTGAAGCACAAATTGGCGACAAATCAACATGTTGCGACTAAAACTGTGCCATTGTGGCGTTGATCGTTTACTTTTTTTGCACTCTCTCTCTCTCACACACACACACACATTTGGACAATTGGATTGACTGGCAAATGCATTGCAGTTTTATTATTGCGAAGGGTGGAAGTAACGGTACAAAATACAAAGAAACGTGGAAAGGAAGGAAAAATGGATGAATTAATAATACATAGACAAGCGGAATGGGGGGGATGAGGGAAAAGAAAGGAGTGGGGGAAAGAGACGGTTTGCCTAGCGACCCTGTCGCATTTAGGCAAAGGTCTCGGCCTTCTCCTTTTGGGCCTTTTCGTCGTAAAAGACGGCGTCGGCGGCGCCCTCGACGGGGTCGAGGTTGGTGTCGGTGACCTTGGACGCGACGAGGAAGATACCGGGGAAGGCGACGAACAGGACAATCATGCAGGCCAGGCATTCCCAGAGGAGGTAAGTGTTGGCGGCGTCAATGCCATAAGAAGCGGCGGCACCAGCGGATTGAAGGGCCTTGTAGAAACCGGCATAACGCGAGAGGACGCGGGGGTCGTTGGAGGTGGCACCCATGAGCCAGTACATGTAGGACTGGAAAACGGCATCGCTGAAGCCGTAAAAGATGTAGAGGACAAATGGACCGCCAAAACCAGGGCTGGCCCAGCCAATGGGGTTGGCGTGGTTGTTGTCAAAGGTGGTTTGGAAGGCAATGCCGCCAGCCCAGATGGCAGCCATCATGACGAGGTTGATGACACCGCCAATGATACCGCGGGTGCGGCGGCGCATGCCAGAATAATCCAATTGCATACCAATGAGGATGGAACCAAAGATTTGGAACAGCCAGTAGCAGAGACCATTGAGCGCGCGAGTGGGCGCATCAAAGTACACAGCATTGACGTGGAATTGGTAAGAGTAGAACCAGTTGGAGGCCAAAAAGGCAGGAATCAGGGCAAGCATGCGCCATTCCTTCCAGACAGCGGCAATGCCGGCCAATTCGTCCTTCCACGAGGCAGCAGCGCTGATGACAACGGGCGTGCCATCGTCCTTGGTGATCATGCTGGGGGGAGCCAATGTAAGCGACATGAACACACCAACAAGCATGATGATGACAAAGGCCGTGTACGTTGCGGTCGAGACACCACCGGCGTCGTTTTGCAAGTTCAAGACGAGCGCAATGAGCGAGCCGAGCACGCCACCAATGTTGAAAAGCGACCAAAAGATACCGACGTACATGCCTTTCTTGTCCTCGGTGGGGTACGACATCATGATACAACCTTGAGCGCTCCAGAACAGGCCTGCACAGCAGCCGAGGATCGCACCAGACGCAATCACATAGCCAGAGACACCGAGCACGTCAAACACCCACAGGGCAGACGAGTAAACGGGGTAACCAATCGCACCAATGAAGATGGTCCATTTGACACCAAACATGTTGCACACGGAACCAGCAAAGATACCGACAACGGCAAAGCACGCGTAAAGGGCACCATTGGTCGCAGCAACGAGAGTGCTAAAAAAAAAAAGGCAGGAAAAAAAAGAGCAAAAATGAACAAAAATGAACAAAAAGAGTTGTTTTTCCCCTCCCAATTTCCTTTTTTTTTATACGACGTACATGTTGCTGGACATGGAACCACCAGCACCAAGGCCAGACAAGGCATTGAACATGCCAGGGCAGCACAGACAGACCAAGCCCAAAAGGACAATCTGCATCATTGGCGTCTTGTAATAATCTTGAAGGAAGCCCATGGTATGTGAGATGGAAAAATAAAAAAAAAGATGAAAAAAAGATGAAAAAAGGCAAACGAACAAAAAAAAGGGACCTTTTTATTTGTGGATCTGAAACAGGGTCCTCTGGGAGCGTGAAAAGAAAAAAAATTCTAGTCAGGGTCCAATGGTAGCTTCCTAATGATCCCAGCTTTCGTTTTTTCTTCCATTGTTTCTATTTTTTCAAAAGGTTGCCTAAGCTTACTTGCGGCGTGGAAAATAGAAGAAAGCTGCCAATGTGCATGGTGAATGGATTTTTTCCATGAAAAAATCGAATTTTTATTCTTTTTTACAACGTATGCCTCTTGCAATGGGTCATTTAAAAAGTGGCAATCTTACAAATCATACCAGGCAACTCTTTTTTTGAAAAGAAAAAAGGGGGCACCTTGGGCGTGGGGCGGATTGCGGGGAGGCTTTGCAAAAATCGAGCTTGGTCATTGGATGGGTGTGGCCCCACTTTTTCCACGCATTCGATGGAAAAAAAAAAATAGAAACAAGGCTCCGTTTCTGTGGAGAGTGTGTGTGGGGCTCCGATGATCATTTTAACACGCGACGGCACTGTTCCAATGTTTCTGTTCTGGTCCCTGGTGACCTGACATAATACCAGCTAACAACACCCCGCATACGACCCTTTTTTTCCATCTGGAAACAAAGAACATGGCCCTGGACCCTTGATTTTGGGGCAATTTGACCGTGGATCTGCCTCTATAAAGGAGGATGACAAGCAGAAAAGAAGAAAAATATAAGAAGTTGACCTGTCAAACCATGCAGAAATTAGGTGACACGGCTTTAGACCCAATTGCTAAAAAGTCGCATAGGCTAGACGGCTTTGAAAGCACGAGAGAACGGCGGGTGGGAAAATCTGGGGCAAGAAAAATGGCAAAAGGGTGTGCTAATCGTGTGGGGTGACAAAAAATTTTGGTTTTGTAAGGGTTTCCCAATGGATTTGCGCGTCACCGGCGCTCTACGGAAACTTGAAACTTTTCATGCGAGCCAGCTGTCAGAAACACGGCCCAAGCGCCTGAATTAGGTAATCTGGGCAATTGGAAGAGCCCAAAGTAAAATAAAAAAAGGTTTGTGCAGGGTCGTCCCACTCGATCATGTCCATCCAAACCAATGGCAGTCCCTTCTTGCCTCGATGTCTTTTGTACGTAAGCATTTGCACACACGCCCTGTACTATCCCAAAAAGAAAAACAGGAAAAAGTAATGAAATCCATATTTTGGCTGTTCTGGCATCCTAAGAGTCTTGCTTTGCCGATCGGAGCCGCCGTTGCAATCAATTGACGTCCATGTCAAGCGACGGCGGGCGCGCCTAGTACTATCTCATACCAAAAGAACCGACGAAAAGGGATGAAATACTCGTTTTTTTCACAGGATCTTGTCTTGACCGCTCTGGGCCACTGCTGTCATCAATTGAGGCCATGTCAGAGGAGGAAAAAGTCATGCTTGTGCCTCAATTGCGAGAAATCTGGTAAAATTCTCTAGGCATTTTGCTTGCCGATTCGCCTATGGCAAGTTTTCGCCTCTGCGACGAATTGAACGCGAGGAGGGGGAGAGATGCGCTGGGCAGAGGCGTACAACATCCGTGCTGAAAAACAATGCAATTAGGAAACGCCTCAACCAGCGTCTCCACGGGGTTTTTGCAACATTTGCGACCCAGTTGGCTGACGTGACACGGACTCATTCACTTTTTCGGACATTGCATGCCATCGCCTGAGCTGAGTGGAACCCCAAGATGACCCGAAACAAGAAAAAACAAAAATGGGAATTGAAGCAAGCAGCGGCCAGCCCGCGCCGGCTCCGATACGCTAGAGACTCATTGGACCTCATGTGCGGACAAGAAAGCGACACAATGCCGGAGTGATGACTGTTCCACATAAAAAGAAGCCATTGGCCAAAGCGCGTGGCATTGCCCCGCGAAAACATGTCCAAAATGCTTTATTCTTAGTGCACGTCTCCTTTTCGCGTCGGCGAGGCTAACGGCAGAAGCCTGTATACATCCATGCCCTTGCGCGTGTCACGTGCCGCGGTCAACACGGCTGCAATGGCGATCTTGCCCTGAAACAATGAAATTTGCTATTGGAAACAAGGAGGCCCGCGGGTGACACGAGTTTTCTTTACACTCTTTTTGATGACGCGTCTCGGCCAAGTCGAGCAAGCCATGGTTCGAGTCCAGGGCCGAGAGAAATGAGTAAAAAAAAAGACAAAAAAAAAAAAGCACGGCCAATGTACCATTTGCGCCCATAATGCGGGCGGAAAACATGATTTGCTTGCCAGAATGGGCGGTGCACCAATGTTTGGAGGGAAAATTCGTCGGGCGGCGGCTCCGTGGCTCTTGCACACTGGTTCATTTGGATTCATTGTCCGAGCAAAATATGCGAACAAAGTTGAAAAAGAGGGAAGATAAGCAAAAAAAAAAACCCCATCTCCAATCATACAGGCCCCAATTCAGACTTCCAAATTAATTCATTGTGCTTTTTTTTATGTACATTTCAGTAGAAAGCTTTCTATGTGGCTACAAGCATACAAAATTGGTGGGGGGTGGGTAAGAAAGAGAGGTTTAAGAAAAAAAGAGAGAGAAAAAGAGAGAAAGAGGAGGAGGTTTGTGCACCAGGCGGACAAGCGCTTCTATTCCTTCTTCTCGTGGTTCTCGTCGGCGACGGCGGGGGCAGAGGCACCACCACCGAGGAGCGAGGCAAGAGGGTTCTCGGCGACAAAGGGACGCTGGAGGCTGCCAGTGGCGGGATCCTTCCAAATGTACAGGAGAGCGACCTTGCTGGCAAGCAAATTCTTGAAGGGCATGATCGATTGCATCAACAGGGGCTGCGTGAACTTGAATTGCCAGTGCATCACCGAGATCATCACCACAGACGTCAAAGTCGATTGGATCAATTGCTTCACTTGCGCAACGTCATACTCGACGTGCGTCGTCTCAATCTCCTTGCCCTGGTTGGCGCCAGGCTTGGTGTCCACGTACTTGAGCTTGGTGGTGTCTGAGTGACAAAAAAAAAAAAAAAAAAAGGACAAAATGAACAAAATGGCCCTCTTTTTTCCATTCATCCACGCAACGCCATGCCCCAATGACCTCGTTTACTTACCATTCTTGCCTTGGACCAGCTTCATAAGACCAAAGGTACACAGCAAGACAAGGACTTGGGCGCTGTAGTAGCCAATGCGAGCATAATTGAGCACAACGGGATCTTCCCAATCAATGCGCTTGCCCAATTGCATGGCAATGATCATAAAGGCCACATTGAACATAGGCGACGTCAGGAAGCTAGGAGAACCCATTGTAGATCTTGTAGATGAAGAGGGAGAAAGAAAGGAAACAAAGAGAAAGAGAAAGAACAAACTTTTTCCTCGCAAAAAAATGGCCACCAAAAGCGTTTTGATTGGCTTTTCCGCATGAATTGGCCATACCTGGATCCGCTCCGCTTTTTTTGCCTTTTCAGTGTGTACACGTGACCGGGCCACAACACGGGGGGCACGCCCTCCCCTCGCTTTGTCTCCTCTCTTCCTTTGCCGTTTCCCCTCCTCCTCGCTGGAACGTAAGTCCTGTCACCTCAAAACAAGTAAAAAAAAAGGAGAAAGACCCTCTCCCCAGTGTGAACAAAAGTCAAAAAAAGGAGTGCCTTTTTTTTTGGGCTGACTTTCTTTGTCTTTTTTTCTTTTTTTTGTTTTTTTGTTTCCCCTCCAAATTTTTATAGTCTTTGCACCCCGAATGTTGACTGAATCAACGAGTCCTGAATACCATCTGCCCGGCGTGCTGCACTATTTGCAAGTGGAGTGGCGCCGGTTCGAAAGAGAACGCAACGAGTGGACAATTGAGCGCGCCGAGCTAAAAGTAAACAAACGTGTTGCTTTTGCCGCCTTTGGCTGGCTTCTTATCCCCTCTTTTTTCCTCTTTTCTTTATCGTCGCTTTCAAAAAGGCACGGATAGCTCTGCTGGAAGGCGAGCGACGTGGAATTGACAATTTAAAGAATGATTTGCTGAAGCGCGTCAAGATGCTCGAGTATGCGCTGCATCAGGAGAGGTATAATTAAAAAATGAAGACACGATCTGCCTGCACAAAGATTCTGACGCGCGCTCGTCGGTCGTTTTTCTTTTTTTTCTTTTTGTGCCAGAAAACGTCATTTGGCCACGAAAATGCCGGCCAATGTCTTGGATGACAAGGTCGAGATCGACGATGCTGATGTGTGTAAGTCCAGTGAGCTCGTTTTTATACCCTCGTTTTGTGCGATCGTCTCAATTTTCTATTTTTTTTTGTTTTCAGCGGCCGCGATTCAGCAGCAAGCGCGCCACGCGTCATCGCCGTCTCAACCTGTGGCCGATTCGCATGATCTCGCTACCGCCGATACACGCATTCGAGAAAAGAGCCGACAGAGCCTTAAAACGTAAGAAATAGGGATAAAAACGCGTGATGGAAAGCGCGACACGCGTCACTCAATCCCATTTTTCTCGTTTTTTTTTCAGATGTTTGCAAGAGATCAATTACTTGACGTCGATGCCCAGCAAATTGCCCATGACCTATACCCTCGCACACGCTTCGCGCTCGTCGGTGTCGGCGTCGCCGCAGCAGGCGTCGCCTCCCACGCCGTCGTCGGCGCCAGGTACGCCCAACGCCAAGTTTTCGCGGTCGCAGCGCGCGCCCAATCGCTTTGGCAATGCCCACGGATCGCGCAGCGGCACGGGCGCCGTCATCGCGTCCTCACAGGGAGCGTCTTTAGCGTCGTCATCGTCGTCGCCATCGTCACCACCTATGCAAAGCACCAGCTCGCTTGTCGCACACCAGCCGCAGCCACATCCATTGCTGCAAGCCACGAGCCCCACGGCCTCTGGCTTTGCCGACACGACCGCCAAGTCGTCGCCGCCACTTCCAGACCAGCCTACCACCTCGTCCGCCGCCAATCCCAGCCCGCCCGTCGTCGAAAATGTCGACGAGATCGAAATGCTCGACAATGTCATTGATACCGCCACAAACAGACCTGCTGCCGATGGAACAAGCGACTTGGTCGATGAAGACCCAGAGACAATGGTAAAAAGAAGAAAAAAGGAAAAAAAAAAGCAAGAAAATGGGTAAAATCGAATTGAGCTCACAAAATGGGCGCCTCGTGTCCATCGTAGTCCAAGACAATGCAAGCCAAATACAACCTGTCGGATGATCGCATGCAAAAAATGATGAAACAGGCCAACAAGGCCCTGAAATCAAGTACGATATTGGCAGATGATGCGGATTTTCGATCCAAATGACTGATTTTGCTTCTTTTCCAAATGGTTAGACAAGCGCGACACGTCGCCCGAGTCACTCAGTTTTGACAAAAACGACCTGACAGACATGGTATGCGTTCAATGCTTCCATGGCCGCGCAAATTGACGCGTTTTTTCTTTGTTCTTTTTCGGCAGGGGACCAAGGCCGACTCGTCGACCAACAAGGTGTGGAAGACGAAAATGACATTCAAGGGGCACCTGGACTCGGTGCGCACGGTGGCATTCCATCCGCGCGAGATGCTCTTTGCCACGGGGTCCGACGATGGCACCATCAAGATTGTCAATATGCAGCGTTCAGTTGGACGCGATGGCCACCCCTTGAAAAAGTAAATACCAACCCCTCCAATTTTGGCTCAATTGGTTGACTCGAACCTTTTTTTTTCTTGGTTTAGGTCACATGAGGACTTGGATGCCATGGCAACTTACCGTGGGCACACGCAACTCGTCACGAAATTAGCCATTGATGGCGACCAGGGGCGCATGTACTCGTCCAGCTTGGATTCGACGATCCGCGTGTGGCGTCTGCCGCCTGACACGCATACGGCGTTTTCGCCCGTCGACCCGTCGCTGTACATCACTACATTCATCGGCCACACAGATGCCATTTGGGACTTTTGCCTTTCGCCATCCAGCCCCCTGCTTGCTTCTGCCGCTGCTGATGGCAAAGTCAAAGTGTGGAACACAGCAGGAACAGGTGACTTGCTGAAGCAATCATGGCATGTGGGTGATCACCATGGTAAAAAAAAAAAAAAAAGAGAGAGAAAAAAAAGCAAGCCCCATGCACGCCATCAAGTCACACGCTTCTCACTTGCTTGTTTTTGTTTTATTTTATTTTCCTCTCACTCAGCGACGCCCACCAGCCTCGATTTTTGCCGCACCGACAGCCGCAAACTCATGGTTGCCAAGACCGACGCGTCCATCCAATTGTACGACGTGGAAACTGGCCAAATCATCACCACATGGCACACAAGCGACCTGCCTGGTAAAGCAAGAGACAAAAAAAAAAAAAAAAAGGGAGACAATTAAAATTCATGCGTGCACGGCGCTTGATCTGTGACGCATGATCTCTCACTTTTTGCATTTTTTGCATTTTTTTTTCTTTTTTTTTTTTTTTAGACGGGCAAGCAAGTGGGCGGATCAACACGATGGTGGCGCACCCGACGATGAATGTGGTGCTTGCCGGGTACGAGGACCGATATATCCGTTGCTTTGACATCAACAGTGGCAAGGCAACGTTTGAAATGTCGAGCCATCTGGACGCGGTATCTGCGCTGGACATTGAGCCGAGTGGCCTGTCGTTCGTGTCAGGAGGTCACGACTCGTCGCTACGCTTCTGGGACATGACCAAGACCAAGTCATGCACGCAGGAAATCTCGGCGCACAGAAAAAAGGGCGACGAGGGCGTCCTCGCGGTCCAATTTCATCCACGCTTCCCCTGGCTCATTAGCAGCGGTGCAGACGCCATCGTCAAGGTCTATCACCCGGGCCATTGACACCAATTCTCCCCCAATTAGAATCGCCACGGCTTTCTTTTACTTGTACACACCCATCTTTTTTTATTTTACACACTCTTTTTTTTTTTTTTTTACTTTTTTCCCGCGATTTGAAAGGCGGGGTGAGGATGCTCTCCCTTTTTCCCCCTGTCCCACAGACTCTATTCTATCCTGTCATAAAAAAAAATTAATTTAAGGAAGAGGGAGTGCTGCTCGTATGCGTGAATTTGGGCTCTTTTTTTTTTTTTTTTGCTTTTATTTTCGTTTGCATGGTTCCTGCCCTCTTTTTTTTTTTTTTTTTTAATCTTTTTGGGTGTGACACATGCTTTTGCAGACCATGTGACTTGAGGAATCACATGTTCAGCCCACGGAGTTTTGCGACCTCCTTTTTTTTCTCTTTCTTTCTTGCCCCTCCACCCTTTTTTTTTTTTTTTTTTTTTTTTTTTGTTCTTTTTGCTTTTTCCTGTCGATTTTTTTCCCTTGCTCTCCCTCTCTCTTTTTCTCTTTTGTGTCCGTTTTATCCGCTGTCGACCTCTCGCTTTTACCCTTTTCGCCTTCATGACCGACGAAACTATGCAAGTCAAACCCGAGCACGTTGACGCGTCCAACCAAAGGAGCCGCACCTCTTCTGAACGTCGAGCCGAGTCCTATCCAGCAGCGTAAGTTCCAAAACAGAGATGCACTTTTCGCGTCCACCCTTTTATCTCCTTCGTATGCGCGCCCCTTTTGCCCCTCTCTCGTATTTTTCTTCTCCTCTCTTGCCAATTGGAAGCACACTCGCTATCTTTTTGGCGTCTTGCTTGGGCCCTTTTTATTCTTGCCATTGGGGGGGGGCGCCAGCACGCGCAGCCCTTGATCAATTCACTCTTTTTCAACGTCTGTTTCTCTGTTTTTCTGATTTTTGAATTTTTCTTGCGTGCAGATCCGCACCACCGGTGAACGGTCGACCGGTGCCTGGGTCGTCTGAATGGACAGCGATGCGAAAAGAGAACCACAAGAACGTCGAGCGTCGGCGGCGCGAGATGATCAATGTTTCGCTGAAGCACCTGATGGACGTGATCCCGGGCAATGAAAAGAACAAGTCGCGCGTCATTGGCCGCGCCGTCGAGCACATCGAGTCGCTAACCAAGGAACGAAACCAGCTGCGCAAGGATCTCGACCATTATCAGGCCATGTGCGCGCGCTACGAGCGCGAAATCACAGAACTCAAGAGCAATGGGCCCGCTACACCAACACCCACATCACGCTCGTCATGATCGCACTCGAAAAAAAAAATCGACGCGTTCACAAAAAAAAAAAAAAAATCAAAACTCCCAAATCCAGACTCAATGGAAAAGCGCACCTTTTGCCCTTTTTTTATATTCTTCCACCTCAATTGTCATCTCGCTCTCTCTTGAATTTATCTCTTGCGCCATCTTTGTCCCACGCTCTCAGACTCGCTCTTTCGCTCCCTGTCTCCTCCTCCCCGCCCCCCTTGCTGCTGATCCCCTGTTTTTTTTTTCTTTCTTTGATGATGGTGATGTGATCGATCGCCTCGTCTCCTCCGCCCTTTCTCACTTTGTATAGTCCTTTTTTTACTTATTATTTCAAATAAACCTGCCTGCCCACCATTGGATCTTGGATGCATCCCGCCACTGGCCGTGTGCTATGGCCCCCTTTTTTTCTGCACTTGAGAGCAAGGATTATGAGCTTGCTCGCAACGATGAGCGACCATTGGCTGGCACAGGTGGCTCAGACATGCTCATGGGCAAAGCACGTGAGTGGTGCGTCGTTAATTTGGGTACCGGGAAAACGATGACTAGGAAAAAAAAAAAAGCATCAGCGGCCGTCAGGCTCTTGATCTGATTACGCTCTCGTGTGGATGGGCCAGTTTGACATTCATGCTCATTTTGTTGCCAATGGAATGCGCAAAAAAAAAAAAGGTTTTTTCCCTAATTCAGGCGCCAGGCCATGCTTTCTTGCGTGATTGGCCGTGTCCCTGAATTTCAAATTGGTCATTTTGCCGCGCCGACCCAACACATTGACAAATCAGGGTCATCTTTTTCCGAGCGGCTCCTCAGTTGCGACCCAATCACGCGCAAAACACACCTTTTCATCGCCTCGCCTACAAATCAGATTGCTCAGCGCTGTTCCGACGCGGAGATCGGAATAGGTTGCTCTTTGGTTTTGAGACTCAGGGCCCGTAAGAACAGTGGAAAAAGAGGTGTCAAAGTAACAAGCAGCCCCCCCTTTTCCGATGGGCCACCTTGCTCCAATCTGCCCCCCCCCACCCTAGCCGCTATAAAAGATTTTTTTTGGAGAGCCGTCATCCGTTCTTTTCTTTTTCTTGTTTACTTTTTTCTTCATCCTCAAAAATGGTTGCCGCTCACGCCGCTAAGAAGTCTTTCTGGTCCATCTGGTACAAGCACGAAATTATCCCCATCTACGTCACCATCGGTGGTGCCGTTGGCTTGGCCTCTTGGTACCTGACCCGATTGGCTCGGTAAGTGTCATGTCATGAAAAAAAGAAGAAAAAAAAAGTGGGATGATTTTTTTTCTTGGTCTGCCCTGACAATGGGCATGCAATGTGCCACTGGGCCCTGAAGATCCCATCAAACCCCCATTGTCTTGCATGAATCATGCTACTCCACATGGCGAGTCATCCGTCATTGTGGGTTCATGATGACAAGACAGGGTGATCAGGGCGGCCAGGGCTGCACTGAGAGAAATTGGGGCAAGCCCCCACCCCGGACCCAAGGATGGAAAACTCATTTTGTATTTTTTTTTTAATCCAGTCACCCCGAGACCGTCTGGGACCGCAAGAACAACCCCTTCCCCTGGCAACACGTCCAGCAGAACGAGAACACCAAGCTCTTCGCTGTCAACGCCAAGTTCGACAAGTCGTACTCTCGTGACCGCTTGTAAATTGGGTAAAAAGGACTCGGCTCGATGCCTCCGCTTCCCAATTGCCCCCTTTTCTCTTTCTCTCCTCCCCCAATCCTTGCGTCAATCTATACCGTGATCCATCCCAACCATCCTAGACTCTTAGAATGACTTAGATCAAAAATAAAAAGACTCTTGCGCTTTTGTGAGCCAACCTCATTTTTTCGCTTGTCTCTCACCTGCTTGGTATCCTCATCCATCGACCTAACGGCGGCTTTTGCACAAACAGGGGCCATCGATAAGGCCTCGGATGCAGCGTAAAAAAATCGAGATAAGGGACATTTGCTCATTTGATTTTTTACTCCTTGTCCTCGAGCAACGACCGACGCCAACAAACCCCCCTGACACGTTTTGTCATTCTATATCATCTTCAATCGCATCGACTCGCTCTGGCAAGATGTCAATCGCGCGTGTAGGACATATCACCATCTCTCGTTTTTTGCCACTTTTTGTAATAATGCATGACCATCCACGGTGGCCGGTACAATTTATGGGTATCCAACGGCTCTCGATGCGGCCAACGGCGCAATCGCCACATTGTCGTTGCTGCTGACCAGGGCAACGCGCGCTCGATGGAGTGCGTGACGCCAAAACACACTATCATATCTGCCCCTTGATCGTCGATGTTTGGCGTAAAAACAGGGTTCCCCACACCCTCACCCCCTAGCTGCAGTTCGTAAAGCGCCTTATCAGACATTCTCAATCCAGCGTTTGCCAACCAATGGCCGCAACATGCGCCCATGAATTACGACGCGCTGCGTTGAACCAGATCATCATTGCTCTCCTTTCAATTTTCCGTGCTTTTCTCGCCCCCCTGAACAGCTGTCGAGGACCGCCACAAATGTCTCAAAAAAATTGGAGATGGTGTTCATAATGTCAATTCATCTCCACGGGCCATTGTATGCGCTTGGGTACGCGTCGCGTCGCGTGACGCGTCTCACTCATTCTTTTTAACATAGGTATGCCCCTCCTTTGTCTATCCATTTCATATTTTTATAGCTTTTATTTTACTTGTATATCATTGTCTCCACCAAGTTTCATGATGCTAACATCATTATTGATCAATACACAACAGATTAAAGTAAATAGAAAAGTCAATTAAAGCAGGCGCAAGCGGGTGTTGTTGCGTTTTTTTTTTTTGGAGGGTACGGTACTGTAAAAGCGCCATGACTCGTCATCATGTCCGATTGTCCGTTGTCGAGAGAATCGAGTTGAAAATTGACGAAATGTTTGATTGGATTTTGCGTACTGTACAACATTACAAGCATAAAAAAATGCTTCTTGCTGCGCATCGGACCACCATCATCGGTCTTCTTGTTGTTGTTGTTGCTTGCTTGGCTGTTGCCTGTTCAAAATGAGGAGGTGCGAGCGAGCACATCGTGTTTTTCTTCCTCCAGCAGGTGCGCATGTTGTTGTTTTTGACCGACTGAAGAATCATCAGCTCTGATTTTACATAGGTACCGTACGTACCGTAGTTTTTTTTTTGACTTGGCGGCTCGTCGCCATGACGGTCAATTATTATTTTACTGTATTATCATAATATGATGATATTGGATTGCGTCGCGTGTGATGCATCACAAAGCACAAAGATTTCTGGTGGCAGTCGCAACTCGCAAGTCGTCGAGCGGGTCAGGTCGACCTTCATTCTGGCTTGCGGCGTTGCGCGCTTGCCTTTCACTGCTTCAGAGCAATGATGATGAGCGTTT
The DNA here is from genome assembly GCA_025201375.1 of Gongronella butleri. Lineage (NCBI taxonomy): Eukaryota > Fungi > Mucoromycota > Mucoromycetes > Mucorales > Cunninghamellaceae > Gongronella > Gongronella butleri. The sequence continues at coordinate 381,986 of JAIWZP010000017.1, forward strand.
CTATGATATGAATATTATTATACTGTATTACTGTACTTACTGTTGTACGTATGAAATATGATGGTACTGTATGGCTGCTGTGCTCGATTGGCCCGCCAGCCAATAATACAGTAACAATCTAACAAATTGCGGCCCATCTTTTTTTTTTTGCATGAATTTGCCGAGTTTTCAACAATTTTGCATCGACTTGTCATGAACGCCAACTTGCCACTCACGCAGACGTGAATTGCGGGCATTACGCATCTTTTGTTATGATACGCCAAGGCATCGCCGCGCATTGACATGTCCGCTGCCGAGCAAATGGGGATTTGGAGCGATTTTCAATTTTCTTCATCGATCGCGCTCGGCAACGGCGGAGATTCATTGCCTTTTTTTTTTCTTTTGGTGCATGAATGATTGAGTCATGCAGCGTGTAAGACTCCTCTGGCGAGGACCAGGGCTCCAGGATAAAATGGAAGCGCGCGCTCCGGCAAAACTCCCTTTTTGGTGTCATGCAGCGCATGATCATTTTTCCATGGTGGGGCCATCTCCTTCCGAATTGGCGGTGACACAAAGGAACAACAATGCGTCACCTGTTTATTTTCGTCGAGCATTCTGCAAGAAAAAGCATGGACGCATTGGCCAACGCGCCAAAGAAATGACGCCACTTTTTATTTACGACTATTTGACGATCAGAACCGGGCAGTCCACATGAGACTGCACATAGTCACTGAAGCTACCCATGAAATATCTAGGATAAAACATCGCGTCATTGTGAAATCAAAAAAAAGTGAGCGACACGCCACGCGTCGACAAACAGCACTACATATTCACACACCAAGCAATGTCATTCCTTTTTTTTTTTTTGCCTTACCTTTTCCATCCTTTGAGATTGCGGCTCCCCATCACAAGACAGTTTGCATCGGCCTCTCCTTTTAAGAATTGCACGAGGCGGGCACATGTATTGTTATTATGCGACTCCAAAAGATGTGTTTTGATGGTTGTGTATCCTGCGGCCGTCAATTGCTCCACAAGGTGCTTGAGCGCGGCCTCAATTTTGCTGTGCATCTATTTGGCAAAGGCGTCAACGAGCGAAAAAAAAAAGCGAAACAAAAAGATTAGAGTTTTATGGCAAACGTGATCCCTTGTCACGCCATTGTTTGCAACGCGCTCCTGTTTTACCTCGTGCTCCAAGCATTCCATATTCTCACTCACGATACAGCCTATGATAACAAAAGATGACCGAGGGGCGAGAGAGAGTGAGAGAGAGACAAACACGACGTGAGTTTAAAGCAAAGAGCGCGCTCCACTCATTTGCCCAGGTAGATTGATTTTCCATTTTTTTACCAGCGTCGGCATCCTCGGAATCTTTTAGTGCGACGACGACCAAGTGCACCGTGTCATCGACGCGTAAAAAATTAGCACTTGTCCATTCAATGACGTTTGCCGCCTCTGTAGAGAATGGATCCACGGCAAAGACGATATTTCTCATGCTTGGTATTCAAAATGTGCAAAAAAGGAGCATGCGAGAATCATGGAAAGAAAGAAAAAAAAAAAAAAAGTGGCGACCTTGGCTCTAAATGCGGTGTTTGCGCAGCCCCGGTCGGCCCACACATGGGGGAAGGGAGGGGGGCCGGAATTCTCGGCATCTGTTTTCGCATGTTGTACCAAATTCGGCAAGGTCTCACTTTTTTCTACTGTAGTTTTCTCAACAATGGGCGCGATGAAAAAAAACCTGGGGGGGGGTTACCGTATAAAACTTGCCATTTAGCCCTTGACGTCTTTTTTTTTGCTTTCTTTTCATTGTTTTCATTTCTTTTTTTGATTCCTTTTTCTTCTTTTTCTTCTATTTCTTATTCACCCTCCCATTTGCATCACATAAAGCCCAATCATGATCAGACCATCTAAGCTTTGGAAGAGCAACAAGACAGCGCCAGCAGAAACCCCTGATGTCAAAGAGGCGCCAAGCATGGTGCCGACGGTGACGGCAATTGAGCCGTCGCCATTGAAGCATACCAAGACGCTGATGGCGTTCCCATCGATGAAGATGAAGCCTAAGATGACGGTGCCATTGCTTTCGCCGCGACATCACAAGGAGGTGTATGAGCTATCCACGGTCAATGACTCGGGTGTCTACCTTGCGCCGCCGGCCGCCGCCGAGGTAGCCAAGGATCACCCTCTGTGGGCCGATGACGCCATGGACGACGCCGTGGTCTTTGATCTGCCCGCCTTAGATTGCCTGACCACCACCCATGGGCCTCATTCATTCTACACACCCTCCTCCACATTGCTCATTCATGCCTAATTCCAAATGAGCCACGCCCAATTGGGCCATCTCCATGCCTCTTACCATATACATACATACCATTTTTCCCACCTTGCCGCCCACAATTATCGTACTTGACGCCAAGGCTGCACTAATGTCTCGTTTCCCCCTCTCCCCTATTTTGATTTGTACAAAAGATTTTTTTTTGAATAAATGCAAGGATTCATCCCCTCCACCACCCACCCATAGGTCCGTTCCGATTTCCAAGAGCATGGGTAATAAGTTTAACCCGTGTTGCCGTGTCGCGGAGGCTAGAAAACGTGTGTCTTTTTTTTTTTTTTTTTTCTCTATTTCTTTTTAAAATGAAAGAGACTCATGCCCGGGCGCTTTTTTGCACGATTTTTGTCGAGCTTTTCTTGGTGATCCTTCAATGCCTTGTCTGCATCACGCTTGCGCGGCACCTAGTCATTGATAAAAAAAAAAAAGAGACAAAAAGAGAGAGCAAATTGGCTTGAGAAATCTGCACACGCCTCCGCGCAAAGCGCGCGCTACCTCAGCAAAGCAACCAATTGGTTCCTTTTGCTTCCCCTCCCCCGCCGCGCCCACGCTTTTTTTTTTTTATTCATCCTTGGCCCATGCCAAGTTACGTCATTTTTGCCTGTTTTTACCTGGACGTCCTCCGGAGTTGGTTCTAATTTGATCGTGGGCTCGGACGACAATGGCGCCGATGACATCGACAATGTGTCATTCTGCAATGATTGCTGCCATGACATGGCCTCTGCGTCCTTTTCGGCCTGCTGTTGGGCTCGCTGCTCTTCCACTAAGCAAGTAAAGGATGAGTCAGCAAGGGGTCACGCGCCAATTTGGGGTAAAGCTTGGCTATTTTACCCAAACCCGCCGCCAGCGGCAATTGCTCAAGCATGGCGACCGTGGGCGCGGTCGTGATAGATGCAGCTTCATCAACATTGGTCAGGTCCTTGTCCTTGCAAAGCGAAAAAAAGAGAGTTTTAGCCCGTTACGCAAGGATGTCAAGTGGGGTCCGTCTTTTTTCATGTGGTTTTGCTCCACTATTTTTCTCTCCATCACTTTTATACCTTGTTTTGTGCAACGACCAGCAATGGCAATGTGAATTGCTCGTAAAGCACTTCCGACGCGTCCAGGCGCCGCGGATCAGCCTTCCGTGCGCGTTTCACTTGCGTGTCCAGCAGCAAGCAGTCAAATGTCCATACAAACAGGCCAATGCTTCCTTCTGCACCCGTGTATTTAATCACCAGCTGGGAAGATGGGGGCGAAATGGGGCGAAATGGGGCGAAATGTGGTGATATGGGGGTTCAATTGGTCTCATTCTTATAAAATTGATCGCATGCGCGACATTTTTTTTTTTTTTTACCTTGGTATCGTGGCCTTTGACGCGGCATTGCGGCAGCTGGTTCGGTGCGAGGCACTCGTTTATCTTTTTAAACAGGGTGCGCGCCTGTTCGTCCGTCTCGATATAGCTTTTGAGTTCCTTGGCGCGCAGCAGGATAGCCTCGCGATCCATAGCTTCGTACCAGACGTGCCGCAGATCAGTGACGAGCAATTTGTACTCGAACGTGTCGTCGTCAAACAGCGCCTTAAAGTAGAATTGCGTGTCGAGCGCCTGAAAAGGGACCTGTTGAAGCGCACGGTGCGCCGACTCGTCCATCAACCGAGACGCGCTCATTAAGAGACAACCAAAAAAATGACAAAAAGGAAGAAAAAAGACGTGGTGTGATCAAAATGGCGGGGAATGGCGGGGATTCTTTTTATTTTTATTTTTTTCTTTCTTGCATTGACGACAATTGACTGTCTAAATATTTAATATTACAATGTGCTCTAGTTCTTCTTGACAATCTTGAGAGAGAAATCCACGTGGGGCACGCCTTGGGTGAGGGTGCTCATGCTGAGGACGTCAATGTCTACAAAAAAACGGAAAAAAAAGAAAAAAAATAAGCAAATTGCCATCTTTGTGGGGACCGATTGGTGCTTTTTTTTTCATTGCTCGTTTTTTTTTTTTTTTTTTACCAGGGCAAAAGTAAGTGGCGCAGGTGTCGATGGTGATGCCGCCGCTGCACTCGAGCAAAAAGTGCTTTACGCCCTTTGCGGCCCAGCGTTCCTTGATGTTCTTTGCGGCGGCCTTCAAGCCGTCGCCGGAAAAGTTGTCGAGCATGATGATGTCTGCGCCGGCGGCAATGGCCTCGTCGGCCTCCTCCTCGGACTGGCATTCGACCTCGATCTTGAGGGCAAAGCCGCCCACGCTGCGCGCCTGCTGCACGGCCTTCGTAATTGACCCGGAGCTCCAGATGTGGTTGTCCTTTAACATGATCATCGACGACAAATCCATGCGGTGCGTGTCCAGACCACCCACAAGCACGCCATACTTTTCCACAAGGCGAAAACCAGGCGTCGTCTTGCGCGTCGCCGCAATCACACCCTTGAAACCGTTCGCCTGTTGGATCTCGTGCACCTTGTGGCATCTGTCGAACCAAAAAAAAAAAAAAAGGAAGGGGTTGGCCTTGTCAGTGTCCCTGTTTTTGCAATTTTTGCAATTTTTTCTTCTTTTTTTTCTTCTCTTTCTCGTTTTACCGCAACGCAATGCCACTGCAGCGGCAAAGGATGTTGAGCGCGGTGCGCTCACCAAGCAGAATCTTGCGGGCAGGACCCGTCACCTTGGCGCAAGCCTCCTTGTCCGTGGGGTTCAAGTAATCGCCTTCCTTGTGAATCCATTCCACCCTAAAAAAAAAAAATGATGTAATGAATAAAAATATTCTCCTCTCCTTTCTTTTATGTCCGAGCGTCGCCCAAGCCATGGCACTTACTTGCAGCCCAGCTGCTCGAAGACTTCGTTGAAAAAAGGCACGCCGGCAAGGACACCCTCGGCCTTGCAATACAGGGTGGCTTGCTGGGGCTCGTCGGTGACGACAAAGCCACCATAGTCGAACGAGGGCACGTCCTCCTCAAGATATTCAGCGACAAGACGCTTGTAGTTGGTGGCCAAAAGGTGAGAACAGTCCATTTCAAGTGAAATATTAAAAAAGAGGTGTTGTTTGAAAGGAAAAAGAAAAAAAAAGTAACACAGTTCGGCCCCACAAATACAGAAACGTGCCCACACCCCCCGGCCCCGGCCCTGATTTGCTCCGAGTCTGCGGCACAGGAATTGACGGACCGCAGCTTCATTTTCCATCCATCATCATGCGTCACCCGTTCCTCGGATCCACATTTTGCAGTTAACGCAGCCTCTTCTCGGTCTAAAGTTCCCCCTTTTAGAGGACCATTGATACCCCCAACACGGATGAACATGCAGAAATGTAAAAAATTGTAAAAAGAAGAAGAAGCAGAAATGCATGAAACAAAAAAAAAGACGATATAATAGGATGATGACATTGAAACTGTACGACTAGCAAGAGAACACTCCCCTGCATGTCTGATTGGCCCGAGCTCAAGAACCCAGCATGCATTGAAAAAGCACGCAAATTCGGCCGTGATCCACATTTTGATATGTTTTGTATATGCTCACTAGCAAAAGCGTGTCGATCGGCAATTACTCGGGGCAGTGACAAGAATCGGACGCGTTGCGTCCATTGGGACCATTGGACACGAAAAAAACGCGTCGGCGTGCGAATGGTGACGCGCCGAATATTGCAAAAATGCTTATTTTACTTTTGACACGTCGTTGTGCGTTGTGACGGGCATCACCTCGCGTCTCCATGCTACTGAAAAGAGTTGACGCCGCTGTGCAAGCACATGTCATCGACTGTGGCTCGTATTGCTAGCGTTCTTTACGAGAAAAAGCACAAATTTTAAAAAAAAGACATTTTGCGCAAATCGAATGCCTCTTTTTTCTCGTACCAACCAGCAACACATTTGAAGATGGGCACTCGCTCCCAAAGACTCGATTGGCATCATGTTTGACAAGGCGCCCGAGGCACCCTGTTTGACAAGACGGCGTCCGAGGCACCCTGTGCCCCCCTCAATTGCCATTGTCAATGACTTTTGGCAGTCAATTGGCTGAAAATGCCACTCCGTCGGCGGAGTTCCTATTTTGATCAAATTACTTTTGGCGCGGCCAGGGCTCTGTTCACGCCTCTTCCCCTTTTTTTTCTCTTTCTTCCTCGTTTCTCTTTGTTGTACCAAGGCTACACCCGGGTCATCTTGCTTTTTATCTGTCACTTGGACAATTTGTCGCTTGATCTCTCTCGCTTCCTTTCCCCCTCCCTCTCCTTTTTCTTTTTGGTATGGCAACGACGGCGGCGGATATTGAACACGTGCTGAAATTACTGCACGACAAGCTGGAAGAGGCTCAAAACGACAATTTGACGGTAAGGAAGGGGTGCCTGTGGCTAGAGGCAAAAGTGTCAAGCTTGTTCTCATCCTTTTAAAAAAATTTAGCTGCAAGGTCGCTTGGAAGAAGTCAAAGAGCAATGCAAAGCACAGAGTCGCGACAATGATTATCTTCGCAGCGTAAGAGGCCCCTGGATGGAGATTTGCATAAGATTGGCAACAGCATGCGACGGGCTGGTTACCCCAATGGGTCCATGAGAAAGAGAAAATGAGAAAAAAGAGAAAAAAAAAAAAAGAGAGAGTGAGCGAGAAAAAGGGCTAATTGACAGATTGAAGGGGGCTGTTGTAAGGGAGAAAAGGAGGCGGGCAAAAAGCTTTTTTTTTTTTTTTTGTACCAGATAAATGGGCAGGGTCGAAATATGGCAATTGATCACGTTTTCTTTTTTTTCTTTTTCTTATTTATGATAGAAATTGGCGAGCGTGCAACAGGATAATGCGAACTACAGCAAGACGCAGACACGATTGGAGACGCAATTGTATGCGCAAGAGCAGGATGGGCACGATTTGCGCAAGCAGATCCAACAGCTTGTCAAGGCGCGACGCGACATGGAGAGCAAGTTGGAAGCGGAATTGAACGTGTTTGAGTCTGATCGCGTCGCTTGGCAACAAAAGGAGGTGGAGATGTACAATCAGATCCGCACGCTGAGCATGGGCGAGCCTCGCACACCACGCACGCCGCGCCGCCCGCAGTCCGCGCTTTATTTGGCTCCCGTCGACGAACACACCGATGATCAGACGACTACTGCCGCCGCCGATCATGCTGGAGGCGCACTCAATGTCACGCCGTCGGTATCGTCGCCACTTGCGCTGCGTGCAGCACCTAAGCTCGCATCCGCCGACTCGGCCCGCGAACACAAGATTGCGCAGCGCACCATCAAGGCCCAGGATCGCATGATCATCGACCTGCGCGCCGAGCTCGACAAGCAGCAGAGCCAGGCACTCGACCGTGAGCGCCAATCGGGCCAGCAGGATCTCCGCATCCAGCAATTGGAGCACGAACTCGCAAGCATCAAGCAAGTCAATCGCTCCTTGCAGGAAGACAATGAAAGCTATCAGATTCTACTGCACGAAAAGACCATCAGTGGCGAGTTTATGATGAACCCCATCATGCAGGTAAAAAAAAAAAAAAAAAAAGTAAAAGAAAGATAGAAAAAATGAATTAATTCGTCTTTTTTTTTATTGAATCCAGGTGTCGTCCGATCAAGACAAACCAGAGACACCGTCCAATGGCGCGCTCAACCTTGCTGCCGAGCTTAACATGGCCAATGACGTCGAGGCGAGTCAAAAGGAGGCACAAATCAACCATTCGATCCAGAGTAAAGAAAAAGTCCAAATTGGCCAAATCAAAAGACGACTGACGCGCTCTTTTTTTTCTTCTAGAATTAACGGACGAGGTCAAGACGCTACAGGACACGAATCGCGCATTGCAGCTGTACATGAACAAGATTTTGATGAAAATCATTGACAACAAGCAATTGGAAGACGTGCTCAGCATTGATCAGCCCAAGAAAAAGGCGCCGTCGCCGGAACCTGTTTCGGCGGAGCCCATGCCGACGACGCCGACGCCCACAAAGACATTCTCATCGTCGTTGCTTGCGAAAACTACATCGCGGCAGCAGCGTCGCCGCACGATTTCGTACTGGGGCAGCAAGAATGGCACGCCACCGTTGCCCGAGGCCGCCAATGGCGCAGCAGTTCCCGAGCCCACGCCGGTGGCTCTTGATGAGGCGCCGTCGCACGAGGAAATCAAGGCGCGGCGGCACACCGTCCTTTCTGCTGCGGAAACAACATCGACGGCACGTGCCAACGACAGCGGATGGACCAAGGCGTTGCGCCGCATGAGCTTTGGGTGGGCGGCGACACCGACGATTGACGTGAAAGAGGAATTGACGCTGCCCAGCAGTACCACGCCACCCGCACACGCCGCCGCTATCCTCCAACAGAGCACGGCGTCGCCATTGTCCTCTGATATGCAGCTCAGCCAGTCCGGCAGCTCCACGACGGCCTCCTCCCTACGTGCAAGTAATGAACTCGGCACACTTCAAGAAGAATGAACCGGAAAATCCCTTGTTTTTTTGCAAAATTTGCGTCATTGATGTGGTTTCTCCCATGACACGCCCGTCAGGACACATGATCTTATCATACCCCCCTTTTTTTTACACGAGTCTTATTTATTTCAAATCATAAACGACGATTTTCAAAAAATAACATAGTTGAACAATGGCAAAGAAAGAAAAAAAGGTGGTATCATGCAAAAAGAAGAATAAAAAAAAGTGGGGTTGCTTGCGTAGAGGACAAAAAGTGCGACCAAGAGGTGGGGGGTATCAGCAGATGATGCATTGCTTTTTTGATCTTGGCTGGTATGCCTCGATGAATTTCAATTGTTGCTTGTTGATGGCGCCCCGTCGACGTTCACGGATAAATGTGACGGCATCCAGAGGCGCCATTCCCTGCTCAATCAATGCAATGGCAACAAGAACAGGCGCACTGCATAAAAGAAAAAAAGAAAAAGACGCGTTCAATGCCATTTTTTCTTTTTTTTTCGCTTTTTGCCCCTTACCGTCCCATTCCGGCGACACAATGGATGGCAATGCAGCTATTCTCATGCTCCTTGTTGTCGAAGCGGTCGTCAATCAATTGCAGCCATGTGTGGATGATGGCGTCCGGCGGCGACGCGCCGTCGCTAAAGACAAAATCGTGCGTTTCGATGCCGCGGTCCTTTAGAATTTCTTTGGAGTATGTCGGCTCACAGCATCGCACCACATCTGTCACTTGCCACCGCTCGAATTCCTAATTTCAGGGGTCGCAATGGGGGAGGGGGGCCAACAACAAACAAAAAACAAAAAAAAAAAAAAAGGGGAGAATTCAGTCTCATGGGGGTCGAGGGGAGCGTCGTTTTTCAACCCGCTTACCTTGATGTAATAGGGCAGGTTGTTGCTGCTAGGCGTGTCGACAATTAAAAATCGAGCTTTCGGTGACTCAATTAGCGTGGGTGCATGAATGTGGAAGCCTAGCGAGTGCATGACGATCACGACCGAGTTTAAACGAGAAGAGAGCGCAAATTGAGAGAGAGAGAAAAGAGAGACGATAAAAAAAAGAGGGACGTGGTGGCAAGGTCTTTATAAAAAGAATTGTCAGTTAGAGTTTCACCCTTTGTGTACCCTCATATCCCACAAAAAAACACACACAGCCCAAAATCCGCCGCATCCAGCAAGAACGACGCACAGAAACGATCGTTGGCACCTCGGAAGACCTTCAGGGCCGCCGCGGCCCGCTCACAGTCGCGTACAACGTTCCCTCCAAACACAAAAAACGCGGATTTGTTACCTTTTTCTTTTACAAAGGGCGGAGGGACGGAAAATGGCTGGTTCGGCACATGAAAGCACACAACAAGCTCGTGGAAAATAAAAAGGAAAGCAAGAAAGAAAAGCAGAAAAGATAAGCAAAAGGGGACGAAGGTGGTGAAAATGGGCCCCTCTCCTTTTTTGTACTGTGCGAAACCGGAGTTTGAAGCGGGGCCAATCAATTCAAAAGTGGCTTTGGTCATTCGGCAACCCAGATGGCGGCACCAAAAAAAAAAAAATCATAAAAAAAATCACATCCCAAAAAAAATTTTCTTCTTTTTCTTCCCTCCAAACTTCTCGTTTCTAATTTACAGGTAAAAAATCGCTATTCAAAGAAAGCTAAAAAATGCTCACCTTGTTTTTTTATTAGCCATGGGTAAAGAAAAGACTCACGTCAACGTCGTTGTTATCGGTCACGTCGATTCCGTAAGTGAAAAAAGGGAGAAAAGTAGGGCTCGCGTCTCGTGTTTTATAGTTTCTTATCTTTTTTTTTTTGTTTTTTGTCGTTGCGAAATATAGGGCAAGTCCACCACCACGGGTCACTTGATCTACAAGTGCGGTGGTATTGACAAGCGTACCATTGAAAAGTTCGAGAAGGAAGCTGCTGAGCTCGGCAAGGGTTCCTTCAAGTACGCCTGGGTTTTGGACAAGCTCAAGGCTGAGCGTGAGCGTGGTATCACCATTGACATTGCTCTCTGGAAGTTCGAGACCCCCAAGTACCACGTCACCGTCATTGATGCCCCCGGCCATCGTGATTTCATCAAGAACATGATCACTGGTACTTCCCAGGCTGACTGCGGTATCCTCATCATTGCCGCCGGTACTGGTGAATTCGAGGTAAGTGGAAAAGCCCATGGGCGGCGCCCGAGCTCGGCCAATCGCCGTGCAATTCAGCATTTTTCGCATTTTTATTCATTTTTTTTTCCTTTTTGTCCCTTTTTAGGCTGGTATCTCCAAGGATGGCCAGACCCGTGAGCACGCTCTCTTGGCCTTCACCCTCGGTGTGCGCCAGTTGATCGTTGCCATCAACAAGATGGACACCACCAAGTGGTCCGAGGCCCGTTTCAACGAAATCGTCAAGGAAGTTTCCTCCTTCATCAAGAAGATCGGTTTCAACCCCAAGTCCGTTCCCTTCGTCCCCATCTCTGGCTGGCACGGCGACAACATGTTGGAGGAGTCCGTCAACATGGGCTGGTACAAGGGCTGGAACAAGGAGACCAAGGCCGGCGCCAAGTCTGGCAAGACCCTCCTCGATGCCATTGATGCCATTGACCCCCCTACCCGTCCCTCCGACAAGCCCCTCCGTCTTCCCCTCCAGGATGTGTACAAGATCGGTGGTATTGGCACAGTCCCCGTCGGCCGTGTCGAGACCGGTGTCATCAAGGCTGGTATGGTCGTGACTTTCGCCCCCGCCAACGTCACCACTGAAGTCAAGTCCGTCGAAATGCACCACGAGCAATTGGTCGAGGGTCTCCCCGGTGACAACGTCGGTTTCAACGTCAAGAACGTTTCCGTCAAGGACATCCGTCGTGGTAACGTCTGCTCTGACTCCAAGAACGACCCCGCCAAGGAGGCCGGCTCTTTCACCGCCCAGGTCATTGTCTTGAACCACCCCGGTCAGATTGGTGCTGGCTATGCCCCCGTCTTGGATTGCCACACCGCTCACATTGCGTGCAAGTTCGCCGAGCTCCTCGAGAAGATCGATCGTCGTTCCGGCAAGAAGCTTGAGGATGCCCCCAAGTTCGTCAAGTCTGGTGACTCCGCCATCGTCAAGATGGTCCCCTCCAAGCCCATGTGCGTTGAGGCCTACACTGACTACCCCCCTCTTGGCCGTTTCGCCGTCCGTGACATGCGTCAGACCGTCGCTGTCGGTGTCATCAAGGCCGTCGAGAAGGTCGACAAGACCGGCAAGGTCACCAAGGCCGCTGCCAAGGCCGGCAAGAAATAAGCGTGTCTCATTTCACAGCCTTTTTCTTCCTCAAACCCAAACCCAAACCCATTGCATCATCCCCTTTTTCAAAACATGAGTTGTCCCAAAATATTTCAATAAAAATATTCTTTGATCATCAAATGCACCCAGGAAAAAAAAAAAAAAGGAATTGCGCCTTGAAAAGAGAGAAAATGCGATTGTGCACCAGACAATGATCATGATGCCCTGTCAATGATCTCGCTCGGTGCGTCTCAATTGGAAGCAGCAAAGCGTGGTCGGCTTTTGGATCTGGTTGCTCAATAGAAATGAGGGTAAAAGCAAATGTGCGATCGAAAATTCGATTTTTCGCTCATTTCTGCTTTTCAAGCAAAGCTTTTCCAGCTCAAACTTTTCATGATGCTTTAACGATCCACGAGGAACAAGCTGCCCAAGCTTGACATGCATCGCATCCCTGTAAGCCCAGCAATCTCGAATTGCTTGTATTTTGACATTTTCATGCATGACATTATGCTGTCAGAGCCAAAGGACTCCATTATGTCGCAGATACTTTCGACTGTTGTCAAAGCATGGCTGCGTGCAACGCGTATAAAACTAAAGATTGGATGCGCAGCCACCGCGAGAATCGCAATTCATGCGTTTTTCTTGTCTTTTCGATGTTTGTCGATGAAATAACTATCAGCAAGGAAAAAATTCATTGAGTCTGCTCTTCCAGCGCTTCTCGTTTAAATGAGCCCACTCACAAGTCTCTATGGCCACTAGATGGCGCGCAAGGACCATTTTCAAAAATCACGGATTTTCCAAGGGGTAGAGCTGGGGAGCTGAAAATGGTGAACTTTAGGTCCTCAGATCGCCACGCCCTCCAGATATAGGGTGAACACGCAACGTTCACCGGCGAAAGCACAAAAAAAAGTAGCAGTCCATTGAGCGGCTTTTGCGTAAAATGCAATTTGCTTCTTTTTTTCGCGTCAAGGTCAAGTCGACGAAAATTGATCCCAGAGCTGCGAAACAAAGACCAACAGAAAGAGCATAGTCTGCTGCGTATGTGAATATCGATGATCACTTCAAAAAACGAGCTCCAAGCAGAATTGACGCGAACAGGTCTTTTGCGGGGCAACTTGGGCGCGTGAAAAAGCGCGTCAGTCGTCGAGTGACACGCGTCTGTCCTTAATCAAATCCATGCATCTGGAGCACCTTTACTTGATGGACGTTTAAAAAGTGGCTTTATAATGTGGTTTGCCGGCGCGATTCGCCCGCAAAGTTTTTTTACTAAAATTGCTCATTGCTCATCAACCAACAGATGGATCACTCTCATTTTTGGCTTTTTACGCGTTTCTCCATGCGCTTCATCCTGTGTGTGAGTTTGGCGCAATTCTGGCGACCTGATTTTTCGATTTTGGTTTTGGCGGCTCGCCACGACAAAATCTTGATTTGCGGCTGATGCGCTCCCATTGCTCTTTGGCGGCCACCAAATGCACTCATTTGGTATTTTCGGCCTCGGACTTGTATTGAGACGCGCTTCCGAATCTTCAAGATGAATTCCGACAAAATTGAATATGATCATCATAGATTTATAGTGGTGCATGGAGCTAATGGCCCAATGTGTCTACGGCTGTCGACGCGCGAGTCACCTCAAATGGATCAGCAGCCAAACGTGGTAATGGTGCTTGTGGTTTAGGGACATCGAATCGAATTCTCGGTGAGTTAGCCTTCAGGGGTCGTTTTGGTCCTGGTTTGGCCCTGCATTTATGAAAAATGCATTTACTCGTGGCTGAGTGATTCGATTTCTGGAAAACCTTGGAACCATCGACGTTCTGAGTCGAGTATCTACTGGTATAAATTTGGAGCCAGATGGTCAGGCTTGTCGGGAGGAACGCGTAAAATATTATTTGGCCCTGCGTTTTCACTAGCAAACATGAATCTCGCGATTCCTCGGGACTGAGTGATCCGATCCGCGAAATAAATTAACACCATTGGAGACTTAGATCTACCATCAACTGGTCCAAATTTGGGACCAGATGAGCAAGTATCTCAGGAAGTGCCAGTTTCATATGTGCAAAGGGGGTAAGACCAACAGCATTTGGTCTCGTACTGCGGCAACGGCTGAGCGCCCCGACGCGAGAGTCACCTCAAACGAATCAGCGGGCAAACGCGGTAAAAGCGCTTGTGATTTGGGAATATCGCGTCACGCTTTCGGTGAGTTAGCCTTTGGGAGTCGTTTTGACCCTGATTTGGCTTTGAATTTATAAAAAATGCATTTTCTCAGGATTGAGCAATCCGATTTGGAAAAAAAACTTGGAATCATTGGAGTCTCGAGTCGATTGTCCACTAGTCTAAATTTGGTGCCGTATGGTGAGGCTCATCGAGAGGAACGCGTAAAATATTGTTTTGGCTCTGGGGTTTCACTAGCAAACACGAATCTCGCGATTTCTCGAGACTGAGTGATCCGATTCGCGAAAACGATTAACATCGCTGAATAATTGGGTCTACCATCAACTGATCCAAATTTGGAATCAAACAAGTAAGTCCCTGAGGACGCGCCAATTTCGTAGGCGTAAAGGGGGTAAGATCAACACCATTTGGTCTCGTACTGCGGCAACGGCTGAGCGCCCCCATGCGAGAGTCAACTCAGAAGAATCAGCGGGCAAACGCGGTAAAAGCGCTTGTGATTTGGAGGTATCGCGTCAAGTTTTCGGCGAGGTAGCCTTCAGGGAACGTTTTTATTAAAAATGCTTGTTCTCAGGACTGAATGACCCGATCTCTGAGAAAAATTGACACCGTCGGATTTTTATGTTCAGCATCCTCCTGCTCAAATATAGAATCCGATGGCCAAGATCCGGAAGACGCGCCCTGCAAAAGGTGGTAAGATTTTTCCATTTTCGTAGCGTACGCAACTAAGGCCCACCGTACTATACTGGCCTGCGAGTCACAAACGAATCCGTGATCAAAGATGGTGAAAGCGCTTGTGTTTTGGAGACATCGAGCTGAGATCTCAGCGAGTTGGGGTGCAATGACTGACGCCTGAATATGCCTGAATACAGTACGCGTTGAATACGCCTGAATACGCGTTGAATACGCCTGAACACGGACTGAACACGCCTGAACACAGGCTTTCGCAAAGTCTTTCACAACGTTTGTTCGATTTTTTTTTACGAACGTTGATGTTCGCGAAGTCTTCATAAGCCAAAGCGTTAGTTTGATATTTTTACGAACGTTGTTGTTGTTGTTTGCGAAGTTTTCACAACGAACGTTTGATTTTTTTTACAAACGTTGTTCGCGAAGTCTTCACAAGTCAAAACGTTTGTTTGATATATTTACGAACGTCGTTGTGTTCGCAAAGCCTTTACAAAATTTATTCGATTTTTTTTACGAACGTTGTTCGCAAAATCTTTACAACAATATTTGTTTGAATTTTTCACGAAGAAGAAGGTTGTTGTTCGCGAAGTCTTCGCAACGTTCGTTTGATTTTTCACAAACAACGTTGTTCGCTAAGTCTTCACAAGTCACAACGTTCGTTTAGTTTTTTTTTTTTTTTACAAACGATGCTCGCGAAGTCTTCACTACAGTATCATAGCCTACGAACGTTGTTGCTTGTGAAGTCTTCACAATAACGTTCGTTTGATATTTTACGAACAGCATTTTTCCTTTGCGAAGACTTCACAACGTTCATTTGATTTACTTTACGAACGTTCGCAAATTCTTCACAGCAACGTTCATTCGATTTTTTACGAATACGACTGAAGCACTGAACATACAACCACGGCCTGAATACAGTACTACCCATTGAATACGTTCTAAGACGCATGTAGAGTGAAGGTACAGTACATGGCCCGCCTACGCTTACAATACGCTCAAACACGCCTGATGAGCACGGCCTGAGTACGCGTTGAACGCGCCCAAGCACACCCGAACGCGGCCTGAATACAATAGTACATACTACATACGCGTTTATTACGCCCGAACGCGCCTGATTACGCCCGAACACGTCCGAACACGTCCGAACACGGTCTGAATACGTATTGAATACGTCCGAACCTCCGAAGAATACGCCTGAATACGCCAGAACACACCTGAATACGCGTTGAACACGCCTGAACACGCGTTGAACACGCCTGAATACGCGTTGAACACGCCAGAACACGCCCAATCAAACATGCATGGCCTGAATACGCGTTGAAAACTGTAGGTACATTCGAGTGCGGATGAACACACCTGCCTGAATACGGTATGATACACGGCCTGAATACAGTACTCATTGAATACATACAGTAGGTACAGTATGATAGAACGCGCTCGCATATCATATCATATGATACGCCGAATTTTTTACTGTAGCCTTCATTTTAAAAAGGCCTATCATATGAAGAGTACAGCCTAATTTTGAGCAATTTCGGATTTCTCGCAGAACCAATTGCTTACCTTTGATTTTTTTTACTTTACTCTGAAAAGAGAGGGGCCAAATCCACAACACGAGAAAGTTTTGTGGAGCTGCATGAGCGGGTTTTTTTTTTACTGTAATTTAAAAAAAAAAATGAATGAAAACAGAATTTGCTTTTTATTTGGAATTTGAGAATGAGAACTACAAGAAGAGCAAACTACAGAACAAGTGGGGAATATGAAAAGATTTCAAGGTATGATGCATAATGACAAGCGAAAGAGAAAGAGAAAAAAAAAAAAAGATGGAAAAAGGGCATGCTGGCTGTTAGATTTGGCACTCTGCGGCGCGCGAGCAAGTGGAGCGGATGCTGCATTCGGTGGCGGGTCTGTGGTGATACTCCTTTTTAGCGGGCGGGCATGAGCAACATTGCGATGCATCCTCACAAGCGGCAGGGTCGCAGGTTTGAGGTCTTTTGCCGGTTGCGGCTGCAGCGGCATGGACGGCTGAGGGCACGGATGACATGGCGGCCGACGTGGTGGACGAGGCAGTCGATGGTGAGAGCGCCGGCAGCTTGAATGAGGACGAGGACGACAGCAGAGCCTGCTGCTGGCGGCGGCGAGCGGCGAATTTGGTGTCATCGAGGCACAGCACCTTGATAAAGTTGCCGAAATCGCACGCAAGGCCGAGCCCGTCCATAGGGACGACGCGGTGGATGTCGGAGAACGGCAGAAGGGTGCGCTGGTCGTCGTCGTCATCACCATCGTCGTCGTCGTCACCTTCCTGTTGATGGGTGCGTACCATTTCGTTGTCGTGGTCGCCATGCTGTGTCACGGATGGCATCTTGGACTTTGCCTTTGCGGTGGCGGGGCGCGCAAACGGCATAAGGCGCGACAAGAACGAAGATTTGGGCGCATCGACAGCGTTGTTTGTGTTTTGATGGTGTTCGATGGTGGTGGCCTTGTCGCTGGTGTCGTCGAGATCAAAGACATCGACGGGGATGATGACGGCGGCGCCATCCACGGACGGTTTTTGGTACTGGAGCGAGGCGAACCAAGCCTGCCATTGAGGCCGTTGTTGTTGCGCATTGGCATGCATTGGATGGCGGCTCTGGGTTTTTTGCACAACGTGACTGGAACGGACACTGGCGAGGATCATGTTGTCGCAAAAGACGAGGCGGCTGTGGCGGCTGTGTGGGATGACACCCAAAAAGACCGAGGTCAGGTCAATGTCGTCGTTGCCGGCAAGTTGTTCGATATCGAGCAGGCCATTGTCTTCGAACCGCGACGCGTCGTTGTTGTTGCTGTTGTTATTATTATGGCCGTGACCACGGTGATGGCGACGGATGCGGCGGTGACCCTGGGATGACGACGACGACGCGTCATTTTGCTGATTTTGCTGATTTTGTTGGTTTTGTTGATTTTGCTGGCCTGAATTGACTGCTGCGGACGAGGATGCCATGGATGAGCGCTTGCCGGCGGTGCTGCTGCTGCTGCTGATGCTGACCACATCCTCGTCGTTCATGTTGTCGGGGGACGGATCTGTCGCTTTGACGGGGGAATTGGCGGAATTGGCAGCGGCCGCGGCAGCAGCAGCAGCGGCCGCGGCCTTTCTTGCGGCACGGCGCGTGTACTGGGACGGCCTGTAGTCGTTTGCGCACAATTTGCAATTGTGGTCGTGTCCGCCTCCACCGGATCGCTCGAGTCGCCAGACATGGACTTGATCTTTTGATTTTGCAATGGAGGCGATGAAGAAGCCGTTGCCAAAGCATGTGTCGCAGCCTCGGCACAATCCTGGGCCCGTATCAGCGTCGCAGTAGCGTGTGACCGCGAGGTGGGCAATGGCGGCATCATGGTCGCTAGGGCGTTGTCTTTGCAATCCATAGGAAAGCGTGGTGACGGCCTGGCCATTTTCGAAATTGTAAACGTGGACGGCGCCCTGTGAAGTGCCGACGACGAGGACGCCCATGCCACCCACAGGCAAGGCGGTGGTCAATGCCGTGATGGCGGCCACTTTGCTAACGGCAATGGTGTACAAGCATGTCCAAGTTGTCGACATGTTGCTCATGGGGCATGGCGCCGACGAGGACGACGCGCCACATCCGTTTTCACCACATGCCTTTTTCGAGCCGTCCGATGACGACGACGCGCAGCAGCAATTGGCGGCATTGGACGCATTGGGGGGTCCATTGGCGATGGATGATGAAGAAGAAGAAGATGCACAGCGACAGGGCGCATTCACAGGCATATTTGCGGCGGAGGCAGTTGCTGAAGTAGATGGACTGGGCGCGAGTGGCGTGACGGTGGTCGTATGTCCTGCGGCATCTTCGCGCACAAGTCTGCGTTCCCAGCACTTGACGACACCGTCCTTACCAGCCGTAAACACCCATGTCACGCCCAATTTGCGGTGTGGCGCCTTGCATTCGACAACGTGCAGCACCGAAATGTCCTTGGCGTGCTGCGTCCACAGCGTGTTGATCAGCTCGCCCGTAAACAGGTTCCATTCGTGCATCGCGCCGTTTTTGTGCACGGAAATCATGAAATTCTGCGACGTGTTTGGGTCCTGCGTGAGCCCTGCCGCCGAGTGTTGCTGCGCCGCCAACTCCGCTACGAGCGGGTGGCAATACTCGGCAACGGCACCAATGAATTGCACAAACAGTGGGCGAAACACGGCGCGATTGCTGCTGTTGGACGATGACGACGATGGCGACACCAAGTTGGACCCCGGCTGGCTGGCCGACGACGAGGACGACGACGTGCTCGTCGACAAGGATGGCAATTCCGTCGGTTGACGCGTCGATGATGGCGTGAAACCCGTAGTTCTTCCATTTCTGACAAAAAAAAAAAAAAAAAAAAAAAAAAAGAAAAGAAGTGACAGTCAGACACAATGCAACAACCATGGAAAAAAAAACCCCCCATTTTCAATCTCCCCGTTTTCTCTGATCGGTCCCGCATTTCACCCTGATTTTTTTCTCCTCGTTTCTCCCACGGATCAACTTACCCCATGACGTTCCGTGGCTGCAAGACGGGTTTTCGTTGGCGCAGGTACTGTTGCTGCTGGTGCTGATGCTGGTCAAGTGGCGAGGACGTGCGGCGTGTAGGGAAGATGGCGACATTATGATCGGGTGCATTGGCGTCCTTTTGTGCAGCCGACGATGAGGCTGTGGGCCAGACGACGGTGACGGCTGGGTCGAGTTTTGGGGCGAGCAGGGTAAATGTGTCGAGTTCCCAAGCAAGGATGCCTGCTTGGATATCCCAGACGCGGAAGATGCCATTGTCATAGGGAGCCACGGCCCATCTGCTGCCCTGATCCATGGTGATGCCCGTCGGAACGAGACGCGAGCCTGCAATGGACGCAGGGGCCATCAATCGCTTCTTGTTATTATTGTTGCTTGAGCTGTTGTTGCTACTGATATTGTTGCTGCTGCTGCTGCTGGTTGTCAAGGCACAGCCTGCGTGTGTGCGGCCAATGGGCAGATTGGATGACGCATTGGAGAGAACGGACGATTGTGGATAATAATCGCGGTTGAGATCACCCCAAATGGCGCCGCCGTTGGCGCGTGTGCATTCGAGTCGGTCGACACGGGCCATCCAAACAGCACGCACGGCATCCCACAGCACGAGTCGGCCATCTTGATCGCATGAGATCACTGTGCCGTGCTTGCCGTTGCCACACAATCTTCTTAAATCCGATGCATGCTGGCCACGGAGTGTTTTGATGAGGACGGTCCGCAGACTGCTCTTGTGTTGTCTGTCAAATTGCTCTTGAGCCGAGATGGCGCCCTTGTGCACGCCGTGTGCATCGTATTCCTGGACAGCAGTTCTTAGACGTGCAGAAGACGCGCCCGACGATGTGGACACGTGTGCCGGGGACGTGGATGCGGCGGATGACGAGGACGAAGATGCCGACGATGAAGATGATGAAGCCGTCGCGTAATCGAGCCAATTGAACAACGTGTCAAGGGCGCGCATTAGCGGATCGAACCATTTGCGGCGCAGACTGGGCAAAAACCAAGAAAAATAGAGAACAGACACGATGCAAAGGAGCACATACGGCACATTGACCGATTGCACGCTTGCCCACACCATGGCGCCCGTCTTTAGCACCGCGCAACGAAACATGGACGGCGGCTGGATCCGCCGACGGGTGCTCATGATCCGCGCAACATGCTTTTTGTAATTGCTCACGACGTGTTCCATCACCTTATCTACTTGCTCGCTCACACGTGCAGCAGGCAACATCGTCATTTCCGGCTGGTGCGTCACCACAAGCAGTGCAGGGTCCATGGTCAGCTTCAAAACGTGTGGCGATGTGCGTGAAGGATAAGGCAGCGGCGAACGTGTCAGACTGTCATGCTCCAGTACACGATAAAGATCCATGGCCGTCTCCATGGCGTTCAATTGCCTTGTGGGTGCCGTCGATGGAAGCACAGGCAACATCCCCAAGATTAGCAAGATGAAACAAAGCTGAAAAAATCGTGAAAATGAAAAAAAAAGTGAATAACATGAGTTTTTTTTTTGACCACCGTTGTTCCTTACCAGCACCACCAAATACGCGCGATGTGTCTTGAATTCCTTGCAGTCGCCGCAAGTCTTGGTAGGCAGACCGTCCACTTGCTGGTCGTGAATCGGGCAAAAGTCCGGCGACACCTGTTGGATGTCGGCATCGCAATTCGACAGGGCATGCAGTCGCTTGGACATTTGCCGGTCGCCGAGGTCCATCAGCTGCAAACAAACAAAAAAAAAAATTGGTCGTGTCAATGGCGTGCGCTCTGGTCCATATTGGGTTCACTCATTTTCTTCTTTTTTTTCTTTTTCTTTTCCTTTTTTCTTCTTGTCCTACCTCGATGCGCTTGATGTCGATGGAGAGCACGGCGGTGAAAAAGGTGAATTGGAGCACATAATCGACGATGAGGACACACGCTGTGTACATGCAGAATTGCTGGATCAAGGGCGACTCCATGACGCTGCCAATGGCCAAGATGAACAATTCCACAAGTAACGTGGTTGTCATGGGCACGCCCACGCTCTGCAGGCCGCGCGAGATCTTTTGTTTCACTTGCATGTCACACCCAGCGCCCAGCACCGCATTGGTGATGAGAAACACATTCTCGAGAGAGGCAACGCCCGACACGACAATGGGCAAGTACCACGGCATCGCGTCCAATGTGTAACCCAACCATTGGAGCACCGTCCATGGGATCGTGCACGACGCCGTCGTCACACAAAGCGCAGCCAGCGCAACAAGATAATGCGATTTCACCTGGCTTGACTTGGCAAACAATGCTGACAGCAAATAAAATGCCACCGTGTAAACCAAGAGCACAATGTGCACAGACGAGGAGGACGCCAGCGGCCACCACGATGCCTAAAATGATTCAAATGATTAATTGGGGGGTGGAGGCAAAAATGGGCAACAATGCCTCCTTTTTTTCTTAAAAAAAAAAACAGGTAGGTGTTTTCCTTACCTTGTAGTACCAAGATTGCGCTTGATTTGGAAGTAGCCGCCACCAGGCTTGAGGGTTGGTGCTTTGGACATTTCGGTCAGGTGTCTGCCACTGGGCAACGACTTTATCCCAGAGAGTTGTCCACACGGCGTCGGCGCCTGGGTGCTTACCATCCAAAAAATAAGTCAACAGCACCGAGTCGGCGTGTTGCTGCTGCTGCTGCGATCTGACCTTGGACATCGTCACATTGCCAAACACGGCGGCCGCTTGCATGGTCCAGGGCGGCACGTTATCGTCAATGTCGTTTTTTTCATCCTCGTGTTGGATCATGGTGCGCGCCCAGTGTGTGTCCTCGACCAATGCTTGCCTGGACGGCCAGTACATGTGCGGCGAGTACGCCAAGCACGTGTCCGCGCTGCGGTGCAAGCAAATGCCATCCATAGCCGGTGCTTTCTCGTCATTGACCGCCAACGTCGTCAGTTGTGCGTGCAGATCGTGTGCAAACAGCAACAGGTCTCTGTCAACCGTCAATTGAAGGTTCGTCAGCCGAATTTGCTTCACCAGGGCGTGCGTGGCCGGATCGGGCGGCGACAGGGTCGTGGCCGAAGGCAAGTCCAGCTGTACATAAGGCGACGCCAGCCAGAAATGGCCCTCCAAAAGCGCATCCGTCGGTATCGCCTGCTCGTACAGGTACCCAAGGCCCCGTTGTACAAACGGCAACGTCAGCGTCGCCATGCCAACCAGCGACACAAACAACACCGGAAACACAAATGACGAAAAGACAAGCCCGTACTTGTAAAAGCTATGAGACACAAGCGCTATCTTTCTTTTCGTCCCTTGTATTGGCATAGCTGTCGTTTGTTTGCGGTTAAAAAAAAAAAGGCACAAAAAAAAAAAAAAGTGAAAGAAACGAAGAAAAAGAAAAAGAGAAACACAGAAGCAGTAAGTTCCTGGTTTCACTGCGAAATTCATTCCCCGGACCGGAGATTCAATCCCTACAAAGGGGGGTGTTTGACGAAAAAAAAAAAAAAAAAAAAGGATCGCCCTGCCCCTCCTTCGGATTTTTGTGATCTTTCTTTCTTTTGATTTTTTTTTTTTTGTTACTTTCTTCCAATGAGTGGCAGCACGCAAGTGGTGCATCCCCCCGCCGCCGCGGCAACTGCGGAACCACCCATTGGTGCTTCCACGCCGGCTGCTTCCACGGAAAAGATGCCCTGGCTCAAGGTCAAGGCCCTGACCCACATGCTGGGGAGTAAAAAGACAACGGCGGCGCCGCCAAGCACTGAAACACCGGTCGTGCACCCCCAGCAAATCCACCAACATCAGCGACTCAAGATCTTTGTCGGCACGTGGAACATGTATGGCCGCCTCTTGCCCATTGACCTGGAGCCCTTTTTGACCTCCAGGGACGCCATGATCGACGGCGACCATGCAAAGGGCCCCTTTTTGGACAATCAAGTTGAACATCCGTACCACCTGCTGGCCATTGGCACCCAGGAGTGTGAGCGCGACATCTCGGAAGCCCTGTTTTATCCATCAAAGGAAGTGTGGGAGGCCAGACTCGCAGAGTTCCTGGGCCCGAGTTACGAGCCCCTCGCCTGCGAAACACTTGCCGCCCTGCATCTGGCCGTCTTTGTATGGAAACCCATCGCTTCCTATGTCAAGCACGTACACTCCGAGTCCATCAAAACAGGCTGGGCAAACATGATCGGGTAAGTCTCTCTGTCTCTTTCTTTCTCGAGAAAAAAAAAAAAAAAAAGAATGGCCATTTTGCTTCCCCTCCCCAGCTCCCGCACCCCTCCATCGGCTCAATGCCAATGAAAGGAAAGAAAAAGGCACAATGTTTTATTGTTTGTCCCTAATTCGGCTTGGCCGTCATCATGGCATGGCTCCAAAAATAGGAACAAGGGCGCGGTTGCCATCTCGGTCGAAATTGGCTCGCAAGCACTCCTGTTCATCAATTGCCACCTTCGAGGTAAAATCCCCCCCCCCTTTTTTTTTGTCATTTATGCGTGCCACGGATTGGCTAATTTTGCACTTTTTTTTGCGTTTTTGCAGCGCATCAGACCAAGCTCAGTGAGCGCAATGCCAACGTCCAGCGGATCTTGTCGGAATTGCCCATTCGAAGGCACGCGCAGATGCACCATCACCATCACCACGACGACAGCGCCAACAACAACAACAAAACAGAGCTGCACGAGCATGCATCCTTGTGGAAGCAGGTGGTGAAAAAGGTTAGCAGCAAGGAATTCGGCAAAAAGAAAAAGCAACCCCAGCGAAACTCGACAACGTCCATTGCCACCCTCGAATCCAGGGCCACCGACGACGACAACACGACGGTCCTCGACCACTTTGACCACGTCTTTCTATTCGGTGACACCAATTATCGCATCGGCGCCGATCGTGACTTTGTGCTGCAGTGCCTGCAGAAGCGCGACATTGCTACGCTGCTCAAATTCGACCAATTGTCCGTCGAGCGCCAGCAGGGCGGCCCGCTCGCCGTTTTCAAGGAACATCCCATCTATTTTATGCCAACCTACAAGTTTGACACGAGCGACCAAGCCAGCGCCAGCTCCACCTCCACCACCACGCCCACACCCACAAGCACCACCGCACCAACGCCCACGCCAACTAGCACAAAGCCCGCCACCGCCCCCGCAAGCGTCAACACTACAGCAGCGACCGCCGCCGCGTCACCCAAATCCGCAGGCTCGTCATCCTCCTCCTTCTGGATCTCGTCGCCAAACGACGTGTCCATCAACGCGTCCATCACCTACGACACCAGCCCCAAGCAGCGTGTCCCGAGTAAGTAGCCACCTTTCCTCTTGCTCTGAAAATGATGATGCTGAACCTATTTTTTTTTAAAAAAAAAAATCTTTTTAGGCTGGACCGATCGTATTTTGTGGTATGATCGCGCGCGCCCCACAGGCAAGGTGCGTCGCGTGAAATCCGCAGCCGTCACACGCACGGTCCCCAATGCTGCTGCCGCGACAAATCAACAGCAGCAGCAGCAAAATGGCGCCGGCAAACCTGTGCAAAAGAAGATAATCACTCCCTGGCTCTCCATGAAGAAAAAGTCACCGTCCCTCCCCGCACGCCTCGTCAACAAGGACACTATCTGTTACCATTATGATGCTGTCATGGACCATCGTCTCGTAAGATTTACTTTTTGGAAAATGTCAAAAAAAATGGGCGACTGACCTCCTGATTTGCAAATTTAGGTTGGCGCAAGCGACCATTTCCCCGTCGTCGGCGTCTTTGGCGTCTGGTTCGATGACTGGCAGGCCGCGGCCCCACCCATGCCCAAGGCTAATTCCAAAAAGGCATGGCAAAAGTTGATGTCTTACTCATTCATACCCGTCAAAACGGCTGCTTAACGCAATTAAATAAACCAAAGAAGATACCATGGTCCTTGAGCGTCCACAGGTGACACCTTTGCGGCTTTTTACTGTATTAATAATGTAAAAAGAAACTGACCGCAGCTGTCGCAACAGGCAAAAGAAAACTCCATTCGCTTCTCATTCTCGATCCACAATTCATTCGCCTTGAAAGCAGGCTCTGCTATGATAGCTCATTCCTCATTGGCAAGGGCAATGCCTCGATGTGGTGCCCTGGTGCGGCGTGCGCGTGGTCTTTTCTTCGATTCTTCCTTTACGTAAACCTCTGCAAATGAATCAATCACAAGCGTCTGAGAAAAAATTGCACAAATGCCGCACAATTTTCATTTTTATTGTTGGGATTTTGCGCACACGCGCTTGATGATTCATCCATTGTTTTTTAAGTTTACGTACTGTACAGTACAGTATTTGTTCGCAAAGACGCAAACCATGATTGACATGTGCTGTTACGTACAGTATGATACTGTACAGTATTCGGTGAGTACAGTATCTGAAGGCTGAGGAGGCTGCGTGCTACAGTATGATACGTCGTACTGTACACTGCTGC
Organism: Gongronella butleri; assembly: GCA_025201375.1. Lineage (NCBI taxonomy): Eukaryota > Fungi > Mucoromycota > Mucoromycetes > Mucorales > Cunninghamellaceae > Gongronella > Gongronella butleri. Next base: position 407,627 of record JAIWZP010000017.1, read on the forward strand.
ACAAAAACTTGCACATTTGCCTTTTATTTATCATACTGTAAACACCAACAAAGAGGGTGTTTTTCAAAATTTGGCGGCCTGTTGTGCCTCCAGAAATTTTTTTACAGGCTGCTCGCCCGCCAATGAAACCTGCTTCACGGCGTAAACTGTAGCCCAGTGCTCAAGACGGACCCGCCCGATTTTTTTTCGACTCGAAAATGTCAAAAATCCCCTATTTTTACTATTTTGCGTTCATCTTGCCATCTGCATGGTTGACCCCGCTTAAAAAGAGCTGCATCGAATTCATCGCAACATTTGCAACAAAAAAGCTTAAACCCTCAAGGCGCTACAACCACTTTTGAAAAATTCAGGGGTCACTCAGGGGTCACTCATTTCAATCTCAGAAAATGCCAAATTTGGGAAATTTCGAACTCCGAGTGATCAATGCATCCCAAACAAGTAACTCCGACAATTTGTTATTGGCTGACAAAATGACAAGTTTCCCCAACTTTAGGAAAAATCCAAAGAGTGACGCATGAACGGCGATCGACTGAGAAAATTATCTACTTTGGGCAAGATTTTTTTGCAAAAATTTAAGGTTTGACACTTCCAAATTAAGGTGCGTACAGTAAATTGCCTGGAATTTTTTTTTGCACCGTATTTTTTTACATATTTTTTTATTTTGCACATTTTATGTACTGAGTGGTGGTGGTGGGCTGCAGCAGGCTGGTGGAATGACCGATGCAGAAAGTTAGAACCCAAGCTAGCGCGCCGCAAGTCATGCCATTAGGTGCTTTGCACCCCTTTTGTTAGTAAAACTGCAATAAAAATCGGGGATCGATTAGCCCGTTGACGAGTAAATTGCAATCAAAAATTTTGATGAAAAAATGAATTTTCTCTGCGATTTTTTTTAGCCATCCATCGATGAAACTGGTCTCATTCGACGGAGATGCAAGGGGGGCTTTCGACACTTTAAAAGCGCCGTGTGTTGTCTATTATATCATACTGTAATCCGTTGCAGTACGTAGAGAACATCGACGATGAAAAAAAAATGTAATGTTTGAACGGCTTTTTTCACAAGCGTACAGCACAAACTGCGAAGATCACACATCGGGCAAACAATCATTCCAGAAATGACGTCCGAGTTAGTCTGATTCGAATAGTGCAAATTTCATGGCGATCGAAGAAGAATTTTTTGACCAAGACATTGTTATATCATATCATAATTGTGGAAATGTCGACATTTTGGATTCATTTGCACAAGAGCACAACGACTCAACGGAGGACCTCAGCTCCTCAGGTATTCACCGCCATGTTACTGTACTACTGTAAAAAAAGACGCGACGAAATAATGGTCTATGATATCATATGATATGATATCATACGTACTGTTGTACTTTGCATAGAACTGTGCTGTAGGGCGATCGGGCAAGTCTTTTTGTTCAAAATTTGTCTAATTGTTTAAAACGCGTCTAGATAATCATTTGCAAACCAATTGATTACGTAATCGGGACCGAAGCAAAGACACGGGTATAAGGCCACAGTGTCTTCCCGGGAGACAATGTTCAGTGCAATTAAAAAGACTTTAAAGGCATAGATGTCCTATAAAATAAATGTTGATCTATCATACTAAGCACAGGCAACCAATTATGACCGACCTCCTTGTTTTAAATATTAACCCTCAGTAATGGTAAGCATATATTCTTGTACCATGTTCCCATCGTCGTTAAATTCGTCCATTGATAGCCACCTATTATGTCTGTTGTCATATCCAATCCATTTTACTCTGTATTGGATGCCATTAGGGGTATGACGATGATTAATAATCCTCTCAACCTCGTAATTACCGGTACTCTGATCGGCATCTTGCATTACCATCTCTTCTTCAACATTAGTGCTAACAATACAATTCCTCCCTTGTGCAAAAGCATCTTCAATAGTAAGATTAAAAAGCTCTTGTTGTATTGTCTCTATTTTCTCTTTATGCGCACGTCTGTCAGATATGCTCAAAATGTCGACGACATCATAAATAGAACTAGTAGAAGCAGTACCACCGTAATAATCAAAGTCTTTATGCATCCAAAATGTATGATGATCTGTTTGTTGAAGTTGTCCCATGGCAACAAACTTTTTCATGTTGCTTAAAACGCATGCCAACTTGAATTGTGCCGTAAAGACAGCAGTTTCAGATACGCGGATCACAGATTTGCCATTAAATCGATGAAAAAGGTGACCAAGCTTGTGAATCTAGTGAACAAGACAGAAAGACGGGACTAAAAGTACGGCTTTAATGGGGAAAAGAAAGATGAGAGGGAAGAGAAAGAGAGACTAAGGGAAGGCGAGCTTAAATAGAGGGGAATGGATGATTCAGGGTCAGACATTCAGCTGTGTGGCGATCTGACCGGAGTCTCGGGCTGTGCAAAGGGTCCGATTATGGGAATCAATGCATTGCATTAGGCACCCTTTGCATCCAGCGCGTCATGCTACACTAAGGGGCAATGTGAGTGCTAATGAGCATCACGCGTAGCCACAGCACATGCTGCTGATGCTGTGCTTTATGCACTAATATGGAGCGTGTGCTAGGAAAAGCAAGATGTCAGGCCCTGTGTGCGACCGAGAATGAATCTTGGCTGTGATCCGCTGCCTTGCATGCTCTAATGATCCATGTCAAGATTGACATTGCCCCCCACCAGGTCGGACATAGGTCTGACAACGAGCGAGGAAAAGAGGGGATCATGCTATGCGGGTATGATGTCCGAAGATGTGCGATCGGATTGGCAAGAATTGCATCAGCTACAGATGGAGCTGGAGATGCCCGCGCATAGGAGCAAGTCAAAAAATAGAATGAATTGGGTCTCTTGGGTATATCATACTGTATATGTTCCCTTTCAAAGAATGATAATGAGATGGTGAAATAGCCGATGTTCTTGTTCGTGCGTACTAGTGATTCTACACTCTGCAAGTATGTACAAAAAATAATAAAAGTAGTGGCAGGCATCTGCTGCATGGTTGTTGCAAGGATGGACCGAGTGGATGGATGTCCAAACTCGAAAAAGTGGCAGCGGACTTTTTTTTTTTTTTTTTATGGGAACGGGCCTTAGCGCTGGGCGCCGGGTTGCCCCCGCCAATAATTGTTGATTAGAGTCTTGCCATCAAAATTCTCTGCAGGAATCCACAGATTGTGCTTGCGTGAATAGCCTTTCCATTTGACATAATATTCGTATTGCCCTTTTTTCATTTCACGATGCGCGAGAATTTTTTCCACATGATAAGATTGGCCTCGCAATGGTGCAGGATCATCATTGTCGCTGTCCTCTTCCATAAGCGGGTCATGGGAAATGGGTTTCAATTGGTGTGGTGCGAAACGCTCCGGTAGGCGCTCATTGATGTGATAATTTTCAAGTCTATAGGAACCACCTCGTGTGCGTTCGACAACGCGGAAAGGACCATGATATTTGGGCTCCAATTTACGTGTGTAGAGGGGATCAGCAATTGCGACAAGGGAGCCTATTTGGAATTCCACCAATTTATGCTTCTTGTTGAAGCGCGCTTGGGCTGCCTCGCGCAGTTTGCGTTGACGACTGGCAATGGCCGGACGGATGACTTCTTGGATCTCACGGTAATGACGTTCGATGTCTTTGGGATCATATGTGTAAACCGGAATGTGTTTTTCAATCGTGTCCTTTAGGTCGGCATTGTGGTCAATGAAGCCATTGGCTCGACGTGCAAAAAACAGATCAAAAGGAGCACTGCCTGTGAGAGAATGAGGCTGCAAGTTGTAAAAATAGCTCACAGTGTCTACATATTCATCCCAATCTTGTAGGCGACTGTCGACCAGCTTGGCCAGCATGCGGGTGGTGGTCTGTACACTGCGCTCCGCAGCACCATTGCTGCGCGGCGAATAAGGCGTGATGAGGCGTGCATCAATCGAGCCGCATTGATGTATGAGCTTAACAAGCTGATTGACAAACTCTTGCCCATTATCTGAGCTGATGACACGTGGAAACCCAATACGTGTGAATATTTTAAGCAAAGTGCGAGCGACAGTGGGACCGGTTTTATCAGCAATGGGTTCCAGAACGACAAATTTGCTGAAAATGTCAATGACAAGAAGCATGTAATGATTGCCCGAGTGAGAAGTGGGAAATGCCCCCGCCAAATCTATCGCAATGTGCGCCAAAGGCTCGTGGGCCTCGATGCTTTTTAAGGGATGATATCCATGACGTGGAACAGAGAATTGTAAGCATTGTGGGCAGCCTTGGACATGATATACAGCGTCGGCTCGGAGAGTTGGCCAATCATAGCCCAGAAGGTGAATTGATTTGATCATGGCGTCTGCGCCAAAATGACCCTTCAGGTGCTGGTCGCGTATGAGCTGCTTTTTGAGTGCCTCATCTGTGGGCAAATGCTTTTTTTCTGTGTCTAGAACACGCGCAGCCCGAATGAGCGGAGGCTGAGAAGGTTTGTGGTACCATTCAGAGAAAAAAATATCTTCATCAACATTGACAGGGATCATGTCCGGGCAAAAAATGGGGGGTGCGGGAGGAAGATCTGTTTTTGATGAAACGCCGGCCAAGCGGGCATTTAAACCCGTCATGTCCATGTGGGGCGTAGGCTTATCGCCTTTTTTTCCCTTTTTTTTTCTTTTGGCACACCGGATGGGGGCTCTAGCTCAGAAAACGGCCTTCTTTGACTCACAAGCTCGTCCTGTTGGTCCTCAAACATACGAGATAAACTGTCAGCAATGAGGTTCAGCTTGCCCGGCAGGTGAACAACTTGAAAGTTATAGTCAAGCAGCGTTTCAAGCCAATTCGCCATGACAGCGTTGATTTCGGCTTGCGAATGCATGTATTGCAGAGCACGGTGATCTGAGAAGACGGTGAACGTGGCGCTCTGACCCCAGAGATACACACGGAATTTTTTCAGGGCAAAAACGAGGGCTAAGAGCTCACGACGCGTGCACGAGTAATTTTTTTCAGCTTTAGAGAGAGAACGCGAGACAAACGATATGTACAGTCGGCGGTCCGCCTGGTCAGGGTGCTCTTGGAACAAACAAGCACCAATGCCCGTGTTGGAAGCATCACACGCCACGAAAAATGGGCGATTGAAGTCTGGTTGGGACAACAAAGGCGCTGAAACCAGCATTTGCTTCAATTTGGTAAATGCGCGTGTATGCTCATCAGTCCAAAGATGAGTAATTTTTTTTTTCGTTGCGTAGGCGGTCCAGGCAATGTGTGACGGAAGACATTTGGGGCATGAATTCACGGAAATAGCCAGCAAAACCAAGCCAGCGCATGATATCTTTGCCGGAGCGTGGAATTTGCCATTGATCAAGGTTGACAAGTTTTGCAGGGTCAATGCGCTTCCCTTCACGCGAGACACAGAAGCCCAGGAGACGTACAGATGCGTGTGCAATGCGGCATTTGGATGGATTCAAGACGAGATTGGCATTTGTCAAGATTTGGATGACCTCGCAGACATGGCGCGTGTGCTCTTCGAGCGTGTTGCTGAAAATGATCAAATCATCAATAAAATTCAAGACGAAGGGTTTGTCACGAAGGAGGTATCCCATTGTCCGCTGGTATTGGCTCGAAATTTTTTTTAGGCCAAACGGACAAGCCAAAAATGCATATTGGCTGTTGCCAAAGGTGAAGGTGGTCTTGACGACGTCCTCGTCGGCGACCTTGAAGGCATGAAATGCGGACTTTAAATCCAGGCACGTGAAAATGCCATGATTGGCAATGCGATTAAAAATGGTGGAGACAACAAGAGGGATTTCAAAGTGATCATCTGGGATGAGGGCATTGAGAGCACGCGGATCCAAGCATACACGATACGCTATCGTTTGACCCAACATGTTGCGTTTAGGCACTATGGTCAGCGGTGAATTCCACGGATTGTCCGGCTCAGTGACACGGCGAATGAGACCGTCGTTTAGCCATGATTTGACTGTTTTTTCCACTTCCGGGTAGAGAGCAATTGGGATCGGATATTGCCGTCTATAGGCATGCTGGCCCGGGGGCGTCGGCAAAGTAACCAAAGCGCCAGGTGCATTGCAAAAAGAACCCGGTGGAATGGCCTGATTGGCGTCTAAAAAGGGCTGAATGCAAGCCATCATGCGTGCACGCTCTTGTTCGGTGCCCACGGGTGAATTGTCAACAGTGGGGAGCGCGTCGTCATTGGCCTCAGGGTCTGTTAAGCCTGTAACATTATGGCTTTTTTTATGAATGGGCTCTAAGCCATATAGACCAAGGCCTAGCTTGTGCCAGATGTCTGTACCAATGGAAACGTGGACCCCTTGGTGGGGCATGTCAAGGAGCTCTAGTGCATGAGTGAGCGTATTTTTCCCATGAATGATCTCGATGGGTTCTGTTGTGCCTAATCTGGGTTTGAAAACACCTGCAATGGCCGTATGGATGACACCATCTGTGGCAGGATAGACTTTTATTTTTCTTTGAGCTGCATATGAGGGAGAGATGAGTGTGCGATTGGCACCGCAGTCCACCAAAGCGAAAATGTCTTCACCCTGTAAAGTGATGGCAGTAAAAAATGAGTCTCCTAGAGAAAATTGGCGGATTCCCTTATCCACACACGCTTGCATGGTATACAGCAAGAGACGAGTGTGCGTGGATTGATCTTTGAGGTTACCCGATGTGTCCATGTCGCCGGTCATGCCAAGGTAAGCCTTGGTGGGCGCACTGGAGAGGTCATTGGCATGCAAAGCATCGCTAGCTGCGGCCGCGTTCATAGGGCGATTGTCCAAAACATGATTGGAGTGTTGCTTGGGACGTGCATTGGGGCAATGGCGGTAATGATTGCGACGATCAAAGGTGGGGTCGTCCGGAAACTGCACCATGCATTTAAAGCAATAATGATGCTGGCGAGGTGGGGAGGAATGTGGCTGGTCTTGATCAAATTGTGCCTGACGCACCGCGATGTGGCCCTGTTGGCCATTGTTGTAAGCCTGGCGAGGCTGCTGTGCGCCCTCGGCGTATCGTTGGTCTTGACGCGTGGGGATGTCGCCATTGTTGGCGCTCCCTTGGTTCTGCTGACGGCCTTGTTGCGGGTACGGACCCGTGTAGGACCTGCCACGATGGCCACGACCTCGACGATTGCGGTCATTGTTGTTTCTGTGGTCGTTGCTGCCCGAGAAACCGCCATTGGCATGGCCCTGGCCATTGTCATTGTTGTTGTTGTAACGTGGAGCGGGCTGGGAGCGGCCATTGTGAAGGTAGTAAGCCTCGTAATGGGCGCCTTTCTGGAAGAGACGGCCAAATCCTTGAATTTCCGCGAGCTTAGGATCCTCGGCGATGTTGAATCGCTGCAGGAACATTTCATGCGTCTTGCTGCTGCCAGCCAGGGTGGTGATGCATCGGTGTCCTTGTTGAGGAAGCTCGTCCACACCGGCCTTGCGCGCATATCGCGCATATCGGTCCAAATATTCGTCGATGAACATGCCCGGCTTGAGCTTCATGTTGTCCAGCAGCTGCTGGTAGTGGAGCGTGCGGGTGGAGCTGTCGAATAGGCGGGTGAGCGTGGGCTCAACATTGCCCAGCCATGTCCAATTCGCGGTGTCACGGCCCTTGACCTCCTCACGCCATTGAGAAAGATGAGCCTTTGTGAGCGCGGCGTCTGTCACGATCCAATTCGTGAGCATTGTCCACAACTCTTTTTTTTTTTCTTGCTCCCTTTCGCTCCTTTTTGTTTCCATTCCTTCTCTTTTCCTTTGGCAGCCGCCCAATTCCAACACCATCATCTGGCCATGGCTCGTGGCTTTCAAACGCACCCTCTCACAAGTTTGTAGCTGCTCTCCCCATCGAGCAATGGCCGATCTTCTCCTTTGCCCCGCTTTTTCTCCTTTTGCTGCGCCGCTGGAATCTCGATCTGTCTGTGCGCCAAGGCTGCAGACCAATTGGCCTTGTCGCACATAAAAGACCCGCCACTCTCCTTTTCCCCTTTTTTTTCTTTTCTTTTTTTCTTTACCCTTTCAACACCGTTTCTCCTCCTCTGAACCCCCCTCTTGCTATTACAATAAAACTCCTTGCTTGTTTGTCACCAATATCAAGATGCGTCCTACCAATAGAGTCCACGAGCGCCCCGCTCGCCATATCCGTGGCGCTGCTTCACGCCACGCACAACAACAACCACGTCGCGAACGTCTCGTTGTTAAACGGGCCGTCGACGTGGCCCGTCGCCGCCCCACTTTGCGTTCCGTGCTTGCGCCCGAGACGCTGGTCCGTTGGGCCCCAACGCCGCAGCAAGAGGACGGTCCAGCAGAGGATCGTCACAGCGTCGATGATTTGCTGCCAGGAATCGTCCAGGGCAATGCCGGCGCGAGCCATGACCGGCTTCAAATCGTCCAGAAATTCTTCCACGTCTTCGTAGAATTTGGTAATGGCCTTGCCCTTACGGTCTTGCTTTGCATCCTTGGACGCATTGTCATCCGACATGTCCTTGTGGTAGTCAAAGCGGAGGAGAGGGAGATCGTCGGGCAGGGCGCGCTTGCGCTTGTCTTGGCCCACCAGCGGGGCAGAGGCTGGTGCAGCAGGGAGTGACGCTTGGAGTGACGCTTGGACCTTGCACAGACTGTCTGAATAGGCAGCCGCCTCGGTCATACGCGCACAAAGGCGGTCGACTTCCTGCTGAGACGCGTGTGTTGCCTTGGCAAATGCAAAAGCCATTGAACAGGAATGGAGCTCGCGTTGAGCTTGCGCGACATGGGCAGCAATGGCATTGATTGCCTCTAAAGGCGAAGGAACGGAGGCACTAGGAGCCACAACAACAGATGGGGCAGGCACTGACGAGGCAGCACCCTCATGATGAGGGGCCTCAGTCACGGCCGCAATGGAAGAATTCAATGTGGAGGCAGCACCCAACATAGCCGGGGCCTCAGACATCTCAACATCCGCGTCCTGCACCAACGTGGACACGGAAACAGACCCATCATCAGAAGCAGGGTCTCGCAGTGAGAGCGCGAACAGACGGTCTTGCTGCTGTGACACAGCCGATGACGCAGAGGATGACGGGCTTGAACCCAGAGAGAGATCATTGGGTTGAGGCGCGCTATCGGTGGAAGCCGCCGATTGGTGCTCGAGAGGTTGCAGGTTGGTCATCAAGATCGAAAAAAAAAGAGTGTGCCGAATTGAGGACCAAAAAAAAAATATGTGCGTCGACTAGATGTAATAATCGGTGTCAGAAAAGAAGGTTGGTGCCACGTGAATAAGGTTCTGTCACGGGTGTCGTGGAAGGTGATAGGAGCGAGTGAGGGTGTTGAGAGGGGGATTGCAAAAAAAAAATGTGGTGTAGAATGATGGGTGGCAAACGTTGCAATCGAGGGAGAGAAGGAATACAAAAAAAATCACTGGGATGTAATGTATAAATAGGGATGAGAGAGTGTGTGAATCGAAGAACTCGTCAAAAAAAATGTGAATCTAGTGAACAAGACAGAAAGACGGGACTAAAAGTACGGCTTTAATGGGGAAAAGAAAGATGAGAGGGAAGAGAAAGAGAGACTAAGGGAAGGCGAGCTTAAATAGAGGGGAATGGATGATTCAGGGTCAGACATTCAGCTGTGTGGCGATCTGACCGGAGTCTCGGGCTGTGCAAAGGGTCCGATTATGGGAATCAATGCATTGCATTAGGCACCCTTTGCATCCAGCGCGTCATGCTACACTAAGGGGCAATGTGAGTGCTAATGAGCATCACGCGTAGCCACAGCACATGCTGCTGATGCTGTGCTTTATGCACTAATATGGAGCGTGTGCTAGGAAAAGCAAGATGTCAGGCCCTGTGTGCGACCGAGAATGAATCTTGGCTGTGATCCGCTGCCTTGCATGCTCTAATGATCCATGTCAAGATTGACAAAGCTCTCCAAAACGAGATTCTATAGATGACCTAAACCCGCCAAGCAGCTGGTTATAAGCTATCTCTTCTGCACTAAGATTTACACCTCTTGATCTTCTCACAGGAGTTACAAAGCTCTCAATCTGAAGATGGGGGTTCATGTGCAATATACGATTTATAAATAGGGTATATCCTCCATCCACACAAACGACATCAAAGCGACTTATTTTATCAGATAAATCCATCGAAACAAGCATCGAACCATCATTATTTGCAGCACATGGTGCAGCCTCTGAAACAAACAAAATCATGCTATTGATATCCATGCCTACCTGGGTGCGAAAGCCAGATTTCTTTAATTTGTAAGAATAATAATCAGCTCTCGATGATGCATTTATATAGGTTGCTCGTGAATCGTGACCATCAATCATCTTCGTTACATGTTTAAACTCGTTAGGATTCATTTCTCTTGCATACATTACTCTAATCTTTACATTCGAAAACATCACAGCTAGGCATTCATCTAATTTTTTATTTAGCCAGTCCACTTGCTTTGAATAAAAGACTTTGTAAATGGTATTGAAGGTGCTTTTGGGTATAAATTGCCCCATTTGATCCATGGACGCACCGGTCAATAGATGATACAATATCAAAAGGCCTTTCTCCACTCCACGATATGGTCCAGGATAATCTCTATTGCTAAATAATACTGTCAAAAAGAAATATACAGGTATATAGCCCAAACGTTCAAGCACGTAATTTTTTACCATCTCTATACCAAGTATTCCCTTTATTTCAGATCGATGGTTCTCTCTTTCAACAATGGGCCAGTCATCATTCAGAAATGACCAATATATTCTAACCAAATATTGAAATAACTGTCTAAGATCATCGTTCATCTTGCCTTTGATCTCATGTATAGTGCATTCAAATAAAGCCCCGTTTTAAAATGGTCACATGATTAATCATTTATGTGAAGAGCTATTTATAATCAAACGCCGACGACCAAGCAAGATTTGTAAAGTCTGTGCAATATGATGACCAACACTATTGTAAACTCTTTCCTTTATGAACATTCCCAATACCTAAACGACCTTTATGGTATTGACTACACAGAAAATTATGACAAACTTTATGGATGGACAGATTTTACGAGCATTTTCGTTGACAGCATTATGCTATGGTGCGCCTTTGACACGAATTGTGACGTTACCCAAAAGATCAAGTTCTTCATGGGTATCATCAAGAGCTGCTTGTTATCTGCCTTTGAAAATCATCAGTTTCGCATAAAATATATCAGAAAAGGCATATGGCAGAGCTTTGATCTCGCATCTGAGGAAATGGAAATGCGTCAATCATGGAATGAAGTAGGTTACCTTGGTATTAATGTCACGTTTCATAATATTAGCTTGAATGACGTACTTCATTCCTTGCAACAAGAGGCTCTCGCGAGATTGCATGAAAATAGGGTCTTAATTCGAAGTATCGATGTGACAGTTGATTGCGCACGCATTTCGACGCGTAAAATCATCGAAAAATACCTCCTGTCACGCAATCTTGCCACCATATTTGATATTGTGAATGACCGACGAAAAACTGGTGATAACTGCATCTCTTACCTAGGCAAGTGTCCCCAATTGAACAACGCAAATACTCGTACGAAAATCTATAACAAGTTCATTCAGGCCTTGGAAAGCACGCAAGTTCTTCAGCTCCTAGGATCACGTCTCAGCCATCTTGTTGCCAGTCCAGATACCTCATCCATGGAAAGACTAAAGCGTTTTCTAGGTGCTGGATATACTCGTATCGAATTAACCATCTACGGCAGCACGCTCTTTGCTCCCACCTCATACGAACATGCAATGAACAACTTGCTGGATGATCTTGCAGAATGCCCCACTTTCAATGTTCCCTTGTACGAGCAATGGCACAAGATTGTCAATAAGCTTTCCCAAGTTACTGCAGTGTACATCGAGAGTACAGGTACTTTTGCTTACTGTCATTGGTGGAACTCACTTACAAGGCGAATGCAGGGTATTTGTAAAGATAAAATTAGCAGAGATAAACTTGAGTGCTTGTTAGCCAACTTCAGCTTCAACGACAGAATTATCCACTGCTTCTTTATTGAGCAAATCACTGCTGACACCACCGGTAACAATCACTCGTATGACGTTATTAAACACGAGCGTTACCAAAGAGCTGAAGGATGTAACGCCATGACGTTGGTACCTGGTCTGTCCAATTCCTTGTTTCCTTCCCGTAGTCGTCTTCAAATAGAAAATATCAGCATGTTTGCCGACGTTGGCCTTGATATCTATAAGAACATCTACATCGAGTGGCCTAACCATCGCCTGGAAAATTCTATCAATCGCAGTTTGGCGCCGTTGGTCAAGATAGAAGATTCCTTTAGCATGTTATCCTTGACCAATGCGCTCCCAGAGTCATTGATCGTCATAAACAGCCCTCAGGTATCATCATACAGAGCTGATTATTCATGTCTTGCCATTGGTGAAACTTACACTGTAAATAAGTATGGATACGCGTCGTTCAGAAATAAAACGTATCTACATCTGGTCCTCAATAATGGCATTGTGAAAGCACGCTGCAGCAGTGATGAATTGCAAGGAGTAATCGAAGAAAATATCGCTGGAAATGTAGTCTTTAGCTTTATTGTTACTCGCAAGGTAAAAAGAACCGTTTACGTTAATATCATCTGATGCTGTAGGCGATCGGGCAAGTCTTTTTGTTCAAAATTTGTCTAATTGCTTAAAACGCGTCTAGATAATCATTTGCAAACCAATTGATTACGTAATCGGGACCGAAGCAAAGACACGGGTATAAGGCCACAGTGTCTTCCCGGGAGACAATGTTCAGTGCAATTAAAAAGACTTTAAAGGCATAGATGTCCTATAAAATAAATGTTGATCTATCATACTAAGCACAGGCAACCAATTATGACCGACCTCCTAGGTGGCATGCATCATGATACTGTAGCAAAGGGTTCTTCGTTACTTCGTTTGGTGACAAGAAGCAATCGAACTTCGAACCAGGCATACTGTACGATAAACGATATCATAGTTTTTTTTTGCCGCTACAGTAAATGACTCTTTTTTTTTTTTTTTTTTTTTTTTTTACAAAACTCGTTCATCGTTGCAGCCAGCTTTTGGGCAATGTCACACTCCACGCTAAATCGCCTGATCGCATGAAGTATCATATTTCAAGCTTCTGATGAGTGCATCAGCGCAGCTTTTTATGGTATTTGGTATATAGTATCATGAAATGACAACTTTCGTTGCCGATGGCCCAAGCAAGCAAGTATGATAATACTCGTGTATGATGGTCCAGTTTTTTTTTCTGAGACGAGCAAAACCAAACTTGCCAGTTGCCATGGATTTTTCAACTTGGATTTTTGATCGCTTGCAGCGCTGCCATTTTATGTTTTGCAGTTCAAAGCCCTGATTTTGAGCAGCTCAGGGGTCGATCCAGCGGAAATGATCCACTTTTTTAAGAGTTGTTCCTTTTCTCTGGTCCATGCTTGGTCCTTGCTTAGTCCTTGCCTGGTGCATGCATGCAACATTCTCGCTTACCCATCAGATGATATGATATGATAAAAAGCGTTGCACACAAGCCCCTTTTGTGCACCCACGCTGTCAATCGCCGCATGAAGCTCACGATTATTTGCAAAATGGTCGTGACACGACAGGGAAAAAAAAAAAAGTAATTTTATTTTGGAACGAGAAGACCACACGGTGGGCGGATCACGTAAAGGGCGATGATCTCCGGTGTCTTTTTTCCTGATCGGATACATGATTTTGAAATGGCGATGATGAGAGGCCTGTGCGCCCTGGACTGACGACCGGGAAGCAACGGGGGGAGCATATATTTATTATTAGCCATTTAAAATACAAGGAAGGTAGTGTACAAAGATATAGACAGATGAAAAAAGGAGGGAATCAACATAAGATATATATATAATAACAAAGGGAGCAATTGGGCGCGTGTTTTAGCGTCTTGGAGCTTTCTAAACTTGAGCGGTGGGGGGCATGATGGAGGTGCTTGTGGTGGCGGAATTGGCGGCGGCCAAGAGCGCGTCGTAGCTGGGCAGCGAATTACCGCTGTAGCTATAGAGTCTGCCTGTCCTGAGTGCCGTTGTGTATGAAGGGACACGTGTCAAATCGGCGCACATCCAGGGCAGCGTGTCATCGTCGGACGCGCTTGCCGAAGAGGCCGAGGACGACGCAATGCTGCTTGGTGATGACCTATCGGCGTCTTGGCTGTAAGGCAACGTGCGCCACGCGTCTTCATAGGCAGGCAGCGCATTGCCGTCTTCCTCGGGAATGGTCTCGACTAGGTGGATGGGCATGGACACGCGCAGCTCTATTGGTGAAAAAGTAAAAAAAAAAAAAAGAGTGAGCCATTGGACATGCTGAATCAGCAAAAACAAGGACAAGCGCATTTATAATTTGTGCGACGCTCTTTTTTTTTTTTTTTTTTTTTTTCTTACCAGAAATGTGGCCATCGGGATTCAGGAGGGCGACGGTGATTTTAAGTTTGTGGTACGCATGGATCAAGTCATTTTGGGTATCGACGTGCAGGTCGGCATTGGCATTGTCCTTGTTGGGGATGGGCACTTTGCACAGGAACGAGTTTCCCGAGGCAAAGACGGCAGACGGTTCTGCAGCAAGCGCGGTGTCCTTGACGGTGATCAATGTCTTGCTTTCGACGCTGGTGTGCGAGCCTGCCTTGAATTGGATATGTTGCTTGAGAGAGAGCTCAGCGTGCGCCACGGACACGTCCGGTGACAAGGGCAGGAGATCCAGGCGCACAGGGATGCATGACCCTGGCACGTACATTTGATGAGGGACTTGCACGCTATACAAGAGCTTGTTGGCCCATTCGTTCTGTACCTGCTGCGGCGCATCGACCACGGCATCATTGGCCAGCGGCACGCGGCTCACTTGAAACGGGCGTGACACTGAGATGGACGACGATAAAAAGGCAGGGCGCTCCGCATGCGCGCGGAGTTGGTACACGAGCGACGCAATCTCATGCTGAAACGATGCAGGCAGCTTCCCAGAAAGTGGCATTTCAAACGGAAAGCGGGTTTCGCCCTTTTCGAGGTATTGTGGTGTGGTCAGCAATTCCCATTCATGGTCTAGAATATGACGCTTGTCCTTAAAGTGGCGCTGCGTAGGCACTACCAAAAAAAATCATAGCAAGATCATGTCAGTAAAAGGGGGGGGCCAAATTTGCCACATGTCAGCCGGTTCATGTGATTTTTTTTGTTTGTTTCTTACCCTCCAGCCAATGCACATGGAGTTTGCCATTGAGCCTCATACGGATCGTCTTGATGCGCGTGGGTTCATGGCAGTCGACAATCAGCGTGCCGCGCAGCATGACGCCCGCAGCCTCCTCCTCTGAGCCATGGAACACAATATGATCTGTCTCCAATTCAATCTTCATGTCCACATCCTTGTTCGATGAGGATGAATGTGTGTTGAGAAACATGATAAAAAATACAAAAAAAAAAAAATGCAATTGAAGCGAGCGATGTAAAAAAAAAAAAAAAAAAAAAGTGAAAAAGAAAGAAGCAGATTTGAAAGCGATAGAAAAAGAAGGGGTAAAATGAATAAAAAGGGGGCTTATTGATTGCTGATCCTCTTTTTTTTTATCATGCGACAAGATGTCGGTGTTGAAATTAGGCAATGGCTCTAACAATTCGGCTGGGTGATCCCGGGGAATCTTTTTTTATGTTGCCTGTCAGCGGAAATCAGGTCAGCGAAAGGCAAATCATCCACCCGAAGGGCAAAAGGCATGTCCAAATTAGGCTGGCCCGTGCTACTTTTTCGCTTCACGTTGCCGATGGCATCCAATCATCCATGCAACAATAATCAGAAATGCTTAAACTTTATTTTTTCAAAAGAGCACGCGCATGCGCGACCAAAAAAAGGAGGCAAAAAGCACCAAAGGAGTCCATCTTTGGGCTCTAATCGTCCTGTTTTTTATTTTATTCTGTGCAATCCATGGCAGCGTGGTCGGACAAGAAGAGCCGATTCTGCTGCTCCATCAAGGGTCTATCGGCATCCTTATCGAGCGCGTCCGTGTTGGCCCACAGATGCTCAAACGCGTCGTCGTTGGATTCATCGACAGGCCTCTGCCACCGACCCTCGCGTAATAGCTTGTGGCGCTCTCGATCCTGCTCCATGCGGTGCAAAATGTCCGTCCGAGAGAAGCCTGGGGTATCGTCTTGCTGTGTGTCGCCGGATGATCTATACAAGCGGGTAAACATTATTGGAAACACGGTTTTTTTTTTGTTCTCTTTTGTGCTCTGACGTGCCACAATGGATCGGCCCACCATCTTTTTATTGTTTTTTAAGAAAATCTTACGTGTGTGTTCGTGCGTCCAAGACCTGCTCCGCCGCAGCAATGGTATCATGATCAAAATACTCTGTCCAGCCTTGCAAAAGCTGCAAAACAAAGACATTTGCATGAGCCCCTCATTTTTCTTTGCATTGTCACACATTCTCACCTTGCGCGTGCTTGCCACGTTGACAATGCCCTTGGCGGTGTCTGGTGCGACCGCACGAATGATGCGAGACACGTCGGGCTGCGTGAGCTTGACGTATTCGTGGTATTGAGCCTTGCGGCTGGCGGAAAGGATACTATCTAGAACGTACAGGATATTCAGGCGTGTGTTGATAGACGCCTGCGACCCCCAAAAAAGAAAGATATGCGACGTGAGCCTCCAATTCCGTTTTTTCTTGATTTTTCATTTCTTTTCTGCTTTTTTTTCGTACCGTGTCAAGCTCCTCCAGGAAGCAGCTGTATAGATCTTCGGACAGCTGGCGATATTTTAGAGCATAGCGTGTAGCTTTTTGAATAGACGTTTGCGACGCGTTGAGCTTTTTCAGCAACGCAATAAACTGGAGGCGACATTCGAACGGATCGCCCATGGTAAGAACAAAAAAATAAAAAACAGAGAAAACAAAAGGCGCAATTGGAAAAGTGCCCACAAAGGGAAATCCGCTTCGCGGACCTTTTTTATTGTGCAAAAAAGCATCTTTCACTTTGTTTCTGCATCTTTTTACCTTGTTTCTGCTCATCCCATGCATCGTACAAATATGGGCGTGGCCTTATTTGAAGAATTGACATGGTGACAAACGTCTAAAATCATTTCGTCGCGTTCAAAAGCCAATTGGGGCGAATTGAAGCGCGGAAATTCACCATCAACGCCATCTTGGCCTTTTTTCCGCGCGCTCCGTTTGTCCCTGTCTATTTTTCAGAGCAACGAGACCCACATGCCCATTGGCGAATTGAAAAGACTCTTAAGGAGCCTTTTAAGGCTTCCATGGGGGTAAGGTCAAGGGGGAAATGCGCCAAAATGCCCCCTTTCAAGTCTCGCGCGAGCATCCGCGGAGATTGAATTCCAGAATACAAAATGGCCTGATCGTGCAGTCCGATTTGCAGGTTTGCAGCTTGTTTCTTTGTCTTTCTCTTTTTTTTTTTCCCATGGACGTGTTCCATTGTCTATCGCATATCAAGGAGACGACGACGCAAGAGGATTTTGCCGTTGTTTTGCGTGTATTGAGCGCGCCTCGGTACATGGTGTCTTTGGGGCAAGTCGCGCAGCAGCTCAAGCCTATTTTGTCGCAGCCTGGGTGTGCTGCGCTGCAACCCGAGGTGGACGCCCTGCTTGCGCAGGCGGGGCGCGATAGTGTGTACGACAGCAAGGTGACGCGTGTCGCCGATACGTTTTCCTTGCTGCGACTGGTGTGGCAACAGCTTCCACGCGCGGAATTCGCCGCGTTTGTCGATTGCTTTGTGTTTGACGATCCGGAAGTCGCGCACGACGTGATTGTGCAGCGGCTCGAGACGTTTAAGCAGCGACTCGCGCCACCCTTTCGCGAAAAGCTGCAGGCGATTCTCGACCAGCAGGCGCACGGCCAATTGGACGATGACAATGGATTGGAGATGCTGGACATGGATGATGATCTTTTGGACGACGACATGGACGACTTGGACAACCATGGTACGAGACCGCAGCCGGGATTGCGCATCCACGAACAGATCAACAATCCATACGCGCCCAGTGCCTCTTTGGACGCGACGCGCGCCTCGGCCAGCGGCACAAGTGCATTAGCCCCTGAAATGCGCGCTCTCATCGACCAGGCGTGTCAACTCATGCACAACGAAACTGCTCTGTGCCAGCCATTCACGCAAATCATCGAATCTGACCAACTCAATGGTCTGCCCTTCTCAGACACCCTGATCCATATCTACCAATGGGTCCAGACCACACGCCCGTCGCTCTGGGACCCATTGAGCCCCATCCTCGAACAGATGCACAGCCTTCAAGGTAAAACAATTGAAAATGAAGAAAAAAAGACAAATGATCTCATGCCAAATGACTCTTTTTTTTTTCTTTTCGCAAATAGATACCTCCTCGGATCAATTCACGAGCTACGAAGAGTTTGTGCAAAGAACTTTCTTGGACGGCGAGGGTCAGGCTTATTTGGATGGCGAGATTGCTCAGGCGCAAATGAATGATATGCTCAACCACATGTCCATGTGAGAAACAGCAAGGCCAAAAAAAAGAGTCGTTGCCCCTTTTTGCAAATAATAAAGAACAAAGAATAAGATCGTTTTAATTGGATTGTAAGCAAGAAAAGATGGCGATTAGAATACAGGGGAGTAGGGAAAAAAGAGAGTTGGGAGCAAAATGGGCGTGTTTACACGATGGACTGGACGTATTGCACAAAACTGTTGGATTCTAGGTAGGGCAAGAGAATGGACAACAGGTAGGATGCGGCGGCGGCGAGCGCGCCAATGAGCAACGTCTGGAATGCGCCGGACATGGCATTCTTTGGGTTGATTAAGCGCGATTTCACATAGCCAAAGACAAGCAGGGTGATGGAGGTGACGATGATGGACACGAGCAGCGCCGTGTTGACGTCTTCCAGGAACACATATGGCGCGAGCGGGATGATGCCGCCCACAAAGTACGAAAACCCAATGGTCAGCGCCGACACCCAGCTGCGGCGCGGATCTGGCTTTTCCAACCCCAATTCAAACTTCATCATGAAATTCACGAATTGCTCGGGGTCTGCCTTGAGCTTGTCAATCAGCGGCTGAATCGTCACGCGATCCAATCCATACGGCTCCAAAATCTCAACAATCTCCTCCTCCTCGGCCATTGGACACTCAATCACCTCGCGCTCCTCGCGCTGACGCTCGGTCCGATAATGCTCGACTTCGCTGCGTCCAGCAAGGAACCCGCCCAACGCCATGCTGATACTCCCACTGAAAAAAACGTAAAAAAAAAAAAAACGTCAGGGCGGTGACATTTTTTTTCCATTTTTTACGCCTTATTTTTTTACCTGACGATTTCGGCAGCACCGCCATAGACCACAATCTTGGTGTTGCCCAGACTCGAGAGACCCGCTGCCAAGGCAAAGGGCACGGTCAAACCGTCTGCGCAAAAAAAAAAAAAAAAAAAAAAAAAAAAAAAAGTAAAAAATTTGAGTTGACCTGTCTGACCATAAGCCTAATTTGGATCCCTCCCCCGAAATGAAGCACAGAAGCAGAGCAACGATTTTTTTTTTTGTACCAGAGAGGCCAATAATGGTATCGCGCACGATTTCCGCAGAGTCAAAATGCTCTTCGCGGTGTTCGCCGGGGATAGCACCATAATCGCCCGTGCGGCCACGCAGTCTTGACAAGATCGACGACATGGCTTTTTGAAAAAGGAAGGAAAATGGGATATTTGAAAGAAGAGCGAGTTTTAGGGTGGGTGAAACCGTGATTTTTGTCTTTTTCCAAAAGCCGCAGGGCGAATCTCCCCGCCTCTGCTCGCGCGCACAGCCTTCGACCTGCAGCCCCAAACATGCCAAAAGAACGGAAAATCGCCTGAAAAGGGAAACCTGCCTTTCAATTCGTGTAAAAAGACCTCATTCCCATGATTTGGAGGCAAAAAGACGTAAAAGAGTCGCCCTGGTTGATTTTTTTTCTTTTTTTTTTTTGTCGTCAGTTTTTCTTGAAGCAATTGGCAACCAACGTGATCGATCCGCAGGTCATTGTGCCCCGCCCAGCGATCCTATTAAATTACGGTTTCACACCCTCGTCCTCTTTTTTTTTTTTACTTGTTTTCTCTCTCTTTCTTCATTTTCTTTGTTTTTTTTTTCTTTCCATTCGGACGCTGCTGCTCTTTCTATATACCAATCTTTTTTTTTAATCTCTAATTGGAAAACGTAAGGATATTTCTTGCATTTAACATGGCTGGGTCTTTTGGCTGACGGTCTCCTTTTTTATTTTCTTTCGCGGCCAGCCACAATGGATGCCCAAAGCGAACGCACCCCCTTGCTAACGCGCGTCACCTCCAATGACGACGTTTCAACTTCAAGGACATTGGCCACCAAGGAATCAGCGCTGACAAGGGGCCTTTTTTGGGTCTTGTGCATGTTTCTGTGGTGGCTAGATATCTCGGTCAACATGGTGGGCGGCTACATTGTTGAAAAACTCTACTACTAGCAGGCAGAGCATCATAAAAAAAATTGGGGTTACACAGAGCCCCAAACGTGCGCCAATGACCGCAGGCAAAAGGGCGAACATGGTCGGCATGCTGCATCAGGCGCTCATTGTTGGCCAGGTCGACACAATGAGACGCATGACTCGCATCTTGAGATCATCATTCTCTTGGAATTGCTTGAAACAGGGGACGACTTGAGGATGGCGCCAGCAAAAAAATCAGAAATTCATTAAAAGGATGCGTTGGCTCTTCTTTGGTCGCGCCATTGGGGGGGTGTTTGGTGACCGCGCGTTCCCTGCGCGTACAAAATCAGGAACCATTGGGATCAAAGGTGGGGTGTCAGTGCTGTGCGAGGCGGTGTGCGAGCGCAAAAGTGAGAATTTGCAAAAATCGTGAAATTGGTGAATCAAAAGAGCGGCATAGTCCTTGACGCCAAATGTATTTGATGAGTCAGATATTGTAGCTCAGGCAGCCAGGAGCGTGTGGCGCGTTTCATGCCGTCGTCACGATGCAATGACCAAAAAGTCAATAAAAATGCTTTCATCGCCAACGTTTCTGCTCCCCGCCCAATCGATCGCGCTTTTTTTTGTGTGGATGAACATGACAAGCGCATGCCAAAGCACACACAATACAGTTTCGGCGCTCTTCACCTCACTCAACGTTGAGCACTCGTAGTAAAATGGTTTTAAAAAAAGAGACATCAATTCGCGATTGCTAAAGTCACAACGATCAGATCTCTGTAAATCTTGACATGAATGCATCTTTGTCTTGCTCATCTAGGGGGGCTTGATTGTGGGATTTTTTGACAAAGCTCATCTGATAAAATTCACAAAACGGGTCATTTTTGACAATGAATTATTGGGACTCGCCAACTTCATGCTGCATGTTCCCCGAAACGGGCTCTCGGCAAAGCTCATTCCAAGCTCCGAAATCACGCCCCTGTAGGCCCCTTTTTGATTATTTTACGCGTTTCAATCCTAGACCGCTGCTCAAGGCCATGAGCGAGTATAGAAAACTTGGTCAAAGAATCGTAAATGCGGCGGGTGAGGTCTCAAGTGCGTTGACTCTTTTTAATTATGTTTTGCGCGTATCCATCGGCTCGGTTCCTAGTACGGACGTTACTCAATCACATGACAGATGCGCTATGCAAGCTTCGTTGGTCGCAGCAGATTTCTGGATCTTTTCTTCCTGTTTGCCATGTTTTGTTAAAAGACCGCCCTTTATGAGCAGTGACCGTCAAAACTCGGCCAGTAGCACCAAACATCGCGGTCTCATTGACCCAACCTGTATCTTTGATCCCGACATCATCCTTTTGCCTTCGCAGCAGGAAGGCTTCCGCCTGTTGTTCCCGGATTGGGGCGAAAAAAGCATCCTCGACCGCCCCACCATTATTGAAATGCAGAGGATGCTCAAGGGGGTCGATTTGACAAAGATCACGAAGCGCTCGGTTATCCTGGCGGACTATGCACTGACACCTTCGCCCTATTCGCCCTCGACACAAAAGGACTCAACACGTTTCCGAAAATACTCGCGTGTTCCACTCGATACACAAACAAACCACCTCACGCCGTCCATTGACAACGCTGACATAACAAGAAATGGGCGAGCTTTTGCATCGCGACAAGGTCGGGCCACGGCCAAAGACATTGCCGGTGCGATACATTACCTGAAAGGTTTCATAGCCGCTGGCACACCTCCCTCTTCTTTCTACATCTTTTCAGAAGGACTCATGGCTACGCGGCTGGCGGACGTTCATTTCGCCCCAAAGTCCAGCGAGCGTGAAACGCTTATAAAGGAGAGCGAAGACTGGCTCTCTAGTACCAATTTACCCTACCTAATCCTATGCGAGGCCATCGCCGTGGATCTCTTTGGCATCTCCTATTCTGACTTCCACACCGAGGCAGAAATCCCGCTAGAAATCCCGTTGGATCACACCATCAAAGACGCCGTGGCCCTCTTTGTCTTTGGCAAATCCGAGACACGCAACATCACGTTTCCCAAGCGCACCGTCACGCTCGAGGAACTCGTTGAAAAAGGCTACACCGTCGACCTATTTGAACGACATCCAATGTTTTCCGTCAACAATCACAAGATCACGATTGGCAAGTTCAGTTACAGGCACATGCTCATTGCTCTCTGCCTTTGTCCCGTCAAAAAGTCGGACGAGAGCTTCACCATTCCTCAAACCCCCGTGTACCAGTTGCTGTGCATCTATGCCTGTCTCTGTAGTACACCCGTCTCTTTCAAATTAGCCGTTGACATGGGCATTATCGACTATGACAACTTCACGGCCGTAAAACGCGTCTTGACGACCCATGACGGCTGGTGCTGCTCGGACGCGGTGACCAGCCAGCATGGCTATGAATACGCCAAACTGTGCCGCACGTTTTATGGCTGGCGACAGCGGATTAAGCGCGATTTCAGTAACAGCCTCACGCGCGACGCATTTGCCTTGCTGGTGACGATGACCGCACTAATTGTGTCTTTCACAGGCATCATCTCGGTAGCCCAAGCCTTTGCCAGTAATTGATGACACGTCAAATATCGTGTTTTGCCGCTGAAATAGTCCATCGACGTCATTTTTAATAAAATGTTGGTCGTGGATGCACAGTCTGGCTATTTTATTTTTTTTATTTTTATTTTATTTTTTTGGCTACAATTGGTTGATCAGGGCGCAATGCGAATTGCATGCTTCAGGAATTGTTTGTGTGAGAAAGGAAGCGGAAAGAGCCAAGCACGTATTTTGAACGCCAGTTTGTACAACAGCCACCGGTGTGACATCTTGTGCACACGATACTCAAAACCGCAATGCACTCTTCTTTCGCTTCAACCAAGTTTGCGTTTTTTCTTCCTTCGTCGTTTTTTTTTTTGCTTTTTTTTCGCCATCCATGGCTATTGACTCCCAGAACACCATGGACCACCAGAGCCCCGTGGATCGCACCAAGCACCGCGGCCTAATTGACCCAACCTGCATCTTTGATCCCGACATCATCCTTTTGCCTTCGCAGCAGGAAGGCTTCCGCCTGTTGTTCCCGGATTGGGGCGAAAAAAGCATCCTCGACCGCCCCACCATTATTGAAATGCAGAGGATGCTCAAGGGGGTCGATTTGACAAAGATCACGAAGCGCTCGGTTATCCTGGCGGATTATGCACTAACACCCTCACCAAATGCGCCCTCAACACAAAAGGACTCAACACGCTACCGAGAATATTCACGTATCCCACTCGACGCGCAGCCGGGTCCAACATCCTGGGGCACCATGGATACAAAAACGAATGGGCGAGCTTTTGAAGCACGACAAGGTCAAAAGGTCACTGTCAACGACATCATCGGCGTGGCACAATACCTGAAAGGCTGCATTGCGACCAGCAAAGGCAACTTTTATGGCGACAACGCAACTGGGTTGCTGGCGACGCGGCTCACAGACATTCAATTTGCTTTTGTGCCAAATGAGCGTGAAACGCTCAAAGAGAGCCTTTGCAAGGCGCAATCTGGAGGCGTGCAGGACAACATGGACGCGGCCGAAGCCATTCTGGTGGCCGTCGACTTCCAGCATTACGATGATGGTGATGACAGTGGTGGTTTTGTCTCACGTGCCGGGTTTTATAATATTGACTTTGCAAGAAACTACATCATGTTCGAAGACTACAAACTGGAAGATGCGGATATAAAGACAGTCGAGAATTGGCTCTCTGGTAGCATTCAGAGCTGTGTTCTATGTGAAATCATCGCCAGACATCTCTTTGGATACAGTGGATACGAGCGTGATCAAATAGCGCTGGATGGCACCATCAAGGACGCCGTGGTTCTCTCTCTCTTTGGTAGATCCAAGCCGCGCAAGCTCACGTTCCCCAAGCGCAAAGTCACGCTGGAAGAGCTCATTGCCAAGGGCTACAATATCGATATTTATGATATTCCAATGTTTTCAGTCAACGATGATCACAAGGTCTCGATAGGCAAGTTTAGCTACACGCAGATGTGTATTACCCTCTGCCTTTGGCCGGACAGGGACCTTGGCGACACATACGTGCCGTGCCCCATGCAGGACTTGCTGCGCATTTATGCTGGTCTCTTCAGCACACCCAGCTCTTTTAAATTGGCCGTCGACATGGGCATTATCGACTACGACAACTTCACGGCGGTGAAGCGCGCCTTAACGGACTATAGCATTCGGTGTGCATCGGACGCTGTGACTAGCCAGCATGGCTATGAATACGCCAAGTTATGCTATGATTTCCACAGTTGGCGGAAGAAAATCATGCGCGCTGCCTCACACGCAACCTGCTGGTGATTACGACGGCCTGGATTGGTTTCAATGGCTTTATTCAGGTGGCGCAAGGCTTTCTCAATCGTTGACACGCCATTTCTCGCAATACGTGAGAACATCCATCCTTTATCACCATTCCAGACACGACCATATTGAAATAGAGCATGTGTTACTTTTGTAAAAAAAAAAATCGAAGATGTAAATGCGTGTTCATGCGTATCTATGCGTCAAAATCGTTTGTTGCGCCAGGTTTTTTTTTTTTTTTGTTATAATAAAAGGTCACAAATCTATGGTTAAAAAGTGACACTTTTGGCCTGAAAGAATTTTCGATTTGTCGAAAAAAAAAGCATAAAACGCAAGGGATTAAGCCGTCCATTGTATTAAAGTTCAAGATTTTTGCAGATTTGAACGTTGTTTGCCAGATTGCTGCCCGACTCGACTAATTATTACGTCACTCTTGAAGAGCTTATTGAAAAGGGCTACAATGTCAACGTGAATTTTGTTGCACAATTTTCCGTTGACGACTGCAATATCTCTATTGGCAAGTTAAGTTATACGCAGATGTGCATTGCTTCTTCACTTTGCAACCAAAATATTAAGAATTTTACTGAAAATTCACCCGTGAAAGAGCTGCTGTGCATATATGGTAATCTCTGTAGCACACCCGGTTCTTTTAAATTGGCCATCGATATGGGGATCTTCGACTATGACAACTTCACGGATGTGACATCCATCATTTTCAACTACAGCCGTTGTATTTATCGTACGAACAACATGGCCAGTCATCACGGCTATGAATACGCCAAGCTGTGCATGACTTCTATAGCTGGCGCCAGCGGATTAAGCGTGATTTTAGCGACAGCCTCACGCGCAACGCGTTTGCCCTGCTTGTGACTATGACTGCCTTGATTGTCTCTTTCACAGGCATTACAGTATTCAAGTGGCCCAAGGTTCGTCAATCATTGACACATCAAATGCCATAGTTACATCATTGAAAGTAAAATCCATCAATACTGTATGACCTTGCCTTGTCAACTATGATTAAAATCAAGTGCCTACAGTATTTCTATACGCAAGATAAAATCGACGCTGGAAATCCAGGTACATATCATACGAGTCTGTGAGGCACAATCGATTCTGTGTCATATTTTTTATTTCACAAAACAAAAGGCTATACTGTTGTTGTTGGAAAGCAGTGCCTTCATACTAGCATCCAAAAAATCATTGGCGACTTTTCCTGAGAAAAAAAAAGTACAATAAAAACCATGAGTCAAGCTATCTATTTTGGAATGATTCAACAACTACGCCAATTTGATCAATTCTTGCCAGGTCGTTGCCAAAATCAAATGAATCCTACATCAATAGATAGCGACACGCTCAAGTATTTTTTTTTGTCCGCTAGACTTTCTCGATAGATGGATATTGTACTCGTGACAACATTTCAAATTAGATTTGATCGGCAACGGACAAGATAACACACAGCGTACTGACATGAGAAAAGATGCAGAATTTAATTCTCTGTCAAATAGTGAAAGCAGTTTCATTAGTACCCGATACAAACTGACAGAGCAATCAAAGTTTTAGCAAAAATCATCAAACTGTACGTGATTCGTCCCGCCATCAGACTATGTTATCTTCTTCAGCGAGAAAAAAAAACGAAAAGTGATTCAATTCGCTTACGATGTATGATAGACTTTGCTTATCATTATGTAATATTAGGTACATTTTTGCCGAATTTTGAATAATTCACTGGATATTCAGCGTGTGATGAGGATGATTCGGTCGAAAGCACGTTTACGTATCATACTTTGCTTAAAGGCGTGATAGAAATTTATCAGCACTCGTTTTGGAGCTTTCCGAGAAAAAAAACCCCACTCTTCACGTTTTTGGGGGTTACAAAAGGTGCTTTCAGTGCAAGAGCGGTGTCAAGAAGTGTCGAGAGAACCATTGGATGAGTTATGGGCCACATGGACACAAATGCAGTGCTGTCGAGGAATGAAAATAAATAGAACCGTGCTCAATCATCAATTGAGCCATTATCGAATACGATATCATAGTAAATGTGTGCTAAGATTAAGGCTTCCGTAGCATATTAGTACGCGGGCGAGGTCAAGGCGCCAGTGGCTAAGTAGTGTAGGGCAGTGCCTGACGTGCAGAGGCGCGTCTAGCGATGTGATTTTTTTTTATTTTTATTTTTTTCTGGCCAGCGCGTGCCCATATCCTGATCAAGTCAGCCCTGATTACACATGCCAACGGCTGCATCTTATCAAACACGCGTATGGGATAGCAAATGGCAGAACATGAAAAAAGCGGCTAGAAATCCCTAGTAAGGCTCAATTTGCAAGCTGTCAAAAGTCAGTGGAGCGCGTCTCGCGCACATCAAAATTTGGACGAGAGCGAGCTCCAAAACAGAAATCGAAAAAAATGTCTCCAATTTGGTCTCAAACTCACACTAAAGGAAGCCTGCATGGAGAAACGATGGGAAATGCCAAAAAAAAGAGCGCGGTCCATTGGCTCAGTGTCGAGCAATAAGCAATTTCAGCTTAAATTTCAACAGCGAATTGCTCGGGAAGCACCCGTCTAACAAGCTGCACCGACGCGTCCGTTAGCAAGAGAGGCGCCAGGTACATGGATTTGACTATAAACAGGTGCCTGGAACTCGACACCTGACGCGGTTTCTCACGCGTCGAAAATTATATATGATTTTGGCACCGCATCAAAAATGCCAAAGAGTCACTTTTTTCATTGATCACCTATACCCACGTACGCAGCGAGCCAGGCTCTTTCTAATGATGCTTGTTTTACAGAGATACATGCGTTTTTCGTTGAGATGGCCTTGTGTCGAAAATAAAACGTTAAACGCGAATTACGCCGAAATCTGCCAATGGACCCCCTGGTTTTTAATCGATTTTCGCCGGTGAATGTGACCTGTGTACTATGTGGTTGTATGGCGTGGCGATCTGGGGACCTAAATTTCGTCAATTTCAAATGGTCGACTGCACCCCTAGGAAAATCCGTGATTTTTACTGATTTTCGAAAATGGCCATTGCGCAGCGTCTAATGATCGCAATGGCGCAAGAGTGGGCTCAATCGAACGCGAAAGCGTCGTTTTATCGGTTCCAGCAGCTTAGGTGTCCTTGGAAATAGTGAACACACTGACAAGCAACCAGAAAACAGCTAAAATGGCACACTTGTGATTTACTCGACCGTCCCTTGATCAATCTGCATTTTTCAACGGACAACATGCGAAGACAGTAAGAGGAGACCAAAAAATAAGCAGCAAGCCGGATGGGTTTATCAGCCCCGTAGCATCAAAAAAGACAAAAAAGCCAAAAAACATCAACGTTAAAGAGGGCCCTGATCTCTATCAAATTTGGACCCGTTGTCCTTTGAACATCTGGCGTTCATTTTTCCCCTACAAGCTAAAGGGTAAGCCGCTGACCTTTTCCGTAATCATTCGCCATACGACGCCAAAAAAAAAAGGCGCTTTGACGCGCGGCGCGACGGGGACGCCGCGCGAAAGAGGCTCTTTTTGTTTTGGACACAACCAGATTATTTTATACAAATGAGAATATACAGTAGGAAGGGATTCAAGCTGAGGCGGTGTTTTTGGCGTCGATTTGCGCGGTCAGGTGCTTTGTGATGCCTTGGAATATGGAAAAGAGTTCGGAGTTTCTGAACGAGTGGACGTAGGCGTCTGGCCCGTCCGCGTCGACGGCCATGGTGAAGGCAGGGTCGATGGGGACACGGCCGAGGAAATCGATGCCGTATTCCTTGGCCATGGATTCGCCTCCGCCCGATGAGAAGATATTGGTGCAGTCCTTGCAGTGCGGGCAAATGTAGCCGCTCATGTTCTCGACGACGCCCAAGATCGGCAGCTTGACCTTGCTGCAGAACGACAATTCCTTGCGCACATCCGAAATGGCGACCTGCTGCGGCGTCGTCACAATCACCGCGCCGTCAGGCTCAAATTCCTTCAAATACTCCACAACGCTGATGTGCTCGTCCGACGTGCCAGGAGGGGTATCAATCAGCAGGTAGTCCAGGTCGCCCCAATACACATCCTGCAGAAATTGTTTAATCATCGCTAGAAAAAAAAAACCAAAAAAAATGAATTTGTGAGCCTTTATCCTAGGTTCAAGTGTCCAATTGACCCCATGGTGCGCTCAAAGGCGTCTCTTGCTTACCATTTTTCTTGGGTCCACGCCACACAACCGAGTCGTTCTTGCTGGAAAGCAGAAATCCGATCGACATGCATGACAAGCGCTTAGATTCGTCGACGTACACGGGCACCCAGCTAAACAAACGTGTTGTGAGCAAAAAGGAAAAGGAATTGGCGCTTCCCTCCCCACTTTTTTTCTGTTTTTGCCCTTACCCTTGGGACGCTTGGTGGACCTTTTTGCCGTCCAGGCCAAACATACGCGGCACGCTGGGCCCTGTAAGGTCGACATCTAAAACCCCCACCTTGTATCCTTGATCGACAAGGGACACGGCCAGCTGCGTCGTCACCGACGACTTGCCCACACCGCCCTTGCCGGACAGCACAAGCACAATGTGTTTCACCTTGGACAAGTGAGAGGACTCGGACATTATAAAGAAAAAACGCAATAAAAGAAGAAAGAAAGTGGACAAAGGCAGAAAAGAGAGGCTGTCGAAGATGACAAAAAGTAAGCTCAACACGATTTGTCATGCGACTTTAAGCTCCGCTTGATCTGAAATCTGATCAAAATGGGTATTTTGTTGTCTCCTCACGTCCATCCCATGGAGCAATGGTCGTGATGGCCCCCGCGCGACCAGCAAAGGCACCATGTCATGGCATTGATTTATTTCTCATAGAGAAAGAGTTGCGTTGGCAGTCAAATTCGAGCAACTGAGCGGGGGGTGTGTAGCACTTTTGCTTTTTTTTACTCACTTTTCATGACGCGGATGGCCAAAAGCAAGCTAAAGCAAGCAAGCGCGAGAGATTGAAGGGCCCTTGTCAAAACCATGAGATCGGATGAGTCACGCTGGGCGGCATGGTGGTCAGGAGTAAAAAAGGTAAAAGAAGGGGGGAGAACGGGAAGGGGGTTGTCTGGCAGGCCAAGGGATTCAGTCTAGCCAGTGCGACGCGCTGATTGGCTCGACTGCGCCCGGCGTCTTGGACCCTTTTCTTACATAAACCCTTTTTTACATTGATTTTTTTTAATTCTTTATTACTTTTTCTTTTAAAATTACTTTTTCTTTTTGTCATTGGTTGCTGTTTGAAAGATGCAAGTGAAGAATATCTGCTGCATTGGTGCTGGTTATGTTGGTAAAGTCGAGATCAAGGGTGGCGTGTAGCGGCCATTGAATGTGCATTTTTGCTTTTTTAGGTGGTCCCACATGTGCGGTGATTGCCAAGATGTGTCCCGACATCACCGTGACCATTGTCGACGTCAACCAGACGCGCATTGATGCGTGGAACTCGTCTCAATTGCCTATTTACGAGCCGGGGCTCGATGACGTTGTGCGCGCGTGTCGTGGCAAGAATCTGTTCTTTTCAACGGATGTCGACAAGGCCATTGACGCTGCCGAGCTCATTTTTGTCTCTGTCAACACGCCCACCAAGAAATCCGGCATGGGTGGCGGACGCGCTGCGGATCTTGCGTAAAAAAAATCACGAAAAATGGGGTGAAAATGGGTGAAAAATGAACAAAACACTGACTGTTCGTGCTTTTTTGACGGTTTAGCTACGTGCTGAGCGCGACGCGTCGCATTGCCGAGGTGGCCAAGTCGTCCAAGATTGTTGTTGAAAAGTCGACGGTGCCGTGTCGCACTGCCGAGAGCATGCGCGCGGTGTTGGAGGCCAATGGCACGCCCGACGTCCGCTTTGATATCCTGTCGAACCCCGAGTTCCTTGCGGAGGGCACGGCCATCCAAGATTTGCACTGCCCGGACCGTGTGTTGATTGGCGCCATGCAGACGCCTGATGGACTCGCTGCGCAGCAAGCACTTGTCAATGTATACAGGCAATGGGTCCCCGAGGACCGCATCATTACCACCAATCTTTGGTCGTCGGAATTGTCCAAGCTCGTAAGCAAGCAAAAAAAGAAAAAGAAAAAAAAAAGACACTTTTTTTTCCCATTTTACGGGTTTTCATTCTTTTTTCTCCCATTCTTTTTTTTCAGGCGGCGAATGCGTTGTTGGCGCAGCGGATCTCGTCGATCAATGCGCTTTCTGCGATTTGCGAGGCGACGGGCGCGGATGTGGACGAGGTGGCGCATGCGTGCGGGCGCGACTCGCGACTTGGCAGCAAATTCCTCAAGGCATCTGTTGGCTTTGGCGGGTCGTGTTTCCAAAAGGATATTTTGAACCTGGTATACCTTGCGGAGCAATTGCACCTGCCGGAGGTGGCGGCGTACTGGCACCAGGTGATTGCGATGAACGAGCACCAAAAGAAGCGATTCGTTCGCACGATTCTTTCGTCGCTTTTCAACACCATCACCAACAAAAAGATATGCGTGCTTGGTTTTGCGTTTAAAAAGGATACGGGCGACACACGCGAATCGGCGGCCATCACGATCATCCGCGATTTATTGGTGGAACAGGCGCGCGTCGCGATTTACGATCCGCAGGTGCGCCCCGAGCAGATCCGGATGGATCTTGCCGAGCCCGGCATCGTCGACGACACGCTCCAGCAAGTGACCATTTGTGACAATGCGTATGCGGCAGCCAAGGACGCCGACGCCGTGCTTGTCGTCACGGAATGGGACGAATTCCGTGAATTGGATTACGATCGCATCTACAAGAACATGAACAAGCCCGCATTTCTGTTTGATGGGCGGCTGATGCTTCCTGCTGACAAGTTGCAGACTATTGGATTCAACTTTATGGCCATTGGCAAGAGCCATGGCACAATGGCGTGAAAAAAAAAAGAGAAAAAAGAGGAAAAAAATGCAATGACAATGCAAGCCAAATAAAAAAAATAAGCTTTCAAACGTGGTTGTCCTTTTTGTGCAACGTCGGGGCGAACCCAAAAAGGGCAGGGTGTGTCGGAAAAGGCCCCATTCCATTTTTTTTCCTCTTCTTTTTCTTTTTTTTTCCCTTGGAGCCCGTCCCTCCCCCTCTGTTTCTTACTTTCTTGCCCCTCCTCTTCTCCCTATTCAAAGAGCAGAAAAATAGCACAATAGAGAACGAGGTGGTCCCTCTCTTTACCCCCCTGTTGCTTGCCTTTTTATTACAAGTTGTTCTTGCTCTTTGTGTGGTTTGTCATTCTTTTCTCATTTTTTATCAATTTTGCTATGCTTCAACCGTGGCCTCTTGCCATCTTGCTGCCAGACAAGCCGCCGTCCATGTTTTCTGCGGCACCTACAGCGACAACAGCGTCAACAACGCAAGATAGAAAGCGCGCACGCGCCACATCGTCCAATTCACAGCGACCAACAAGCCTTGCTCGCACGTTACCGCCCTCAGACGTCGCGCTGTCGCCCCTACAAAAGGTGCGGCGCACACTCGACACGGTGGTCGACAATGGCTCGGAGCGCGTGGACCTCAGGTAAAGAAAGGGTGGGTGGATGCCGGAAAACGTCCTATTTGTGAGAAATTGGGTGACCGTTTTGTCTCACCCGATCCCATTTTTGTTTCTTTACGCGCAACACTTTTTTTTAACATCCCCCCTTTGCTGGGACCTAGCCATTTGGATTTGGAGGAAATCCCCGATGACATTGCCGAGCTCAAGCACATTACTGTACTTTGCAAAGACAGAGTCAAGCGAGCGTCGCTTCAACTCTATTTATTCGGCAACCAGCTGCGCTCCCTATCGCCTGCGCTCTTTCTCCTGGACAACCTGACGGTCCTTAGCCTGCGTACGTTGCAATCACAACTTTATGCAGCCCAAAACTCATTTTTTTCTTTTTTTTTTTTTTCTTGTGATCCTAGGTCACAATTTGTTGACAAGCATCCCTCCCGACATCATCCGCCTCAAGCAGCTTGTGGAGCTATCGGTGGGCAACAATAGCCTTTTGTTTTTGCCTGGCGAGCTGCTTCAATTGGAACATTTGCAACTTTTGTCGGTGAGCACGAATCCGCTGCTGCCGGCGCCTCGCCCCTCGGGTGTTTCTCGTTCCAACAATGATCATGACCAAGACGACGATGCCATGTATGTACGACCGGGGCGCTTGTGTCACCGGATGCCGAGTCTGTGTGAGCTTGCCGCGCGCGCCCTGCATCAACATGAGATGATACCCACTGCCTCCTCCAGCAACCTGCCGCTCGTCATCCACCACTCGCTCACTACGCTGCCGTCCGAGTGTGTCGTGTGCAAAACGCGCTTTTTACAGCCCACCATCGAGGAAATGATCTGGGTCGATGTTGCCAGTGCACTAAAAGTGCCATTGCTCTTCCGCTTTTGCTCGCTCACATGCTGCCGCCGCTATTCCCCCAAGCCAGCACGTCCACGGCTTGCTTTGTTGCCCTCTAGTTGATTCTTTTTTTTTTTTTGTCGTGATTCCCCCCTTCTCTTTCTATTTTTCCTCCTATATTATTTTCATCTCGATACCTCTCTTTTTTTTCTTGCAATGCAATACAAAAAAAATCCTCCCCCCTTTTTTTTTTTGATAGCCAACGCTGGGATGGACCAATCAATGAGATGGATGGATGAGCGATGGGATAGCCATTTTGGTCGTTTTGCCATAAATTGAGCTTGTCCGGCGAGCAAAGCAAGTCCGAGACATGCCATGAGCCAATGAGAGTGCGTGGAGATGAATTGAGTGGACGAGTGGCCAATGATGTGACGAGAAGCGTCCATTTAGCCATGCGGATGGGAAATGCGACCAATTCATCCCTCCCTTTCTCAAATCACACCTCACCCACAATGTAAGTTAACCTGGTCCGGCGAAAAGGGTCGGACCCGCTACACACAAAAAAAAATTTTTTGAGGTGCTTACCCAGCATTTTATTTTCATACAATCCAGGGTCAATCTCTCCATCCAAAAGCGCCTTGCCTCCAAAGTTCTCGGCTGTGGCCAACGCAAGATCTGGTTGGACCCCAATGAAGTCACCGAGATCTCCAATGCCAACTCTCGTAAGTCCCATCCTTCATGCAAAAAGGAAAAAAATGAGGAAAAAGGCGCTGATTTTCCCTGTTTTAATTTTTTTTTTCTAGGTGCCAACATCCGCAAGCTTGTCAAGGACGGCCTGATCATCCGCAAGCCCGAGATTGGTGCGTCGCGCGAGCGTTTCCGTGAGCGCCTCGAGGCCAAGCGTCTTGGCCGCCACATGGGCCATGGTAAGCGCAAGGGTACAGCCAATGCGCGCATGGGCACGCAGACGCTGTGGATGCGCCGCATGCGTGTGCTCCGCCGCCTTCTCCGCAAGTATCGCGAGGCAGGCAAGATCGACAAGCACCTGTACCACAACCTCTACCTGAAATCCAAGGGCAATGGCTTCAAGAACAAGCGTGTCCTCATGGAATACATCCACAAGGCCAAGGCTGAGCAAGTGCGTGCCAAGAACCTTGCCGAACAGGCCGCCGCGCTTCGCGCAAAGAACAAGGCTCTGCGCCAGCGCCAGGCTGAGAAGAAGGCTGCAAAGACCAACGCCTAAAGCGCCCAAATTTCCTCTTTTTGTTTATGACATTGTTTCATTATATCCGCTCGCCTGTCCTTTTTTTCTTTTTACCACGCGTCGCCACGCGACGCATGACGCGCACGCCTCCCAATCCCCACACGTAAACAATAAATAAAAAAAAAGTGATCATCCCCACCATGTTGCATTAAAAAGACGGCACAACCGGTGCACGATTTCGTGAGGCGTGTATAAATGAATGGTTGTTCCGAGTGGCACAAGAGCATGACCAATGGCGTCATCGCCCTTTGTTTTAAACAAAAAAATACGCGCACGATCGGCTTTGTCTGATTCTTTGTTCCAATGAATCCAATGGCCTCCTTTAGCAACTGTGCCAAGGACGAAAAAAAATAGAAATAGGACCATGCGTGGCGTCAAAATATCCCAAGGAGCCCCTTCATTGGTGTCGAAGGGATGCATTTCATGGATCCAAAATGGACACTTTGGCACAATTGGCACAATTGGGCATGCCGCAGACCTGCTTTCTGTTCTTTATTTTTAAAAAGAATGTCGCCATCATTTGATGCAAACAAATACAACGAGACCCTTTTGTTTCAATGACCCAACCAAAGGAAAATGGCCATGAAATAGAAAAAAAAGGAGTGAAATGGACGCCGTTTTGCTCCCTGCATCCATTGGGTGGCCAGTGATCACATGGGCAAGGCCATTCATCGGGGGGAACGGGAGAATGAGGGATGCACGGAGCGAGCGAAAAAAAAAACTTGGCCGGAAAGGGCTGCAATTTGCGAAAACGAAAAAAAAAGCTATAATTGGGGTCCAGCTCGTTTTTTTTTTCCTACGTCTTTTTTTTTTTTTTTTCCTCTCTTTCTTTTGCCGTTTTTTCTTACTTTTTTTGCTTGTTGTACTTTTATGCACCCCAAGACTCATTTCTCGCTTGTTGGGAAGCAACTCGAGTCGTCGCTATGGCACCAGCAGCGAGCTGTGAGGCCGGCGCTCGTACCAATTGTGCGGCCGTGGCAGCGAAACAACCACGCCGCTGCTGTGGTCGAGTGGACGCCGCCGCCCACACCGTCCACGACCACAACGACCACAACGACCACCCCAACGACCACTTTTGATACCAGCCACCTGCAACACCAGCCAGCCCGCGTCGCTTCGAATAGCAGCAGTGCTGTTGCCGAGCCCACAACGACGACAACGGGCCCAGCAGCGCCTACCCGGCTTGCACCGCTGCCATTGTATGATTTTTTTCAAAAGAATCCATCGGATCGGCCCAATTTTGTGTTTGCGCACGGCGCCTCCGGGTTTGCCAAGCGGCGCACCAAGCTCCATCGCAAGCCGTATCATCTGCCTCAGCAGGACGATCTCATCTACAGCGAGCAGATGGGCGAGGATGCGTTTTTCCGACGAAATGATGCCATTGGCGTCGCCGACGGCGTAGGCGGCTGGGCGGGCACGAATCAAGGTAAAGAAAAGAAAAAAAAATGGCCAATTGGCCCCCACCGGTTCACTGTCAATCGCAAAAACAAAAAAAAAAAAGTGGACAAACGGGCTCATTGTTTTGCCCATTTCATCATTAGCTGCCGACCCTGCGTATTTTGCGCGCCAAATGATGCACCACGCGTACGTCGAGCTCGAGCGCTTTGACAATGTCGATGATCCGTGCTTTTACAACTATGACGACGTCGACCCGGTGCAAATCTTGCAAAAGAGCTATGACGAAAGCATGCAACAAGCACAACTCCAGGTAAAAAAATAAAAATAAAAACAAAAACGTGGCTCATCTTGCATTTTATCCTGCCTTTTGTGTCCCACGCATACACACTCACACACGCCATGTTCTTTTTTTTTTTCTTTCTTTTACTAGGGCATTGTTGGCTCCTGTACGGCATGCCTTGCCGTGCTGCGTCACGATGAATTGCGCATTGCCAACCTAGGCGATTGTGGTATTTCTGTTATTCGTCAAAATGACTATGTGTTCCGCAGCGAGGAACAGCAGCACTCGTTCAACTTTCCGTACCAATTGGGCACAGGTTCACCTGATCAGCCCAAAGATGCACACGTAAAAAAACGAAAACCGGGTTGTAAAAGAAAAAAAATTCTTATTTTTTGCCATTTTTTTTCCAGGTGTTTAATATCAAGGTGGAGAAAAACGACATCATCATCATGGGCACGGACGGGCTGTATGACAATTTGTTTGACAAGGACATTTTATCGATCATCCGGTCGCAAATCACGCCATACATGCACCCCGGATCCAACAAGGTATTCCAATTCGAGCCGCAGCGACTGTCGGACGCGCTCGCCATGCGCGCAAAGACCGTCAGCGACAACAAGCGCAACATAGACAGTCCCTTTCAGACACGCGCCATGGATGAGGGCTTTTACTACCAGGTACGAGCGCGCAGTACAAAAAAAACGATGATTTTCCTGAAATTGATCCCTTTTTTCTTTTTCAACTCCCAGGGTGGCAAGAAGGATGACATTTCCGTGGTGGTTGCAGTGGTGCGCGACAGTGAGGACTCGCCCAATCGACGATGACATCACGTTCTTTGCGCCATGTTTGCTCTTTTTACCCCTCTCTTCATCTACCTTTATTGCCATGTATCATCATCTTTTACCCCTCCCCCTTTGCCCCTTTTCTTCTCATTCATTTCTCTTTGTTGTAAATACGTAATGCCCCTCATACCCGCCTGTCACATGCCGCTCTTTCCTCTTTTTGCTCTGTTTCGTCACACGCCCCCTTGTTTTTGCCTTCCTTGGCTAGCCCTACATCCCCATAAATCAAGATAAAAAGTTCAATTACTCTACACGTCGCATCGTTTTTTTATTGCAAAAGAACCAGCGGTCAGGATGGCATCGCGTAAAAAAAAAAATTAGAAAAAAGGAAGAAAAAAAATAGGAGGGCGTGGGGGAGGAGGGGAAACCAAGGGGCGGCGCGCTTGGCTGAGCGACCCGCACGGCACGCGGCCAGGTTACTTTTCGAAGTGAGGCAAAACGTGCTGGGTGGACGCATTGGCGGATTTTTTTTTCTTTTCTACACAGACCCAGCTCTCTAAAACGCATTGCATGAATCCACGTACAAAAAAAGGTTATCCACGATGAACAAAGGGGGGCATGCGCATCCTCAAGCAATGGTTAAAAAGGAGAAAAACGCATCTCAGGAGCGGCCATGAGTACAACAGCACTCCAATTTTTTTTAGGGGGAAACAAGGGATCCGTGTTTTTTTTTTGGCTTTTTTTACCAGAGGAACGAGGGAATCAGGGTTGTTTGTTCCATCATCCATGAGGCCTGGCTCTCATCTGGTTCTCCTTGCGTCAAGAGGTGAGCATGAAAAAGTGCAACACGCGGGCCAGGCTCTTTTTTTTCGCCTCCCTTTTGTCGGCGTGCACGCCATTCAATTTCGCGATCAACACGACCCGTTGACCCCGAGCGGAGAGTGCAATTGACTTGGTCATGGCTCCGCTCGCGCTCCTAAGGTGCCTTTTTTACGACTCCCTGACCCTTGGTCTGCGTCGTAAAAAAAAAAGGGGGGGGAACGAGCAAATGGCACACACGACGAGGAGACGACAATTTTTTTTTAGTTGAGGAGTTGCCCATTCATATTTCATTTTGTGCAAAAAGTCTAATTGAAAAAAAAAGGAAACACGCGTCCATGGACAGTTAAACATGGCGCGCGGCCATGGGATTTTCCCCCAAGAAACAAGGCACACCCAAGATTAAATACACATTGGACACGGTCTTGTGTCCAACAAGGATCATGCAAGGATGATGTCCATTGGGCTCCTCTTTGCAAGCGGCTCCGTTCACGATTTTTATATCTACAGGTGTCATTTTACACAATATTCACATACACACGCACACACACAGAGAGAGAGATGCAAAAAAAGGGGGGGCATTCACCGGCGAGATAGGCAACATTTATGGGTTTATCCTTTAGGTCTTGCTTTCTTCCCCCTCTATTTTCTCTTTTTTTTTCCCTTTTCCCCTTGTTTGCAA
The DNA here is from genome assembly GCA_025201375.1 of Gongronella butleri. Classification (NCBI taxonomy): domain Eukaryota; kingdom Fungi; phylum Mucoromycota; class Mucoromycetes; order Mucorales; family Cunninghamellaceae; genus Gongronella; species Gongronella butleri. The sequence continues at coordinate 445,785 of JAIWZP010000017.1, forward strand.
CTTTCATGACGTTGACCGTGGACATGAATCGTCAGCACTGGCATCATTACGATGAATCGGATGCTGCGGCATGGGACCAGTCCACCGAGGCATATGGCCATGCCCAAGGGACGCGGCACCAGCAGCAACAACATCAGCAACAGCAACAACAGCATGATTACGAAGCGCAAAATACCATTGGCGCCGAAAATGAGCAATTGCACCAGCAGGCACAGCATCATCATCAGCACCACGTGGAACATCATCATCACCATCATCATGCCGAGCAAGATGATGATGACGACGACATTGAAGAGGAAGAAGTAATGATTGATGACGAGATTTCGTCGTCGGTGTCGTCGTCGCCCAGCATCCCCGACGAGAACATCAATTTCGATCTCGTGTACGCGCTGCACACGTTCACAGCAACCGTCGAGGGTCAGGCAACCGTCGTCAAGGGCGACGCACTCATTCTCATGGAGGACACCAACATTTACTGGTGGCTCGTCGAAGTCCTCAAGACGCGTGAAATTGGATACATCCCGGCCGAGAACATTGAGGTAAAGACAGATTTAAAAAAAAAAAAATGATCACGCGTGTGCAGTAAGAGCAAGGCCAAAAAAAAAAAAAAGGATTTCCCCGACATGATCTGGCCTTCCCCCCTAATTCACTCCTTTTTTTTAAAATAGACGCCCTATGAGCGTCTTGCGCGATTGAATAAGCACCGCAATGTTGAAATCACGTCGCCATCGTGTAATCCGGACAATTCAGTGGGTCCGGCGGCACATAGCGGCGTACAACATGGCAAACGCGTCACCATGGCCGATGAAGACCAGCTGACGACGGTCAATTTCTACGAGGTGGATTCCGACATTGACATGACTGAGGATGAGGACATGTATGCGCACGATCAGCTTGAAATCATGGACGAGCAGCATCACCATGGTGAAAATGAGCAAGGTGACGACTCAATTGACGAGCACCAGCACCAGCATCATCATCATCACCACCAAGTTCATCAACATCAACAACAACAACAGCATCATCATGCTCATCAAGAGCTTACACAGCAGCAACAGCAAGCGGAAGATGACGAAATCCGGTCCGTTAGCGCGGCATCCTTGGAAAAAGACACGTCGTCGCCCATGATCATGACGCCATCCATGTCCATGGACTCGGTGGCCATGGCTCAGAGCAGCAGCATGATGGATGTCACGGCGTGCCCACATCACGCACAGCAACAGCAACAGCACCATTTGCGCGTCTTTGCAGGCAACATTGGCCAAGGGCCCCTCTTTTGCTCCTTCAACATCACGACCGCCACCACCGCCGATGATCTGCTCAAAGTCGCGCTCGACAGGTTCGATGTTCAGCAAGAATTGGCCCAAGATCCTAGCATCACCGTTGAATATTATCTTGCTGTCCAAGGAGCAGATGGAGGTAGCCCTTAAAAAGAGCGAAAAAGTGAGAGAAAAAAGTAAAAAGAAAACGAGACTCATGTTTTTCTTTTTTTTTAAAAAAAAAAAATAGATGACACGGTGCTGGCCCCGCAGGACAAGCCATTGTCGATTTTCAAGACCTTGACGGCATCGCTGACAACGCCGATGCCCGAGGTCCAGTCTGCGACACGAAAGGCTTCGGCGGCGGCGGCATCCGGTGTGGTGCGTCGCAAGCGATCGAGCAGCTTTGGCAGCAGCCATGACAAGACATCGTTTGAGGAGGACTCCGTCATTCGATTCTATCTGCACCGCCGCATCAAGCGCGAAAGCCACGTGTTGTACATCAAGGTGTCGCTCTATCCGGACCCGTCGCCTCCTGTCTTGTTTAAAAAGAAAAAGATGCCCACCACAGAAATTGATCGCATGGACAAAATCCTGCCCGTGCCCTACGACGCGTCCGTCGAAGCCGTCATCCGCGTCGCACTCGATAAGTTCCACGTCCCCGACGCCCAGCCAGAGAATAATCCATCCGACAATGATCTCATGTCCTACTTTATGTCCGTGCGTGACACCGCAGGCTTTGGTATGCAAAAGAACCAACAAAAAAAAAAAAAAAAAAAAAAAAAAAAAAAAAAAAAAAAAGAAAGAAAAAAATGACTCAATTTTTTATTTTTCTTCAGAAACGCGTCTCCACGTGCAGCAGACCATGGCGGACATTCTTGAACTGCACCGCCAGCACACGTCCGATCCCATCACCAATGACCTTTTATTCATTCTTCGACCGTGTGACGCGGAAATCAACACAATTCCGTCTTCACCGGCATTGTCGTCGCCTGAGCGCCGTCCGAGCATCCTGGACATGCTTTCTGAGGCTGCCAAGGACGACCCTGTACCTGCCGCAGCGACCAATGCCGCTGAGCAACAGAGAAATCACGCGCACACGGCAAACCAGGACGTACAAGTGCAGCACCAGCACCAGCAGCACCAGCATCATCACCATGCTGGCGGGCCTCAGGCAAGCCCATCGTCGTTTGTGTGTCCTCATCATCTTCAGCAGCAACAGCAGCAGCAACAACAGCAGATACAAATGCAACAGGCGTCGATGAACAAGCATTCGCCATCGGTTGCAACCAATGGGCCTCTGCCGCCAACCCCTGTGACACCTACCCCCGTAACGCCAACATCTGCGGCTTACGACCAATCACACAAAAAAATGCGCAAGGAAGCGCAACAAGCGGCTGGCAGCGCATCCCTAAAGCAACAATTCAAAAAATGGGTTGGCTGGGGCTCAAACAAGCAATTGAAAAAGCCGGCGTCCATGATGATCCACACAGGATACGAAGAGGCTGTTGCCGCGGCAGCTGCGGCGGCTTCTGGGCGTGACACGCAACATCATCCTCGCCATGATGCGCCCGTCGCGTCGCATTCCGCCATCCTTGCATCGTCGTCTTCGGTGTCGTCATCGTCGACTCCAGCGGCAATCGCGGCCATGCGCCCCACGGCCCACTCACAAATCAGTGTTGCCAGCGCGCCGCCCATGTCAACGTCCATGACAACGCCCATCACGCCCACAACGCCAAACACGCCCATGACGCCTCTGTCTGCGCAACAAGTCGATTCTGTCATGATGGTGCACGATGCCGCGTACGCAACGTCCAACGGTCATGCCAATGCGTCCAATGCTGGCGGGCCGCCACCGTTGCCGGCCAAAACCAACAATGATAGCCAAATTTCAGGTGTTTCAACCCTGACGACCACCGCAACCACAGACAGCATTTCGATTTCCTCGGGTATCGCTGCCGAGGACTGCGCGCAAGTGCAAATGAATGTGGAGGACGACGATGACGACGACGATGATGATAGTTTGTACAGTGTGCCGGCCGTTGTCATCCCCGATGAGCACGGGCAGCAGCAAATGCAGCAGCACCAGCAGCAATATCAATATCATGAATACCAGCAGTACTCGCAGTATCAAGAGTCTGTGCATCATTACCAACAGGCGCAGCACGTGTCGCCATACCCTGCGCCGCCCATGATCATGGTCCAGCATGATACACATTCGGATCCGCAACAGCATCAGCAGCACCAGCATTTGTACCCGCATGAGCAGCCTCTGCCGCCAATGCCACCTCCATCCTCGGGCAATGGCCGCCAGCCGCCCGCCGAGATGGACGAATTCAATAGCGACTTGTATTTGCTGATGACCCAAGGGGTCAATTACCTCGAAACACGCGAGCGCACTCAATGGGATGACGAGGAGGGCTATCAGCATCATCCATGGAATCGCGAACAAAAAGAGCTGCCTGTCGAGCCGCCAACTACGGATATGGTCGCCATGGATCCCCACCATCATCATCATCACCATCATCATTTCCACCATGCGCATCCTCAGCAACCATACCACCACCAACACCACCACCACCACCAGCTGCAGCACTATCCCCATCCTCACCATCATCAGCATCATCAACATCACGATGACCAGAGCCGCGGATCGTCGCCCTCTTCCACTCTGTCCTCGGCCGCCACATTGCAGCCGCCACCACGGTCTTGCTCCATCGCCATGGCCAGCCCCAAACCCGTCGACCACGAGGAGGATATGTGCTATGCAGCCGTGGAAAAAGCACTCGTTTCACCGCCACTCACACCGGCACCCACCCCCGTCGGCGACAATCAGGATGTCTTTATTGTCGACAAACCATTGCCTACACCCACACTCACGCCGCCAAAGAAAGAACCCATGGATGACGAGGTAAAATTAAAAAAAAAAATCGAAAATGTAAAATCAATGGCCATTAACACCTCCCCCTCTCCGCTTTTGACTTTTTTTTTCCCCCAGGAACTCAAATGGATAGTGAACGCCCACATTTTGTTCTAAGAGCGCGTTTGCCCTGGACTCTTTGCTCTTGCCATTATTATTCCCTAATGATTCTTTTGTTGTACCATGACTGCTACTATTTATTGTGTCTGCACTCGTTTATCCTTGCCATGGCTCTTTTTTTTTTTTTTGTCGCCAAGGATTATTTTTTTGCCACCCAGTCCACTCGTTTTACGGTCAATCAATGGCACCTCCTCACTCCCTTGTTTGTTTTATCGTCTACCCAGGTCATGGTGCTTTTTTTTTTTACGTATCTTGATGTCTCTCATTTATTATCTGTCGCTCTTTTTCTTTACACTATAATTTACGAATCTATAAAGTACACGCTATTCCACGTTTAAACCTGATGAGCCGTCGTAGAAAAATAGGAAAAACAAAGCGAAAATGTCATTTTAAATGTGATTTCCTCTTGACCACGTTATTTAAAAACAAGAGTATTGCATGGAATGCGTCATTGGCTACATTGCTGTTGCTTGCATGCTGTGTTGCGGCACCGTGGCGATGATCTGCAGCTGCAAATGCAAATAAATATTTGTTGGTGCAATTTCGCGAGCTTCTTGTTGGTTTTTGCCTTTTAAAACTACAATCATCGAGCACAGCAGACCCTTTCTTTTGGAATTTTATTGTCGAGGAACGCACTTTTATACCTATCTGTCACGGATCAGACCTAGGCACAAATCGCACATACGTGTCAGCCCGCAAAGGCCTGAGGCGCGTGTAGCGCGCCGATGGCCGCGCTTTGAAAAAAACACTGCAAGAACCAAGGCACTAGCAGTGCCGCACCTCTCATGAGCCAACGTTTTTGGACTGTCAACTGCCTGTCTTGGCTACTCGATCCCTCAATTAGCCCTGGGCGTTTTATTTATTTACGCGCTCTCTCATCAACACGTCCCTTTTCGGCTACGCCACAGCCGTCTTTGTCGAGGCGCGCCCATTCCCGTCCATACATGTCCATTTTGATACCCTCGTTCTCCACGCGCTCGGCATTCCGCTCATTCATGACAAAGGTGAAGGAAAAGGCATACTGTAAATACAGTACGACCCATTGCCGCCCAAGATCACCTCTTTTTTTTCCTTCACCTGGGTCATCTGCACTAATCTCTACCTTTATTGAACCTTTACTCTGCTTGCCTCCTTGCCTACCTGCCCTGTCCTCACGCCCCAATTGTCCTCCCATCCTTTGTCTTTGTCCTTTTTTTCCTTTTACGTAAATTAAAATCCTCTGCAATCATGGCCTTTTACGTACCGTACTGTATTATACTTTAGCGTAAATACGTAACAAAATTGCTGCATAAGCTGAAATTAACATTGCACCACCTATGTACAGTATGATACTGTAGAAAAGCACAAATTTGCCTTTAGAAAACGAAAACGCGCGTTTTCCGAACTTTGCCGGCCCGCTGTTGTGCCTCCAGAAATTTTTTTACAGCCCACCGGCAGGTCGATCAAAGTCGCGTCACGGCGCGAACTACAATCTAGCGCTCGCGACCTGTCTGCCCGATTTTTTTTTTTTTGCCTGCAAAATGCTAAAACGTCAGATTTGCCCGATTTTGCATTCATCTCGCCATCTGCATGGTCGACCCCGTTCAAAAATACCGGTAGCTGCATCGCAGTCAGCGCGAAATTTGCAACAAAAAAACTTAAACCCCCAAAGCGCTACGACCACTTTTGAAAAATTCAGGGGTCACTCAGGGGTCACACATTTCAATCTCAGAAAATGCCAAATTTGGGAAATTTCGAACTCCGAGTGATCAATGCACCCCAAACAGGTAACACAGACAATTTGCTATTGGCAGACATAATGACAGGTCGCCGCAACTTTAGAAAAAAGCCCAAAGCGTGACGCACGAACGGCCATCGACTGAGAAAAAGTGCCTACTTTGGTCAAGGTTTTTTTACAAAAATTTAAGGTTTGACACTTCCAAATTAAGGTGTGTAAATTGCATGGAATTTTTATTTTTTATTTTTTTTATTTTTTCATTTGCACATTTTTGTGCGCTGAGTGGGCTGCAGCCTGGTGAAGAAATGACCGATGCAAAAAGTTAAAACCCAAGCTAGCGCGCTGCAAGTCATCCCATTAGATGCTTTGCCCTCCTGTTTGTTAGTAAAACTGCAACAAAAATTGGGGGTTGACTAGACCATTGTCGAGCAAAGCGCGATTAAAGATTTAGTTGCAAAAGTGCGTTTTCTCTGCAAATTTTGGCCGTCCATCGGTGAAACTGGTCTCATTCGATAGAGATTCAACAGATGCCTTTGGCGCATCAAATGCACTTTGTTTGATTCTTCAGTTATCGAGAAAAGTGAGATTGAAAATTGATTCAATGTTTGATCGACTTTTGCAAGCGTAAAAAATTCATCCATCGGGCCAGCAAACATTCAGGAAATGACGGGTGAGCGCTTCTCTTTCGATCGGTGCCATTTTCTTGACGATCCACAAAACATTTTGAGAACCGGCTGTGGATTTGTGGAAATGTCAAGATTTTGTATTCATCTGCACAACGACCCAGTCAACTCCTGGTTTGAACGCTTTGTCAAAAAAAAAACTCGTCGATCCAATCTAATGTAAAGATTTTGGGCGATCCAACCATGATGATTTGTGGTGTTTAATTCTGTAGTAACTGTAAAAACGTCGAAATTTTGAATTCATCCGCCCAATGATCCATTTGACCTCTGTTTTTCAACATCTTGCTGAAGCAGGGCGCGGCGAAACAGTCAAAAGTAAAAGTTGGGAGTCAATCGAACCAGGAATTGTGTTGGTCATCATTGAATTTGTGATGATTCTTGAAAACCGGTGTGTGCCTCGAACATGGTGCGATCAACCTCTGGTTTTTAATTTTCCTTCAAAGAGAGACGTTGAAATAGCCAGGTGGCAAAGTTTGGCGATGATCGAATCATGATTTTACCGCAGAATGATTTTTACAAAAACGTGCTCCAGCCAAATTTTCAGCAATGTCGTGCTTCTCGACAAATCACATGATTGACCTTTGGTTTTTAATTTTTTTCTGGAAAGAGAGGGGCATCATCCACTACATGTAAAAGTTTCGCGGCGCTGCGATGAATCCTTGGCGGCGAAATGTTTTTTTCACATTAAGAAAAAAAAAAGGTGGGTCAGGTCAAAAGGTATCTGGAGGGTCCCCCGCTTTGAGAGGCTCAGGTCTCTCAAATCCGTTTGGCAACCTACACATTGGACATCTGAGAGTCATGTCATTAAACGCTTTGACCTCCTCTTTCAAAGCAAATCTGCAATAAAAAGCGGGAGTCGATCAAACCGTTTTCGAGAAACGAGCGATCAAAGCCAAATTTTTGAATATGGAATTTCTGGATCAGTTTTGATCATACGCTAGTGAAACTGAGTTCATCCGACAGAGAATCGTATTATGCATCTATGGCAACAGCAGCATGCTGTCCTTTGTCCTGCCCAGTGCCGAGAAAAATGGAGCTGAAATGTTTGATTGGGCGTTGCAAGTGTGCAAATGTTGCGCATCGGCGTTGCCGGGCAGGGACAAAATGACGCCCTTGCACGTCTCTTGCCACACTTGAAAGATTTTAACGCAGTTGAATAACAACTTGACCTGCCAGAGACAAAATTATGAATTTATAGAGTATTGTCGATTTTCTCGTGAACGCGTCAGATCAACAACCTGTTTTTGCTCTTGTTCTGAAAAGAGAGACGCCGACATGCACACCTGTCAAAGCTTCATGGAGATGCAGGCACTCGATGGTGCCCCGCGTCGAATTGCAATAAGCACGATTTTCGACCGATTTTCCAAGGGGTACAGTCGCGGATTTTAAATCAGTGAAAATCAAGTCCTCAGATCATCGCGACATTTAACCACACGGTGGAATGCATCCACTTACCAATGAAAATGCAATAAAACCCAGGGCTCCATTGACTGGGTTTTGCGTAAAATGCAATTTGCATTGTATTTTCGCCACAAGGTTATCTCGACGAAGACTAGCCACAGATCCCCGAAATACGGCTCATTAGAACGAGCACGACCTGTTGCGTATGTGACCATTGATGGTCACTTCAAAAAACAAGTTCCAGAGAGAATCGATGCGATCAGCCCGTTTGCGGGGCAACTTGGACGCGTGAAATACCGCGCCAGACATTAATTTAGGGGGTCTGTTTCAAGTCAAATCCGTGCACCTGGGGTCTCTTTTGCTACCAGACGCGTCGGCACGGCTCCAAGGACGCGCTCCTGCGTGCCATTCGTCTGCAAAGTTTATTCTAAATTCACGAATTGCTTGCCAACTAGCAAGTCGATGTCACTCTTTTTTAGCATTTTTGGTGGCTTCTCCATGCGCTGTCTCTTGTGTGCAAGTTTGGGGGAATTCTAGAGACCGCCCCCACCCCCTCGCCATCCACCTCCTCAAAATCCACGATGCTTTTTTCTTTCGAAGCAAGCAAATAAAACACGTTAAACGAGAGGGGAAAGCGCGATTGCGCGCACATTTGTCTATTTTTTTGTTGCTTTCAAGGTCCTCGACAATGGAAAAAGACGCGCAATGGCTGCAGCCAATCAGCGTGCTTACAAATCAACGTCCGCCAGCTCATTGGCTCGGCTTTTCGGCCGCCGAATTGCCGAAAAGGACGCGTTTCTTGAACGGCGCCATAAAATTGACATGTTACGGCCATACGATTCTGAAAGCGCCAGATCCCGTCCGATCTCTGCAGCGATCCAGAATACGGCCTGGTTAGTACTGCGGTGAGAGATCACGCGGGAATACCAGGTGCTGTAATTTTTTTTGCTTTTGAACGTTTAGTTTTTTGTTGAATGCAAAAAAGACCAAAGTTTTTAATCAAGTTCTGAAAGCCGTCGTCTTGAAGGGACCATTTTTTCGATTTTGATTTTGGAGCTCTGAGGTGGCCATTTTTTTTTTTTTTTTTTTGATTTGCGCTTGGCGCGCCTCTAGCGCGCTGCAAGTCATCCCATTAGATGCTTTGCCTCCCTGATTGTTATTAAATTGGAATAAAAATCACAGGTCGACTAGACCGCTGCCGAGCAAATCGCCATGAAAATTATGTTGAAAAAGTGGATTTTCTCTGCGAGTTTTAGCCATCCATCAATGAAACTGGTCTCATTCAATAGAGATTTACTCCCCCCCCCACAAGTGCTTGCATGCCGCTCTGGGCCCCTGGCATCGACATGATTGACGACTTTTGCCATCAAAATGCATTTCTGCTGCGCCCTGAACCTCTTTTTCTCTCTTGTCCGCCATTGGCACCCACCGAATGTACTTGTAATATAGGCCAGCAGCGAAGACAAAGGGGCATGCTGCTGTGCCCACTAGGAATAAGTGTTTATCGTAAAAGACATGATATAATGCATAACAGATGTACGTATTTTGTGTTTCTATGAGGCCATCATCCGTCAACGCGCGTCAGCTGTGGGTGGTGTATAGATGGCTCAACCTCGGGACGTGCAAAGATGGTTCCGCCGTGTCTGTATTGTCGCTGATGCTCCTCCAGTCGCGAGGGGATGTATTGATAATTGACCATCATGCCGAGAGATTCACGAATGCCTTTTTCTGCGATGCGTGCCATACAAAAAAAAAAAATCAATCAGACACTCCTTGCGCGTATAAAAATCACGTCGCCTTTTTTTGCTTACCAGATGAGTCGGCCAGGAAATGCAGCTGTTGGATATTTGCGCCATTTCGCAAGTGAAAGTGCGCGACAGGATCGAGCGCATGCAGTGCATTGCCTCGTCGCTCCAAGAGAAGATAGCGAGCACATAGCTGGAGTAGATTGGCGCGGTCGGACGCGTCGAGACGCTCAAGTAACTGGGAAAAGGGCAAAAAAGAAAAAGAAAAAGAGCCATTGTTAGTTCACTTTTTGTGTACCATTGTGGCGTTGGGTCTTACGTTGTCTGGTCCGAGATTCAGCCGGTCCAGCGTGCCTGGGGCCTGCTTTGCCAACCAGCGCGTGAAGCCCGGGATCGGGCTCAATGTGGCAAACGTGTGGATGGATGGGTGTGCGGAAGCCAGTTCCTGCACAACCTGGTTGATGAGCTGGTGGGCAATCTGCATTCCGCCCATGCCTGGCCGGGTATTGATAGAGTAGCAGATGGCGTGTGATGGCACGACGGGGGTGCGGGTATGGGGCTGCTGTAAAATGGACTGAACCGACGTCGGCGACTGATTCGTCAGGGCAACGTGCACAAAGGCGAGCGGCTCGAGTGGGAATTGGGCGTGAATCAGCGCGAATACCCTTCGATCGCTTGCCAGGCGTCTGAGCGCGTAAAAAAAAATTAATGAGATGAATTCGCGCTTCTTTGGCTCTCTCTTTTTTTTTTACCTTTCCAAATCTCGTTCGCTGGCAACAGCATGCACCGTCTCGAAGCGCACAATCTATGGTGATGGATAAAAAGAGCAATGAGCACTTGACAATTGGTCACCTCCATTCCTTTCGCTGACCGATTACTCTTTTTGGCGCCAAGATTGCCCACGACCACCCGACTCTTTTTTTTTCTCTCTGTCTCTACCTTGTCCCTCCCGTTTTATTTGTACCTTTTCCAGTAATGGCGTGGGAGAATGCGTGTCCAGTGATTGGCATTGTACATGCACCAATTGCTGTTTCAGACGTGTACTTAGAAATTCGGTCCATGTGACCACCGGATGCGCGGGGTACGCGTGTGCCAAGTCGAGCATGCTGCAGCGCAGCTGAATCATGCGCAAAAGATGGTCCGGCAGTGTCTCGACTTGCGCAAGCCAGGCCGACACGCCATGGTCGCCGAGGTGATCCAGGAACACCAATTGGTCGTGCTAAAAATGTGGATGAGATTTTTTTTTTTGCGAGCATGAGCGGGTATTACCTTTTCCAAAGCGGCCAAAAGATCGAGAGTGCGCATTGTCCATGGGGCAGAGTGCTTGCCTGGCTCGGCAAAGCAATGCTGGACGCAATGCTGCATAAATTGAGGGTCACGCACGGCTCGATGTGCGCTTGCTCTTGAAAAAGCAGGGGCTTTCTCTGTAAAAACGAAAAAAAAAATCGTAAAAAAAAAATAATCGAGGAACGAATCCCATTTGGCCGAGCCATCGGGCATGGTGTGCGCCCGTACGACGACGTACCTGGCCAGTGCGGCGATTCTGCCGGCTCATGGAGAGGAGTGGCGGACGTGGTGGTATAAGCGCACGACCCCAGGCGGGGCAAACACCGTAGTGAGCGAGTCAATTGCCTTGAAAGCATAAAAAAAAAAAAGAAGCAAAGTGTGTTTTGGAGAGAGCAAGGAAAAAGTTGGGAAAACACAGAGGGAAAAGGGGAAAAAGAGGCAATGGTGCCTGGTCAATGGACGCACAAAGGTTGAAAAAAAAAGGCGGGAAGGCCAGAAAAGAGAAAAAAAAAAGGAGGCATGTGAAAACGGGCGGTGTCACAATCATCCAGTTTATCGATTGATCGATGACTTGCCTTTTGGAAGAGTTGCAGCGCGTGCCATGCAGCTAAAAAGCCATCCACAGCCCTCTGTTGGGACGAGTCGCCATGTTTCCGTTTGCCACTGGGCAGAAAGCCCAAATTTTCATCGCCATGAAGCATGACCTCATGATCGACGGGGGGCAAACCCACTCATGTGGTCCCGACGGAAGTTCAAAATAGGAAAAACGAGTTGTTTGTCGCCCAGCCGGCGATGCAAGCGGCATGATCCAAGCCAAAGCAGCGAAAAAAAAAAGAAAAAAATTCGCGCAGGTGGAAAATGCCCAGCGTGGCAAGCCTCCAAGGCAAAAAAAAAAAAAAAAAAAAGGTGGATCGAATGATGCGCCTGTTTGGCAATGAGGGTGGACGTTGATGCCGCGTTTGATTGGCTGCACATCAGACGACTGGTTGACCCCATCCCCTCCCCCCTTTTTTTTGTTTCCTTTTTCTCCCTAACAAACGCTTTGTTTCTTGTTCCCTTTTTCTTTTTTTACTCTTCTTGTCACGTAAGTCACCATGTGGGGCTGTATCGTTTGGGCGGCAGGCGCGTGCCGCGGGTGGGAGTGCGGCGGAGTCGCGAGCTGACATTTTTTTTTCTGTGTTTAGAGCGGCATATTCTCGTCTTTTTATTTTTCTTTCCTTTCTTTTTTTTTTCTCAACTCGAAAAAAAACATACCGACAATGGCTCATGGACCTATGAGTGGTTTAAAGATAACCGGTAAGGCGATTGAAAACGCGTGCAGGTGCTGGTGTGGGGCATTTTGGGCGCGTGACGGGGCAGTCAAATATAAAAAAAGCAGCGAATTGGTGCATTCTGACACGCCGCGCCCATTGTTTTCCCCCCTCTCCATTTGTATTTTGTTTCCAGGTGAACCAGACCCACACAAGGTGTTCAAAGTGGACGCCAAGGATGGACGTTCGGATGAAGACATCCAGCTCCATTATGCACATTACAAGGTCGCCGGCAATGGCTCCTTTGGCGTTGTGTATCAAGCCAAGCTGTTGCGCACCGGTGAGGACGTTGCCATCAAAAAGGTGTTACAAGATCGTCGATTCAAGGTAGGCATAACAATGGGCTCACTTTTTATTTTTTTTACCACGTGCATCCGCTCACATCCGCTTTTTTATTCTCTTTTTCGTAGAATCGCGAGCTGCAAATCATGAAAAGCGTGAACCATCCCAATATTGTTGCTCTGCGAGCCTACTTTTACAACAATGGCGACAGCAAGGTGAGCAGGGAGAGAGGGAAAAAGAGAGCCAATTGGCCTGCAAAGGATCTGCTGACACGCGTTTTTGTTTTCTAGAAAGATGAAGTGTATTTGAATTTGGTGCTGGAATACATCCCCGAGACGGTCTATCGCACGACTCGACAATATGCCAAGGCAAAGCAGCCGATGCCGATCCTCAATGTCAAGCTTTACACGTATCAGCTGCTGCGTTCGCTTGCGTACATCCATTCGCTCGGCATTTGTCATCGAGACATCAAGCCGCAGAATTTATTACTTGATCCATCTACAGGCATCTTGAAATTGTGCGACTTTGGAAGGTGAGGAATAAGAAGAAAAAAAAACGAGGCAAAAAAGGGGCGGAGACGGGGGGGGGGGAAGAGGGGCCGTGAGTGAGAAAAAAGGAGGAAATCGACGTGGGCAAAAACCTTGATCTGAGCACTGAACCCGTGCTTTTTTTTTTTTTCCTAGTGCTAAGGTGCTGGTTGCCGGTGAACCCAACGTTTCGTACATTTGCTCAAGATATTACCGTGCGCCTGAGCTGATTTTTGGCGCGACGAGCTACACTGTGGCCATTGACATTTGGTCGGCAGGGTGCGTGATGGCGGAGCTGATGCTGTGCCAACCATTATTCCCTGGTGAGAGCGGCATTGACCAGCTTGTGGAGATCATCAAGGTGATTGGCACGCCAAGCAAGCAAGAGCTATACGCCATGAACCCCAATTACACGGAGCACAAATTCCCGCACATCAATTCGCATCCGTTTGCCAAGGTGTTCCGACAGCGCACACCGGCCGAGGCCGTCGATTATGTGGCCCTCATGTTAAAATACGACCCGACCACGCGTCTCTCGGCCATGGACGCACTTGCACACCCCTTTTTCGACGAATTGCGCGACCCCAATGCCACACTAACCGATCACAAGCCTCTACCGCCTCTGTTTAACTTTACAGAACATGGTATGAGCGAAAAAGTGGGAGCGGCCTTGCATGATTTTCTTATTTTTTTTTTTTTTTTTTAGAATTATCCATCAAGCCCGAATTGAACAGAACTTTGGTGCCACCGCATTGCCTGCCTGAGCTTCAATCGCGCGGCATTGATCTTGACAATTTCCAGCCTTCCTCCTTGATGGACATCAGACGTAGAACCCTTGTTTGATGGCCTTTTTTTTACTCATTTACCATATTTTTGTCTGTTTTGTCCTTTTCAACCCCATTTGCTCCATTGGAATAAAAAGTGAATTTGCCTTGACCATGGGAAAGCACATGGGTGTTTTTGTCGATCGGGCACTGCAGGTGGGCGGCAACCAATTGGCTCGCGGACGTTGGATGATCACGCAAGCTTTTCGAGTGCCACTTGAAATGGCCCAAGCTGCCCTTCCCTTTTAATCCCTGCTCTTCTTTTCCCCCCACACTTTTTTTTTTCTCTCGCCATGCTATTTCTTCAAAAAAGAGTGAGTTGAAACAAGACAAAAGGCTTGAAAAGCACGCAAAAAAGCTCACTTTTGATGGTAGATTTTCACTGGTGCCGCTTTGACGCGTTCCTTTTCGACTGTAAGCACCTTTCCAAAGCGGGGCATGGTTCCCCCCCCCTGACAGCCTCACTCACCCGCTCCATCCATGATTTGCATCTATGATTAGTCGAGCATCCTTGCGAGCCGCTGGTCTGATCTCGTGAAAAAGACGCGCCAGGACAATGGCATTCAGGAGGTGAACAGCGATGAATTGAACACGGCGCTCGGTGGCAATGAGGCGCCATTGGTCATTGACGTGCGCGAAACCGCGGAAGTGGCCCAAGGAAAGGTAAGCCAGATGGAGCCAAATTTTGCCCAAAATTCACTTTTGTCCCTTTTTTTGCAGATTCCGACGGCGGTGACGGTGCCTCGCGGCATCCTGGAGCTCCAGATTGAGAAGCTTGTGTCGCCTGATTCGGACCGCAAGGTGGTCTTGTATTGCGCGGGCGGATTGCGCAGCATCATGGCTGCCGCGTCGCTTGTGGGCATGGGTTACAGCAAGGACAAGGTGCAGAGCCTGCAAGGTGGCTATGGCGCGTGGGTCAAGCAAGGCTACAAGACCGAAATCAAATAAATTTCATAAAAAGCCGTGCGTTTTTGCCTTTTTTTTTTAATAATCACTTTTTGCGTATTTACAGAACATGAGAGGAGGAGGAGAAATAAAAAAAAAAGGGGGGAGTGAAATAAAAAAGACTTAAAGGTGCTGGACGACGCGTTCGGTCTCAAAAATCAATGTGCGCCACAGTCGCATGACAAATGGCTTTGCATCTTCATCGAGGGTCATTTCCAGCTCCTGGACAAGGTCCTTTGGCGCGGTGTTGTCCTTGATGGCGTTCAAAATAAAGGCAGCAAGGTCATCGTCCTCGACGCCTAGCAATTCGGCCAATTTCTTGTTGATAAAGGGCACCAGCTTGTCTTGCAAGAGCGAGTCGTTCACGACCTCCCAATGGATCTTCCACACCCACAGGCCATCTTCGTTGCTCGGAATCGATGCGATCAGCGCCTTGATGCGCTCATTGCGTTCCTCGGGATCCATGTCCTCGGTGTTTTGCTGCACATCGCTGTAATCGAGCGGAATCAACGCGCGTCGCTTCCTTGTCCCGTCCTCGTCGTCATCTTCATCGCCCGCCAGCTCGTTCACACGCTTGCTTGGCAGCGACATGCCCAATTTGATCTTGGTGGGCGCCATGGGCTTGATGGCCATGGCCGTGGCCTGCGGGGCGGCCACTTCCGCCTTTTCCTCGTCCTTGTGTTCGCGTCGATCCCGCTCATCCAGCTCCTCTTCGCGTCGTCGCTGCGCAGCGCGCTCCTTGCGCCACTTGGATCTACAATAAAAATGGGGGAAAATGACGTCAAATCGCGCTTTTTTTGAATTTTTTCATTTTTTTTTTTTTTTCGTACCGACTGGTATAATACAGGTGCTCCTCCTTTGTCTTTTCCACATCGTCGTCCCATTCGGCCAAGCGCGTTGCCCAAGATTCGCGGTAGGCCGGTCGGTCCTCAAGTTCTTGCTTTTCTTTGGCCAAATCGGCCTTGTACTGGTCCATGCGACTCTTGTTTCGCTGCACGGCGCGCTTTTCTTTTTGGTGGAATTCGTCGTCGTCGGCCTTGCGACGGCGCTCGAGCCGCTGGCGCTCGGCTTCTTCGTCCTGGCGCTGCAAATTTTCGTCAAACTCGCCGACATCAGCCATGGCATCACGATGGCCCGGCGAACGGTGCCGGCGGCTGGATCGACTGTCGCGGTCGCGGTCGCGATGGCGGCTGCTATCACGGCCACGGTGGCGGCTGCCGTCGCGGTCACGACTGTCGTCACGGTGTCGGCTGCCGTCGCGTGATCGTGATGGCGAATCGCGATCCGCGTCGCTCGATGGCTGGATCTGCTTGATCAAATCCTTGATACGACGCAGCGCAGCCTCGTCCTCGACCTGCTCCTCCTAATTCGGGGAAGAAATGTGAGAAACGCACAAAAAAACGAGAAAAAAAACGAATTCTTACGAGCTCATTGGCACCACTGTTGCGCTGCATCTCCAATTGATGACGCTGTTGATCGTCCGCCTTGACAATCAGCTTCTTTTCAGTGTTTGAGCCGTCCCTGGCCTTTAGCACAAGCGGCTGGTGGCCGCCCTCGCCACCAAGCAATCGGATCGCACGATTTGTTGCCGCTGGATTTTCGTACATGGCAAATCCAAAGCCCTTGGGCTTGCCGGACGGGTCGCGCAGCCGTTTCCATTCAACAAGAGGGCCACACGTCTTTCGAAAAAAAAAAAGAACGCGTCAATGGACAAAAAAAAATGTCGTTTTAGCCGATTTTTTTTTTTTTACCTTTAGCAAGTCCGTAATGATATCGTCGCCAATGCCCGGCGCAATAGCACCAACAAACACTTTCATGGCCACAGCGCCCGGAGGAGGACCGCCAAATGGCGCGCCAGGGGCATCGTGTGGCCCAGGACGAGGCACAAACCCGGGTGGCGGCGGTCGGAAAGCTGTTTGTCGCCATCGATCCATTCAAATTTTGAAGAAAAAAAAATAGTCAGCCCATGCCCACTGACAAGCAACACGCTTCGCACTTCGCTTTCTCTATTCTTCAAAAATAAAACACATAAAAATCACGTTTTACCATAGGGGTTGCCGTAAGGATCCATAATCAACAACCAATCCGACAAAGAAAAATACACAAAAGAAAGGAGCAAGGAAAAGAACAATCAAAAACAACCGCCTCTTGTGGCCCCGACGCTGTTGCCAAAAAAAGAATAATGGCTGGCGTTGCCTGCCAAAAGCATGGAATTGCATGTTGCAGATCAAATACGCGACATACAAGGATGCGACCGCGTGCATTCGAAAGCCATTGGCACAAAGAATCGAATCGATTGATGGATTCCGAAAAGGCGAAAAAGACAATTGTATGCACATATTACGCGCTTTAAACATTGTTGGCGCCTTTTTTTGTGGTTTGTGCCTTGTCATCGGGTTCCTAGCGCGTTTTCTTTCTCGCGTAGAGCAATCACGGTCATCGATTAACGCAATGCTCGACAATGTCAAACAAAAAGACGGGGCACTTGAAGCAAGAGTCGCAGTGGCGGATGACAATGCACGCTGCACAAGGCAATGCCGACCCAAGCGCTTGCCAGCGCAATAACAGCCATCCTTGACGATGTCAACCACCTCCTCGCACGCTTGGTCACCATCATTAAGCGATTTCCAATACAGTATTGGGTAAAAGCCATTTTTAGCCTAATTTTATTATTTTTATATGGATCCTTGCTCGCTGACACCCATTTCATGCCTATAGCCACTGCTATCAATCAATTATATGGCCAAGCAATACAAAGAGTGCCCCCAATTATAACAAGTTCGCCCACCACAGGCTTACTTGATTTTTTTCGCGCCACAGCCCGGCAATGGTCCAAAATCATGTGGATTTGCCCGAGAACGCACAGTCAATGATCAATGATCCAAAACGCGCCACGCCAGGTGTTCCCAACCATCTGACGACTTTCCATTGCTGTGGTCTGCTCACACGCGCGATTTGACTAATTTTCATGCTCTCAGGGGCATGAGAAAGAGTTCCTCCGGGAGGGAGGGGGAATAGGGGGCAAGGGGGAAACACTGGTCATGCATAGATCACCAATCAGGAGGCACTTTCATGCAACTCAGCAGACGCCATTGACACGCTGCGACAAAAAAAAAAAAAGGCGATTGAGATGATTGGCATGGGTGCTACCTTTCGAAAAGGACGTCATTTATCATGAATGACCTTGCTTTTTTGTGGTCACGAACAATGACGATTGCAAATTAGACAGCTGACGATGATAATCGATCAAAACGTCAAGAAAGTCGAACGAGGCGCTCCGGTCCGCGGAAAATTGGCACGCGTCTCAACTTGTTTTGGTGCTGTCACTGATGATAAAATGGCGTTTCATGAGAAACGGATGGGATGCTGCATGTCGTCAAATGATCATCCACCCCGTCCGGTATAAAAGACTGGCAACACGTCATGCACCCCCCATTCTCTCTCTCTCTCTTCTTTGTTTTTTTCCTCTCCTTTTTTTTATTTTTTGCTCTTTTTCAAGACTTCCCCAAGTTTGAACGTGCCCTAGTTCTATTCCAAGACCAATAAAGCACGCAAGAGATCCTGTTGCTCATCTTTGATGCACTGGTAAGTCAAAAGTTCGTGTGGGGTCGAGTTGGCCATGGATTAGCGAGTGAATCTCAAGGCTGATTTTCTTTTTCTTTTTCTTTTGTTTTTTTTTTTCTCAGCCGAGACTCTGTGGCGCTATCGTTTCCCCGAGGTGTCCAGCCTTCATGACAACAAGGTGGCCTTTGTGCGGTGGTTTGAGTCGCTGGAGCAAGGCCGTGACAATTTCTGCTGCTTCCCTCTTGGCCAGATCGTCGGCTACGCGGTGCGATTTGACAAGCAGTAACACGCAGCGCACCAAGCAAGGTCTTGTTTGCCACGGAGGGCCACCTGCTGCAGACCCTCCGTCCCCAAGCGCAAGCAGATGGGTGCCATTGAGATCAATCGCTTCAATGGCACCAACATCCTCTTTTTGGATGAGTGCCATGAAGATTCCAAGGAATTGGGGGCCATGCTCTTCCACGCGCGTGAGGTAAGAATTAAAAAGAAACAAGTCCTTTTGAAACAAAGAGCCAACGTGTCCCATTTTAGGCCCTTGACTCCAAGCATTGCCCCGACGTCCAGGTTGCCATGATGTCGGCCACGCCTGACGTCAACGCATTGGCGGTGTACTATGCGGATTTCTCGTCGGTCGTCATGGTAAGGCTCCCAATCTTTTTTTTTTTTGTGGGTTCCTTTTTTTTTTTTTGTTCTAACATTTTTTTTTTAATTTTTTTTTCAGACCATCCCGGGTGTTTCCTTCCCCGTCGTCGGTGGCCATCTGGCAGGCGACCGGCAAGTCCAGGGTGCGGGTGTCCATGCGGAGCTTCCGCGCTTGATCATGAAGCGCCACAACGACTGGCATCCAAGACGATGACATTGAAGGTGTTCAAGCTTGGCGGGCACAAGATCACCAAGGTGCACCAGCGTCACCAACAGCAGCAGCCCCATGCCACGCGTCCATTGCGCGTGCTGCCCTTCCACGCGTCGCAGGCTCACGCGGAGCACGAGCTTGTCTTCGAGCCGTTCCCTGAGGGTCGCAAGGTGATCGTGGCCACCAATATGGCCGAGTCGTCCTTGACCATTGGCAATTTGAAGCTGGTGTTCGATGCCTGCACGCAAAAGGTCAAGTACTTCGACTTTGCGCAGAACGCGTTTGAGCTGCGCACGGAGCGCGCGTGCAAGAATGCGCTTGTCCAGCGCGCCGGTCCTGTTGGCGGTACGTCTTCCGGCCATGTCATCCGTATGTGTACCGAGGCTGAATTCGAGAGCCAGGCCGAATTCAACGATGCCGCCGTCACACGCACCCCCATCGACGACGTGCTCTTGACGCTCCTGGTCTGCACGGCCTGCAATGCCAGTTTCCGCGATCTCTTGTCAACGGATCGCTTTATGCATCCTCCCAGCCCCGCCGCGCAGCAACACGCGCTCAAGCTGCTCGTCGACTTGGGCGCCATCACTTGCAGCAATCCCGTCGGCGAGCCTCTGCAGCTTTCGCAGGCCACCGTGACGCCCAAGGGCCGCAAGATGAGCCTCATGCCTCTGCCGACGGAGCTCGCCTACATGCTCTTGACCGTCCCTGTCCTGCATGCTCGCCTGCCAATGCTCAAGGCGGCGGCGATGCTCTCGATCGCAGGTGCTACCTTTGTGATGCCTCGCCACGATCCTGAGGATCCTGGCCTCGTGAAGCGCGCCCATGCCAGCATCCGCCGCTTCAAGTCGGGCCCGTCCGACCATCTGACGTTGGTCAACGTTCTTCACGAGTATCAGCAACAAGAAGGCGACAAGAAGTCTCGAGACGATTGGTGCGAGCGCAATTTCGTCAACGCGCATAGTCTTTATGAGGCCGATCTCATTTTCGAGCAGCTTTTTGCCAGCCTGCAAAAGCACGACAAGAAACGCTGGCTTTTTGACGACATCAAGTCGTTCAAGTCAAACAACGTGCCCAACGACTTGTCCATTGCGCTCCTCGAGGCATACACGGCCAACCTCGCTGTCCGCTGCCGTGCGGCGATCACTGCTCAACAAGATGCTCTCGATCGCTTGGAAGAAGGTTGCCAAAACGTCCCTGATCTTCTCCATTTCTTATGTTATCCTAAATAAAATTACTTTTGCCGACGTGTAAAATCTTTGTGGAGCCTATTGTTCAATGTGAATTCCATCACTTCCAGTGTTCCAGAGGCTTGATCTCCCCACCAGGGACCAAAATCCTGAAAAAAAATGCAATGTGTGTTCAACCTTCCACGACGGCGGATCCGTGATCCACCTGATCCTATACCTCTCATTCCTGCAAGAATAAATTGCGCATTTCACTGTTTCAACAAAAAACGTCAGGAAGCGCCCAAGAAAATACACAAAAACAAGATTTATTTCGTGATCTTGGGATTTTGCACCACAAATAAAGTGTTTGATCCACGCGTTTTTAATCGCAATGGACCACATACGCGTGCTATTATTTCAATTCAGCAATAACATGCTTCCCGACAAACCACATGGTTGACCTTTGATTTTTAATTTTTTTTTCTGAAAAGAAAGGGGCAACATCCACTATATGTATAAGTTTCGTGGCGCTGCGATGATTTCTTGATGACGAAATGTTTTTTTTTCAAAAAAAAAAAAAAAAAAACGTGGGTCAAGCATATTCTCATCTTATTTCTTATCTTCTTACGCGTTCTGTTGAAATCAGCGACGCTGTTGTTGTATTTTATGGCGTCCCTGTTGTATTTTTTGATGCTCTTCTTGAGGTTCGTTTGCGAGCTCTTCATTTTGAGCAAAAGTGTCGCCGGGCGTGAAGTGCCGTTGTGCTGGACAGGAGCTTGGATGCATTCTTGAAAACCATGGCTTCCAGGCGCGCGTTTTTGATGTGAGCGCGGCACTGATAGCGGGCTTCCACATCCAAGAACGCGTCTGGACCCTTCTCGCGACTCGGGCGCCTGCCATCAAGGTCATCCGCATGGTTGCGCTCCATGTGCTTCAGCGTGGCGTCCAGCTGATCTTGTGCCAATCGCACACCATCAAATAATACCGGGTATTGAAGGATTTTCACGATCCGGCTTCTCATTGAGCAAATCCATGAATGCCAATGACACGCGCTTTCGCATTGCGGGCTAATTGATGACCACCGGGCGTCATTTTGCGCGTGACTGGGGCTAGGCAACCAATTTTGCTCCAGACACGCTCCATGACCTCGCCATCAACAAGACCCACGTTTTGGCGGTATCGAGGTGACCAAGCAAGTTGAAACGAGCATAATTATGTGCGTACGATTGCAAAGTGCAAGTGACCCTTCAATTTTTCCCTTCCACTCGCCATTTTTCTATGGTTTGAAACGAAAAAATGTTGCGTAAAAACGCATTACACGCGCTAGATGAACTCAGTCAGCTTTGCTTACGCGTAAATCGACAATTGACATCGTAGGACAAGTGTAGCAACGGGGTGGAAGGCGGTGGCGTCTTGGATGCGAGGGCCACGGCTCTCTCTTTTTCATTCAGTAATTCAATTGCGCTTTTTTTTTCTTGGGCGCATGCGAATCTAAAGCAATAGGATAATGAATAAGATCAACCACAGGCATTGTGCTGGAGATGTCTCTTTACCTGGCCCTTGTGCCATCGGTCGACGTGCTCCAAAGAAGCCTTCAGATTAAGATTTGATCGCGTCAGAGAGCTTCGCTTTATGTTGCTGTGGAAACCCTCTGACGCGATAAGGCGAGGAAGCTCCAAATTGTGCGCTTTGTGGAGTTGACACAGATGATGGATGGCATCAGGCAAGACATTCCTAATGGCGCTTGACAAGGCTGTATCGTTGTCAGTGACGATGAGCATTGAGCCATTTGCGGCGTATACGACTTGATGGAGATGGCGCAGCACCCACTCATATGATGCCGTGTCTTGCTTCGACACCCATCAGCCAGCCACGCCGCATATCGCCAATGTGCGCCGATCGCGGCCGATGTTGTGAACAGACACCATATTCACAAGTGGAAGGCGGTGTCGATTGTTTTTGTACGTCGCGAAAACAAGGGCAGCCATATTTTCGCGATTCGCTATCAAGAGGGGTCGCATCTTTGTTTCCAGGTTGATTTAAACGTCGGTCTCGGTATTCGCCACCGTGACCGCACACGATTTTGATCCGGCAACGCGTGTTTAGCGATCGGAGGTCGTTCTACGAAAAAAAATGAGGGGGGGGGGAGGCAAAGCGTCAATCAAAACGATCAAATCACTGTTTTTCAAGTTTTTATTTTATTTTTGCGCATCGCATTCTCCCATTTTTCTTGCTGTACCTCAATTCTTTGAGTTTTCTCGTGACCACTATCTTGAGCCACGAGTGACGCGTCCTCGAAAGCTGTTCGTCGTGACGACGTAATTTTGTCAGGTTGCAAGACAATGCGCATGAATCTTTGCCATCCAATAGCATCCATCCCAGGTTCAGTTGGGCGACGCGCTCTTTTATTTTGGGCTCTCTTTATTTACTAAGTACATTGACAACATTTCATTCTGTTTCTTGCTTTTTTCCCTTTCTCTCTCTCTCTCTCTCTCTCTCTTTTTCTCCTTTTTTTCCCATCCCCCACCCTCCAATTCCAATTTTTTTTTCACCATGGCTCTTCCAGCAACCCAAAATATACCAACTTTCATCAACCTCTTGCGCTCGCACCCCGTTGTCATTGTGCGCGGTGGCACGGGCTGTGGCAAAACGACGCAGTAAGCGACGATTTTATCCTATGGCATCATGTCCATCGATTCATTGCATTGGTTTTGTATCATAGATTGCCGATGGCCGCTCAGCAGGCCTTCTCTTGCAAGGTGGTGTGCACGCAGCCTCGCCGAGCTGCAACGACGACGGTCGCCGCCCGCATCGCGGATGAACACGGCTCCCCCATTGGCCACCACGTTGGCTACGCCGTTCGTTTCGACAAGAAGCACACGGCCAGCACCAATGTTTTGTTTGCCACCGAGGGCCATCTATTGCAGAAGCAAGTTCCCCATCCCAAATGGGCGAACACTGCTGCAACAAATCGATTCGCTGGCATTGACATCCTGTTCCTGGATGAGTGCCACGAGGATTCCAAGGAATTGGAGGTCTTGCTCTTCCTCGCCCGCGAGGTAGGATAAAAAAAATCTTTTGAAACAAAGATCCAACACGTACTTTTTTTAGGCCCTTGCAGATCGCCCCACTGATTTCAAGCTTGTCCTCATGTCTGCCACGCCAGATGTCACGACGCTGATGGCCTACTTTGAGAAATCCAAGCCCATGATCATGGTAAGGTTCTCGTTTTTTTCGAGCAAACTTTTTTTTCTAATCTGAATTTTTTTCTCAAAGGATATTCCTGGCGTTTCCTTCCCCGTGGCCATCGTTCACAAGGACGAAATTGACGAGGTCAAGCGTGACACCGCGGATTCGGATGCTTTGCTTGCGAATTTGATCATCAAGCACCACAACGACCCTGCCCAGGGTGGTGACTTTTTGGTGTTTCTACCCGGCGAACAGGAGATCAACAAGCTCGTCGCGCAGATCCGCAACCTCCAGAAGCAGCAGGAGCAGTCCCATTCCACTCGCAAATTGCTTTTGTTGGCTTTCCACGCTTCACAGCCTCACGCAGAGCACCAGCGCGTGTTTGAGCCGTTCCCAGAGGGTCGCAAGGTGATTGTCGCCACCAACATTGCCGAGTCATCCCTGACCATTGGCAATTTGAAGGTGGTGTTTGATGGTTGCGAGCAAAAGGTCAAGCATTTCGACTTTGCGTTGAACGCGTTTGAGCTGCGCACGGAGCACGCGTGCAAGAACGCGCTTGTCCAGCGTGCTGGTCGTGTTGGTCGCACGTCTCCTGGTCGTGCCATCCGCATGTGCACCAAGGCCGAATTCGACAACTTGCCCGTTTCCAGCGTCGCCGCCGTCACACGCACCCCCATCGACGATGTGCTGCTCAAGCTGTTGATGTGCACGCCGTCCAACTCCGATTGGCGTGATCTTTTCATGACCACGGCTCGCTTCATGCATCCGCCCAGTCCCATCGCCGAGCAACATGCGCTCAATCTTCTTGTAGATCTGATGGCCATTACGTTCGACAACGCTGCAAATGAGCCGCTGCAGCTGCACCAGGCACAGCTGACAAAAAAGGGCCGCCAGATGAGCAACTTGCCTTTGCCGACGGCGCTTGCCTACGCGTTGGTGTCCACCAGCGTCGTCACGGCTCGCTTGCCGATGCTCAAGGCCACGGCTATGCTTACAATTCCGGGCGCCGTCTTTGCCATTCCCCGCGGCACCGAGGACGACCACTACGCTGCACAGCGCGCCCTCCAGCATGTCCGCTGCGCCTTCGTTTCTTGCTTGTCGGACCACGTGACATTGCTCAATGTCCTCCATGCCTATCATCAGCAGCATGTGGACAATCGCGACTCTTGGTGTGCCGCCAATTTCATCAATGCGCACAGCCTCCGTGAAGCTGATTCGGTCTTTGACCAGCTTCAAGCCATCATGATGGACATTCGCCAGTGGGATCGTGTAAACGTCCTCAATTTCAAGTCCAAGAACGTCTCGAATGATCTGATCGTTGCGCTTCTGGAGGCATACACGGAAAACGTCGCTGTGCGCTGCCGTGCTGCCACTGCCACCCACCAAATGGAACTTGAACACCTGGAGCAAGGCTGCCAAAATGTCGACAACGACACGTACTTGGTCGTCTGGTCCGGCCAAAAGGTGAGGCTGCCTTACAAGAGCGCTGCTTATGCCAAGGACCCCAGCAAGATGGCCTCAAGCTCCAAGGACGCCATGACCACCCCGCCGCTCGTCTTTTTTTCCGACGCCAACAAGCAAGAAGGCGGCATTTTGACCATGGTCAACTGTTCGGCTGTCAAGCCCAAGCACATCAAGTCATCAAAACGTTTCAGCAACGCTCTTGCCAAATACCGCAGCAACATCAGTCTCGTCGTCGCCCAGCGCTTGCGCCAAGAAGGTATCGCCTAGCCCTCTACCTCTTTCCTTTTTTTTTTTTTTTTTTTTTTTTTTTTTTGATTATTTATTCCACACCCTCCTCCAAATTCTCCTCTTTCTGTTTCTCTCTTTTTTTCAGGCTGGTGGCCGCTGGCTGTGTTTTTTTTTCAAAACCATCCACTGCACCTTCCAGATACCCAATAAAATTTATTTTTTTTCTCGCGTGTAAAGACGCTTCGGAGCATATAAAATGTCAGTTGAGGACTGTCTTTAAGAAAGAAAGGGACGAATCAAAGCTCAAGAACTCATTTCCAGACGCTTGCTGCGGCGCAGCTGTCATTCTCAGAGTGCCGCAGTGAATAAAACCTCAAAGAGAGCGAACAAGCGACAGATCGTGCTTTGTCCTAATGAGAATCATTTGGGATGAGGATTGCCAAAGCCTAGCACGCGTTGAACACTCTGTTTCAAGCTGAAATCACATATAAGACCGACGATTGACCCAATGTTGTCCGTCATCCGCGCGTCTGGTGCGGTCCAAGCGCCAGTCGCCAATGCATGGTGACTTTAACCCTTGTCTAGCACCAGCAGCGAGGCATTTGGAAGGACTGTGACGCAACTGGTTTTCCCACAGGCTCAAACGGTGAAGCCATGCCGCCAGCGCCTGATACACGACGACAAAAGCAGAATGACACGCACTTAAGCACCCAGTCACCCAAAAACCCGCATTGTCATCGATCTGTCTCCATTCCGACACTGACGCTCACATTCTTTCCTTCATTGTTGTATGATACGGGTGCCCAGCTGCGTCGGCTGACACGCGTCTGTTCCTAATCAAATCGATGCATCTGGTGTGTCTCTTGCTAGTAGACGCGTCGACACGGGTTCATGGGCGCGTTCTTCCGTGCAATTCGCTGTTGAAATTAAATCTAAAATTGCTTATTGCTTGTCAATCAGCAGGTCGATTTACGCGCCATGACCCATTTTATTATGAGAAAAGCATGCGAAAAAAAAAATCAAGAGAAATATACCAAATTGAGGGTAAGCGGATCATGAGCGTGTGTCAAATGCAATGATTTTCCTTTTTTTTTTTTTTCTTTTCGTTTGGGAAGAGATTGGCTGGAGGCTGGACGATGGTATTTTTCAGAGGGAGTGGTAACACAAATGGGGGTTTTTGTTCATGTTTTTCTGAAAGAATAGCTAATGACGAGCACTGCCGCCTTGCGGTCAACGTCTGGGTCCGTGTGGAGACGATAGTGGCCCTGGGGCACCGAATTGGGCGCGGCTCACGGAAGCCATACCGGCAAAACATCTCTCCTTGCTGGAGACGATCCGCCGAATTCTTTTTTGCCCACAACGTTACCAAGCGAGGCAACACGCTTAGCGACGCCCACCTTTCCCGAGGCCAAGTAGTGGGCCAAATCGTCGGCAGTCAGCACCTTTTTGGACGCGCATGCTATGAAAAAAAGGTGTGGTCAATGGCGCGTTTTTTTTTTTTCGTCTTCCCTCTTTTTAGCAACTCACCAGAGTTGGCGACCTTGTGGGTTCTCCCAGAACTCCATCTCGAGCGGGGCCATGTCGATTGTACCCGTGATTGTCTTGAGCGCCACACGGAAATTCATGCCTTGGCCACGGGGATAGTTGTTTTTGGTGTGGAAATGCTGCTTTGAATTTGTTGCTCGCGCGATCGAGGTACTTTTCGGCAAACAGGCACGCCACACACATCTTGTCCCACGTGCCATGCAGCGAATTGTGGAGAGGGATGTCGAGAAGCTCTATGGTCTTCTTGAACGCGAAAAAGCTCGTGTCGTGACCGATGCGTTCCAATGTGACGTCCTTGATCTTGATAATTTCGCGACGGGCGTCAAGGACGTACTCGTCGGAATCAGTACGTTTTAACAGCACGGCGCGGCGATCGACCTGCGGGTCCACGTGAAGGCGATACTGGCCCTGCGGCACCGAACTGGGCCATGGGATGCCATTGGGCATAGCGCGGGCCATGCCGTTCTCACCAATGACGCGCACCGGGGTATCCAAAAACATCTCAATGGCGTCCATGCCCTTGATGGTCGTGGGCGCAGCACGGAGACGCTCCTTGTGGATGGCAGTCATCTGCTTGCCCTTGGCCGGCGTCGCCGCCTTGACCAGCTCGGAGTCGTCGAGGAACGAATGGTCGCCTTTCTCCAATCCAATGAGGGGACCAAGGCGAGAGATGGCATTGAGCTGCTGCGCGGTATGCGTCTCGGTCGCTTCAAAGCGCGCAGCTTGGTGGGCCTGCAAGGCGCAATGGAAGATGTCGCGGCCTTGCTCCAGCGACGTGAGCCAATGCACAATGGCATCCTTGTCGGCGTGCAGGCCGCGTAGCTCGGGAGAGCCAAAGCGCCACAGAGTCTCGGCCTGTTGGAGACGCTCACCCGACCTTTTCTCACCCTCGGCGTGGCCAAGACTGGCAACATGCTTGACGACGCTCTTCTTGCCCATTGCCGAGCGTTGTGCCAATTCCTCGAGCGTAAACGTCATCTTGGCACCACGAGCTACGAAAAAAAAAAAGACGTGGTCAATGGCGCTTTTTTTTTTTTTTTTTGGTCGTACCTTTGTTTTTGTTGATGTCGCGTCGTGGTATTTGACAAATGCGGCATCGATGCGCTCGGCAAGGTCAGATTGGGCCTCTTTCTCCTTCCAGAGAGCAAGCACGCGCTCGCAGAGGGCCTTGGTCATTTTGCCGGGAGGATCGGGCGACGCAAGCACTTCCGCAGCGCACTTTTCAAGCAGGAGCACGCGAGCCCAGCACAACAGCTCGAAGCGCATGATGTCCGGCGAACCAGGACCATAGCTAACAAAGCCATGGTCCAAGCAGGGCATGCACCACATGTTGCGTGGTTCTTGGCCAATCGGCGCCGCGTAGTCGAAATCGGCGTCAATGTTGGTCAGATGGGCTGCGTCAACCTCTCGGCATAACGGGCGTCCGTCAAGCCGTACCTGAAAAGGAAAGAAAATGCAATGAGATTCGTGTACGCATCTCTCTTTTTTTTTCTCTCTTTTTTCACATACACGCCGTGGAAATAGGAATAGCCGACTGCAGCAGGCAGCACGCCGAGTCACGGCAGAACGATTGGCTGCAGCGCCTGCAGCACATGGGACAGGATAAGGATGTCCTCGGCAAGATGGTCGCGGTTGCGCGTGGCATACATTTCGACGACGCCAAAGAGATACACGACATCGCCGTTCGTGCCCTGCACCGATCTGAGCATGCCTTTGCACAGATTGCCCGCGTGCGAGCCTTGGAAATACGGCTGGGCCGTGCACATATCATCTTGGTGGCCTGCATGATAAGAAGCACGAAATCGTACAAAATCGTTAGTTTTGCCAAAAGAAAGTCGCTTTTCTCTGTCGGACATACTTCAAAGAATGACTTGCATGCTGTTTTGTGGTCATTGTCAACCGTGACGGGGTTCTCCAGGAGCTGTTGGCCATTTTGGTTGGACTTCCTGGTCCGAATCTTCGTCGTGCTCCATTTTGAGAGTTGGAAAAAATAGGATTGGAATTGAGTAGTGATGTCGGACCCCACGATCGTCAAGGGTAACTCCTTTGGAGCGTGAGGGCCATATTGGCCAATGGCATGCCACGCCGACATCTCGCGGACCAAATCGGTGGAATCTTGCTGGAAGCCAGGCCACTGGTCCTTGTAAATTTTGCGGATGGCTTCCTTCAACACAACACAAGCGTCATTGGGCATAGGACGGCGGGGGATCGAGCCAAGACCAAAGCCGTCAATGACTTGCAAGTCGTCATCCAGGGGTTGGTAGGAACGATAGTAACCACCCGGCTGAGAATTGAGGAGCAATTTACGATCAAAGAGGTGAATCGCAAATTGCTCGGTGCTGTCCGCCAATTGGTTGCACTCGTCGCTGGGGCGGCGTGTGGAGGCCGAGCAAGGGCACGTAAAACACCTTTTCACGACCGCTCGTGCCCGGGAACAAGGCGTCGGCAGTCTTCATGAAATTTTGGTGGCGAGACTTTGACTTCTTGTCGTTGCCGTCTTCCACCTTTCGCTTTTCAGCGGTGCGCGTCGTCACGCCAATATAGCGCACCCACACTGTGTCACCGGCATCGCAATTGGGCAACTCGTCACGCCCAATTCTTCACAAACGGGTCGTTTGTGTACTTTTTCTCATACTCGTCCAGCACCAGTCATCAGCTTGCCATCCATCCCGGCCAAAGAACGCACCAATTAGTCGGCGGGCCCGTGCTGTTGCCCACGTCGCGCACGCTGCAAAAAAAAAGAAAGAAAAAAAGAAATGAGATCCTTGTATTCGTCTTTTTTTCGCTTACACGCCATGGAAATCCGACAAAGAGCGAAAAATAATCATAAAGGGGAGGAGAAAGAAAAGCGAGAAAAAGAGAGAGTGTGAAAAAAAACAAAAAAAAGGGGGGGGGGGGAGGTGAGCTTTTTTATATCGGATCGAGTCATCCAATTGCATGCAGCACCCCGTTGGTTTCTGACAAAATACCTTTCTATCATCGATGACGACACCAAAAGGGTCGAGACACGAGCCAAATCTTCCACTGACCGGCGCGCCCCGTTTGACTTGCATGCCGTTTTGATTGATGATCATGAGTCAGCTGGTTCATTTGCAATCGTCTTTGTCTGTGACCACAAAAACGAGGTCATTGGGGTTCAAGAGCGCCATTTTTCCCGTCCCAATCATCCCGGTCGTCTTTTTTTTTTGTGTGTGTGTGTGTGCGTGTGGGTGTGTGTGTGTGCTCAATGCCGCCTGCAGGGTTGCATGAACGCGCCTCCTGATTGGTGATCCGCGCATGATCAACGTTCCCCCCTTGCCCCCCTCCCTTTTTTTTTAACCCGGTAAAACTCTTTCTCAAACCCCAATCAATCAAAATCTGTAGCAACGATGTGGAAAAAGTGTTTTATACGCGGTTGGCCCCATGCTCCTAATTCGCTAATCACAATGAGCCAACGGGCCAAAGGATCAGCAGCGCTAGCGTTGATATTTTCGCACTGAAATCGACAAAAAAAAACAGGGCGTGACGCGCACACGTCGGCGCCACGCACGTCGTCGTGACCCAGGAGGGCGCTTGTGTTTCTACTCGGGGTTCAAAAAATGGGCCTGCCCATCAAACCTAGCGCGTTCATTGCCAAAAAAGGATGCTGATTCATGCAAATCAACCTGTGTAACTTGGCACAAACCTGTCTTGACACATCCTAGACGACGCCGTAATCAGGGAAAAAGAAAAAAAAGTCCACAGCGCACACGCGAATTGACATGAAATTTGGCGTTTTTTTTTTCAAAATTCTGCTGTCAATGGGACAGGTTCAATGAGCACAAGGCTCATTGTGCGATAAATACAATGATTTGCCCCCTTTTTTCTTTTTTTATGTGTACCTCTTTGTCTTTTGCCTTTTTATTCTCTCTCTCGTGCCTTTTTCACTCTTTTCCACTTTTTTTTTTCAATCTCTCGTGTCTTTTCTTTTATCTCTTTCTCTACACATCAAATCAAACAAGAGTAAAAAAAATAAAAATAAAAAAAAAATACAAAAAATACGCCATTGAACACGGTCTTTGCTTGAATAGCTCGCGGTGCCAATATGAGCAGTATCGATAATTTGGCCCTCTACTCGGAATGGGGCAGAATGAGCATTGCCAAGCGTGTTGCCGCGATTGGCCACGCCGTGGGCGCCAAAGATTCGGCAGATCGTCGCCAACAGGCCGAGACCCTCTGGGATTCCGACCATCCCGAGCTGCGCCGCCTTCATGCGGACAAGGAGGCCTTTGTGCGCTGGATCACGTCACTGGAGAAAGACCGCGACATTTTCCATTGCGCTCTTTACGCGCACCAAGTGGCGCGTTTTGAGGCGACCGAGACGCACACGAGCAGGCAGCTCAATGCCATTTCTCGCTTTGGCCCGCTCATTGGCGAACGCGCCGGGGATCACAGCTTTCTCAACGACCCCGAAAAAATCAAGGCTGCTGCGAGCGCCAAGGGCAAGCAAATGGCCGCCGTGCACAAGCTCCGTCGACGCGCCGCACCGATCACCGTCAAGGGCAAAAAGGCGATTGACCTCTTTTTGGATGCGCCGGTGCACGTCAACAGCAACCATCGCATCAATCTTCGCGTCATTGGCAATGATAAAAAGGCGCGCGCCGTGCAAAACGGCATCCAGCTCGCTAAATCGGTGGCTGAGGGCGACTACCTACTCCACGTGGACCCGGACATCGATCGCCGCGCGGTGCTCCTCAAACATGTGGATTCCACCACGGATTACGTCCATGACGCCAAGGGCAACCTCATCAAGATCACGGACACCGAATTGTTGCGCCCCGGGCGCAACGTTTGTCTTGAAGTTTTTAAAAAGACACTCGCTCGCCTTGGTATTCCTCTGCACAATTCTTTGCTGCAGGCTGGCCAAGGCCGCATGGACCGCGTGGCGCGTCTTTTTGTGCAAAAGCACTGCATCCGCGGCGCCAATGACTTTTGCACAGACTTTTACACCTTGTTAAAGACACCGGCCGGCCATCGTCCTCCCCACGCCAAGGGTCGACACTTTGCCACCGCACTCAAAGAGTTGACCGATACGCTTGAAATGGATCCCGCCGAGAAACTTTTCTGGACGTCATCCAAAGGCCAGGGCCTCAAGTAAGTGAAGAAAAAAAAATTAATTGGCTGTCCTTGAACTTTTTCTTTGAATCCAGTCGCATCCGTAAGGAGCTGGAGCGTCTTGTTGGCAAAATTTCCACCCAAAAGACGGGTGGCAGCAACACGAATTGGAAGTTTCCAGACTACGAGCTGCCCGCCGCCGCCGAGCATGAAAATGAGGACAATGACGGCACCGACACTTGACTGACCCCCAGTCCGTGACGACAACACAACATTGTGACCCAGTCATTCAGCCAGATTTTCCCTTGATATTTTGCCATCTTTTTATAAAATAATGTTTGTGGCGCATCCTCCTTTTTTTCTCGTGTTTGGATGTTTCATGCCAATGGGAATACAGTACATACAGTACTGTACAGTACAGTACTGTACATGCGCGTCATGATGACCTACCGGTAAAATTATGTTGCTTGCAGGCGTTGCAGCATTGCCATACGAAGGACGACGGACGAAGGGGAGTACTGTAGTAAGATACCGTATGAGTAGGGCGATTGATGCTTTTTACCGGTACTGTATTTCATTCCTTTTTCACCTTTTTCTCGCTAGTCGCTACAGTATGGCAGCATTTTGCGTTTGTACGGCAGCACCACGCACACCACGGTGGTGTGCGTCAAAATGCGCAGTTTTGTCGCAACATCATGAATGAATAGTAGTAGTAATGCACTCGCGTTGTCACTTATGATTTACCGGTATGAATGCCTGCACACACGCGCCACACCCTACTACAAGGCACAAAAATACTGTATGCACATTTGCCTTTGAAAAACGAAAAAGCTTGTTTTCTGGAATTTGCCGGCCTGCTTGTGCCTCCAGATTTTTTTTTACAGTCTGCTCACCCGCCAATGAAACTTGCATGACGGCGTAAACTATAGTCCAGTGTTCAAGACGGATCCGCCCGATTTTTTTTGGACTCAAAAATGCCAAATACCTACTACTGTATATGTAGAACCATTTTGTATTCATCTATCCATCTGCGTGGTCGACCTCGCTCAAAAATAGCTGCATCGCATTCTGCGCAAAATTTGCACCAAAAAACTTAAACCCCCAAAGCGCTACGACCACTTTTGAAAAATTCAGGGGTCACACATTTCAATCTCAAAAAATACCAAATTTGGGAAATTTAGAACTCCGAGTGATCAATGCATCCCAAACAGGTAACTCCGACGAATCTCAATTGGCACACAAAATGGCATGCAGATCGCCCCAAGCAAGCAACTTGAGAAAAACGCCAAAGAGTGGCGCATGAACGCCGACCGATCGAAAAAAAGTGCCTACTTTGGTCAAGATTATTTTTCACCGATTCATGTTTGACTCCTTCCCAAAATAGCAACTTGTTTTTGTGCACTGGTGGTCTGCAGCCTACAGAAAAAATGACCGATGCAAAGTGTTCAAGCAACAAACCCAACCTACTAGCTATCGCGCTGCAAGTCATCCCATTAGATGCTTTGCCTCCATATTTGTTATAGTACTAGGTCTGAAATAAAAATCACTGGTTGACTTGGCCGTTCTCGAGCAAATCGACATTTTAAAAAGTGTCTAAATAAATAGGCTGATTTCTCCGTCAATTTTGATCAGATCGCGGTAAAACTTGCTTCTTCATTGGATGGAGATTCATCAGAAGCAGCAGCTGCATTCGACATGTTAAAAGCACCTCGGGTTGTTTTTCCAGCTGTCGATAAAAGCGAGTCTGAAAATTAATTCAATCTTATTGTAAATGTAGCTAGACCGACTTTTGCAAGGGCGTACAAAAAAGTTTGTCCATCTGGCGAGCAAACAATGATTCAAGCAAAAATAACGCCCAAGTGTGTCTCTTTCTTCTTCGATCAATGCCATTTTTACCACCGTGGTGATCCACATACAAGATATTTCAAAACCCTGTGCCAAATTTGTGAAAATGTAGACCTAATGACGGCATTTTGAATTCATACTGAGTATACACAAGGACGTAGTACAAGCCGACCTCTGATTATTTTTAAGAGTTTGTTCTACATCTGTATGATAGATACAAATTGTTGGACGCCCCGAAATAACCTAAACTGTAAAGAAATACAAAGTTTATTGGGGGAAGCAATCCATTGATTTTTTGTGGTCTTTAAGAATAGATTTGTGAAAAAAATCATGAAAAAATCGCCAACTTTCTAAAATTGTCGACAATACAACAGTAGCCTACTAGTAGCCACTACCACCCTCTGGTTAAGCGCTTGCGTTTCTTTCCACCACTTGCAACAAGTTTTCAGCATGATCGAATGTGCATCAAGCACGACAGGGACGAATTTGTAAATTTCTAGAAAAATATCGATTTTCTCGTCAACGGAGAACGAACTGATCAACACCACCCAGGTTTTACTTTTGTTTCCGAGATATCGAGAAGCTCAGAAGCACGTAGCCAAAACGCTCTATCATAAATACTGGTCCAGTCTCCTGGTCTACTGTACCGGACGTCTGGTGTTGTCACGAATCTGCCTGCTTTTTTGTGGGTATTTTTTTCTTTATTTTAAAGTACCGTATGCCCTTGAACTGAATTCCCATTCAATTGCACATCAAATTCCAACCCATTCTTCCTCACTACTGGTCACATTCTTATTACATTCGTATTTAATCCTATCCCTTTTACTCTTTACACATTCCAAGTCCTTTTTTCATTCCTTTTGCTTTTCTTTCTTTTTTTTTTCTTTTGCTTTGCTTGCACCACCGCCTCGTATCCTAAAAACTACTGTGTGCCAGTGGTAAGTCCACCTAAATACATATCCTTCTTGCTTAATAGTGTAGCAATACTAATGACGATCAAAGGTTATTATCCTATTTTTTTGTTTCTTTTTTTATTTACGCGTTTTTTGCCTCGTTTTCTTGGTGTGAACTGTTTTTTGGACAAAAATGTTGAAGCAAGTTGTTGCAGGCTTAATGC
This sequence comes from Gongronella butleri, assembly GCA_025201375.1. NCBI lineage: Eukaryota > Fungi > Mucoromycota > Mucoromycetes > Mucorales > Cunninghamellaceae > Gongronella > Gongronella butleri. The sequence goes on from JAIWZP010000017.1 coordinate 480,849, forward strand.
TAATCAGCTGTGTTCTGGCCACCACATGCAGAAGCTCAGGAAAAATGTGCAGTTTGGAGCATTATACAGGTCAAGCAACAAGAGAATGTTGTGACACGGCAAATGGAGACTGGCAAGGAAACATGTGCTGGGTGGCAGGTGCTAGAAGAGATAGGTATGTACAATGCTGTGCAGACTGGGGCTGTGACAGGGGAGTCCATGACTAGCCGCCTCGCTTGGGTTGTTCTTGTGGCCTCTTCTCTACTGTATCTCTTTCTACTGTACGCAATTTGTCACGACTTTCCGATGATTTAAAAGAAATCTTTGACAAGAATACTGTATCGCTGAATTCCCTGTTAGCATTTTGACAACTATTCTCAGACTCAGACACTTTCCGAAAGCCCAGAAAAATAAAAAATCTTTTTTTTTTTTGACAAATTCAATCAAAAATAACGCATGAACGACGAACAAAATATGATGGGTTGGTGATGGCGATCCGTCCATTAGGGATGCGCTACAGTATGAATTATTTATTAAAAAGGTACAATAGGGTGTAACAAGAGAAAAAAATGAGCAAATTGCATTTCAAGTCGAGCTGCTGCCGCCGGCTTGGACGTTGTCGCCATCATCTTGTTGGTCGTTGCCATCGACTGGCTCCAATTGGATGTCGTCACTATCGCCATCGTCATCGCCATCGTCATCGCCATCGTCGCCGGTCGGGTCATAGGCGGGCATGATCCAATTGATGTTGCCGCCCGCCTTGTTGGCAGTGTCAAATTTGCCAAGCACCTTTTCAAGCTCGGCACGAATGCGACTGCGCGTAAAAAAAAAAAAAAAGATCAGCACCACTGCCATCAATTTTTTTTACTCACCGGAGGCCCATGCCATACGTATCCGTCCAGAAAGCCTTTTCGGCAGGCACCATCTTGATTGACTTGGTCAGCTCATTAAGCGCGGTGGCGAAATGGTCACCTTTGGCACGCGGAGCACCCTTTTTGGTGTGAAAGATGGTCTTGCTGTCGCTCTTGCAGTATTTACGCGCAAAAAGACGCGCAACGCGCTCCTTGCGCCACTCGTCAGGCTGCGAAACAGAGTCATGAAGAGGGATGCCAAGATGCTCAAGCGTCTTTTTGAACACCAAAAAGCACGTCTTGGGACCGATGCGCAGCAAATCCGTGTCCTTGATCTTGACGAGCTTGCCTTTTGTGTCGTGCACGTACTCGTTTGTATCCACATTCTTGAGCAGCACCGCGCGACAATCGACAGACGGATCCACGTGCAGCAAATAATCACCGGGCTTGACTGCGCTGCTTGTATAAATGCCATTGGGCAGCGCACGCGCCTTGCCGTCGCAAATCACGCGAAGATTCGCGCGGTGATTGGTGTCCACATGGACAAGCGCGTCTAGAAAAAGCCCAAACGCCTTTTTGTCATTGACCACAGTAGGCGCCGCGCGACGTCGCAGCTTGTGCACAGCCGCCATCTGCTTGCCCTTGGCCGACGCCGCCGCCTTGACAAGCTCGGGGTCCTTGAGGAACGAATGGTCGCCCTTTTCCAAGCCAATGAGCGGACCAAGGCGAGAAATCGCATTCACCTGACGGCTCGTGTGCGTCGGCGTCGGATCAAACTGCGCCACTTGGTGCTCGTAAAGCGCGCGGCGGAAAATGTCGCGACCGCGCTCCATGGACATGATCCAATCCACAAACGACGCCTTGTTGTCATGGAGATTGCGCAGCTCCGCGTAGCCATACCGCCACAGCGTCTCGGCCTGCTGCCGGCGTTCTTGCGAATCTTTTCCCCCCAACGCATGTCCAAGCGCCGCAACACGCTTGGCAACACCCAGCTTGCCCATCGCCGACCGCAACGCCAAATTCTCCTCGGAAAACGTCATCTTGGCACCACGAGCTACACAGTAAAAAAAAAAAAGGTGTGGTCAGTCGCTTGTTTTGCTTTTTTTTTTTTTTTTTTTTTTTTTTTTTTTTTTTTTGGTCAATGATCCCCTTCCCCCCTTTTTTTTTGGCCTTGCCTTTGTTTTTATCAATGTGCGCATCGTGGTACAACTTGAATGCGTCGCTGATTCGCTCACCGAGGTCTGTTTCGGCTTCTTTTTGCTTCCAAAGATCAAGAGTGCGCTCACACAGCTCCTTGGACATCAGGGAGGGACAATCGGGCAACGCCTGCACCTCCGAGGCGCACTTCTCCAGCAGCAGCACGCGCGTCCAGATGAGCAGCATATACCGCAAGGTGTAGGGAGAGACAGAGCCAAATCGAACAAAGCCAGGGTGAAGGCTGGGCATGGCAATACACCATAGATTTTTGGGTTCTTTACCAACCGGAGCATTGTAATCAAAGCTGGCATCAACGTTGCACAGGACAGGCCGACCCAAGCTCTCGGCAAATCCGGCGTCTGTCAAGCCATGTCTAAAAAAAAAAAAAAAAATGCAATGAGATTTAAAATACGCGTCTCCTTTCTTTTTTTTTTATCCTGTCACGTACACGCCATGGAAGTTTGAAAGAGCCACAGAGGAAGGCAGCATGCCAAGGCAAGTCAAGATGACTGGCTTTACTTGCTGGATGACGTGAGCGAGAGCAACAATTTCTTGCGCCAAATGATCACGGTCTGTCGTCGGGTAGACATCCACAAAGCCATGCAAATGGGCGTCGTCCATGCCTTGCACCAATTCAAGCATACTCTTGCACAGATGACCAGAGCGAGAGCTTTGGAAGAAAAAAAGCGCCTTGTCCATGTTGTTTTGCGTGATGTGGAATCCAACAATGAGCATAGGGGAGCGACGGGGAGAAACATTGCCGTGCGCGCCGAGCACCTGGCGGACTGTCACATCACGGACAGCAGCATGTCGATCTTGATCAAATGCGGGACATTCCGTTTTGTAGATATCCGTGATGGCCGTTTTCAAGCGCTCAAACTCGTCGTCAGCAAGAAGGGGGCGCACAATGTTGCCAAGGCCGAGGCGTCTGATGCACAAAAGATCCTCTTTTCCAGGCTGGAAGGACCGATAATAGCCGCCAGGCTGCGAATTGAGCAGGAGACGTCGGTCCAGCAGGTGGATGAGAAACTGCTCGGTCGAGTCTGCAAGCTCGTTGCGCTCTGGCCCCGGATACATGTTGATCACGAGCAGTGGGACGTCAAAGACCTTGTTGGTGTAGCGGCGCCCAGGGAAAATGGATTCCACGACACTCAAAAAGTTGGTGTAGCGTCTGTGACTGCTGGATGGTTTGTCGTCCTCGATCTTACGCTTCAGGGCCGAGCGACTGGTAATTCCGACATATCGCACCCAGACGAGGTCGTCGTCATCGTGATCCAGCAGCTCGTCACGCCAATCCTGCACAAACGTGCCATCCGTAAACTTCTTTTCGTACGCGTCGAGTACCATGCCCAATTCTTTGGCGGTAAATTGGAGTGATCGAATATAGGATGAACAGCGGCCAGACATGGGAGCCAGCGCCAGCACAGGGTCGGATTGCTCGTCCTTCCGCGTCTTGACCTCTTTCAGCGTCAACAGCCGTTTCATCGTCTCATCATCGACAATGACTTGATTTTCGGCAAAGATGAGCAGACCATCCAGGTACTCGGGATCCTTGCGCTCCGCCAACTTGCGCAGGAACGTTTCAGGCGCATGAGGCACGGGCAGCTTGCTATCCTTCAATCTTTGCAAAACGAGACTTGACACAGGATGATTGTCGACCATTACGGGAACAGAGAGAGAAACAAAGTGAGAAAGGGAAGGAAAGAGAATGGAAGAGTGTGAAAAAAAGAGAGAGAGAAATATAAAGGCGTACACAAAAAAAAAAAAGGGGGGGAGGGGACTGATTGGACTCCAAATAAAAGACAATGAGCCGCCAGCTTCTTTTTATCGTTGAATTGCGCGTCATCTCCATGGCCCATTCACGGATGGTCATGACCCGTCGAGTCGCGTCCCATTGAATCGCGTCCTATTGATTCTCGTTCCATTTCGACACAAGCATCTTGCAAGAGCTGTAGCAAGTCTCATGGCCAAACGCATGTGCTGTGATGTTGCCAAATTACCTGTTCATGACTGGCGTAAGCATTGACAACTGCTTGACAAGTTGCCGCCCTGATTTGCATGAAGCACCATCCTATTTTGGTAATAGCCCGGGTCACCCTATTTTATCGCGTGAATTAAGGTCGGCACCCATCGTGCCCCACTTTTTTCACCCCCATGTGTTAATTGGTAGCTGCCCAACTGACAGACATTCAGCTATCGCACAATTTGCTGCATTTTTTAAATTTCTCAAAAAACTTTGAATCCCCTTATAGATAGACAATCTCGTTCGATGACAAGAAGCGTCTCTCATAGCTTAGTCGGTAGAGCGTCGGACTTTTAATCCGAAGGTCAGGGGTTCGAGCCCCCTTGAGAGAGATTATTTTTTGAAAATTATACGTTTTCAAATTATTTTTTTTTGTTTTATTTTACTTTGTTTTGTTTTTGCTTTGGCGTTGTATATGTCAGACGAGGAGCTTCTTGAGTGCTGAATGGGTTCATTTTCATGAGCATCGGGCAGGAGGAAGTGGCGCAATTGTGGATTTTAGCGGTTGGGTGACTATTTTATGTTTGACGTGAGAAACTTTTGGCGCAGCGTGCAAAGGCATCGGGGTCACGGTGTGTGGGGACTCGTATGCGCTTGGGGCCGAGCTCTCACATGGGCCCGTTTGAGCGACAATTGGGGTGGGCATGAATGAAATATAACATTTTAACATTTTGTCCGTTTTCCGTTGTTCTTCACGCGTCATGACGACGATCTTGGCATGCGAGGGAACTGGAGTGTGGCCTTTTTACACCGGCAGGCAGCTAGGAATTTTGAAAGGGTATGCGCGATGGATTCACCTCTTTTTTTTTTTCTTTCTTTTTTTTTCCTTCCTCGCCAGCGGTCAAGCGCGGGCAGGCCCAAAACGCTTTTTGGCCATTTGCGGCATGAAGCATGTTGTGTCTCCAGGTTGCGCGGGGGCTTTCAATTGGCTCAAATAGGAATTTAGTAAGCATAGAAGCATAAAGAGATAAACGATGAGAGATAAAAGGATGATACGTGATGGGGAATCATAAAAATCTGGAATAAAACAACCGTGTTGATGGGCTCATTCGTCAATGGCGCTGCCTTTGCTGACGGTTGCGCGTCGCGTCATGTTGCGGATGGAGCGATCAAACATCATTGGTCGCTTGCTTGTCTTTCGTGTGCGGACAAGGCGCGTTGACTGTGAATTTGAGCGCTGGCTTGCTGTTGGCAAGAGCACATGGGTGGTTGGATTGGGCTGTTGTTAAAAAAAAAAAAAATGGGTGAGAAAAAGGGGTCCATTTCTACTTTTCTTTTCTAATTTTACCACTGGTGCAGACCCGGGGGGCAGAATGTCAAAGTCGACGGGAGCCTTTAGGGGAGCGGATGCGGGGCCTGCGTCGACGTCTGTCGGGTGTTTTATGTTCAATCGCAGGTCTTTGCGCGGGAAGGAGCGTGTGTGATGCTGGTGTGTTGCATGGACGGAGAGGGGGCGATGCGAGAGGGAAGGATGGTGATGCAGATGATGATGTTGGTGGTACTGGGGCGTGGATGGGGTTGGGTACGTTGTTGGTGTAGCTGTTGGCGTCATTGGTGTGAGAGGTGGGGCGGGGCTGGAGGTGTCGAGGGGTGGCAAGGAGGAAATCGAGTTGATTGGGTAATTGGGCGTGACGGGCGTGGTTGTGGACGAGGCTGTCCAATCGCTTTCGCTCTGGATGGACGACAGCATGCGCTGTGCGCGCAGTGAGATGGCCTCGGCCTGCAGCGATTGAATGCTGACGGATCGCTGGCGTCGCGCGCGTTCGTTGCGGCGACGCGTCTTGGACTCGAGCGTGCCCGTGCGCAGCTTTTCCATGAGGCTGTCCATGATGGATTTGTCTTGGTCCGTGCTGGCGACTGGTGCGAGGGAGAGAGAGAAAAAAAGTGAGTGTTTTTGGGTCCAATGGTTGCATTTTGTCCTGTTTTTACTCTCGTTGGTATCGACGCCCTTGAACTTTGCAAACGAGCCGCTGCGGACCCTTGTGCGGCGCTCGTGCTCGCGCAGCTTTTGTTTTTCCAATTGTTCCTCCTTTTCGCGCGCCAATCGCGCATCCATGGAGCATTTCTAAGGCGAAAAAAAACCAGGTGAATTGAGACGATTGAATGTTTGCTTTTTAAAAGCATACCTCCCAGCTGGTGGTGAATGTTTTGAAAATGGCAAAAAAGTCATCGGGGGGCATGACGGCGGGGTCCTCGCCATAGTAGTGGACGACGGATGCATAATGTTCTGTCATTTTGTCGCGGAGCAGGTACATTCGCTTGAATTCATTGGTGGCCTTTTGGTAGAACGTGTCCATGACAAAGCCAAATTGATCGTAAGACGTGGAGGACACTGTGTGGTGGTTCAATTCCTGTTCCAGCATTTGCAGGCCCTGTTCCAGCTCCTGGAATTCATTGTTCATCTCGGCGCGCGTCACTGTCACGTCAAAAAATCGCGTCAGCACCGTATCAATGAGCGCCCGCACCGTGTCAATCGCGTCAGCACCGTGTTAATGCGCGCTTTTTTTTTCTGGTTTACCTTTGTAGGCTCGGCTGCAGTCCTCGAGTTCCTCCAAAAAGTTGGTCAGCTCTGGAAAGTGTTGTTCGACCGTCTCGACAAGGAAATGAAGCAGTGTCACTGTGTTTGTTGCGCCTTTGGTGTCCACCAACTTGAAAAAAAAAATAGCGCGTCAGGTTCATTTTTGCTTTTAAAACCAACACAAATACCTTGTTGACGCTTGCAATGCGATAGCCAAAGGCACCACCACGATATGTTTGGCCGTTTAAAAAGTTGCCGAGCAAGAGAATGACCTAAAAATAAAAACAGGCGTCAAAAAAAAAAAGCGATTGTTGTTGTTGTTTTGTGAGTGTGTGTGTGGCGACGTACGTGCAACAGGCGTTTGAAATGCGTGGCATTGCGCAGCGAGAGCGACGCGTCGTACACGGCGGTCATTTGTTGGTGCAGGGTCTTGTATCGGTCCCAAAAGTTGGTTTTAAAGAGCATGCACTCCAATCGATCCTTGATGCGCGCGATTTTCATCATCTACAGGGAGAGAACGGTGAATAAAAATGGGAACGCGTGCACGTGGACGGCATAGGCCATGTTGATGGCATAGGTCACGCTGGACGGCAATAGGTTTACCTCGAGACAAAACTTGTCGGGTACGGAGAGATCGAGCAGCTCTGCGGGTGACGCGGTGAGATAGGTGGAGAGCTTGCCGCACTCTTCGGGCGTTGGCACAAACTTTATGAGGTTGGTCAGCACGCGCTCATCATCAAAATAGGCGTCCATGCTGATCAATCGCGGCGGGATGCTGTCAAAGGGGATTTTTTTCGTGATGCTCGTAATAAAAATGTCTAAAACCCAAGATGAGTGTTTTTTTTAGATCCATGGCTTTGGGCGGTCTTACTCAGATTGTTGGCTTTTTTGGTATCCAGGGCATGCACCTTGTGTTTTTGGCGCAGATGAGGCAATTGCAAGGCGGGCTTTTGGGCAAAGACGCGCTCGACGTCCTCAAAGACGCCTGCCTGTGCCAATTGCAGCTCGACCTGCTGGTCCAGGGCCTCGGTCGACTCGACACTCAGGTCCTTGTCGAGTTGCTGCCACAGGGTGGTGTTGATTTTGATTTGATTCAATTTCTCCCATTCGACGAATTTGAGCTTTTGTTTTGCCTGGAACGAGCTGGGCTTGCGCAGGATCATGCCGAGGAACGGCGGGGGTGGCGCAGGCGGCGTTGGTGTGAGTGTGCCGCTCGTTGTGGCCGTCGAATCGGATGTGGATGAAGCAAGATCAAATGCGACAGACGGAGGCAATGGAGGTGGAGGTGGTGGAGGGGGAGGTGGCGGGGGTGCAAAGGAACCAAATGATGGTGGTGGTGGTGGCGGAGGAGGAGGAGGAGGTGGTGGTGGTGGAGGAGGTGGAGGAGCTGAAGGTGGCGGCGCAAAAGATGACGCCGGCAATGGCGCCGTTGGAAAAGGACCGTCGGCCGTCAAAAGACAAAAATGCTCGTCGTGATTCACGTGATTTGTCATTGCACGGACCACGGATTCTATGTAAAAGAAAAACATGAGTACGGTTGACTTTACTATTTTCCCATTCTTACGTGGAATTGGCGGTGGAGGCGGCGCTGGTGGGATCGATGTGACGTTTTCAGTGTCCTGGTGGTCAGCAAGACTCGGGAGAGTAATGTTGGATTCAAAGGGGGAGATGAGCAAGGCGGATGGCGTGGGTGATGATGGCGAAAAGATGGCATTGGGATCATCGTTGTCGTCATTGGAAGGATTGACAATGGAAGGATTGGAAGCCCATGGGGATTTGATGCCAAAGGAAGAGCGCTTTGGAGAGGGGGACACGGGCGATGCGGAAACCGAGGTTGCTGGCGAAGATGCCTGGGACTTCTTTTTTTTTGCGTCATGGGAGGTGGATCGGCGGACAAAGCTGCTGACGGTCTCAATGCGTGAGCGCAGCGATTGTTTAAACGAGTCCGAGATGAGGGTGGGGGATGCGAGGGGCGCCGACGATGGCGCTGGGGCCGGCAATGACATGCGTTGCAATTGTTTTGCTTGCTGCGTGGCGGATGGGGGCGGAGACTGCTGCTGCTGTTGCTGCTGCTGATGGTGCTGCTGCTGTGGCGGCGGCGAGGTCTGGCGGGTATCTGTGCTGCTGTAGGCGGGGATGGTGAGCGCCGGCAGGGCGGAATTGCGGCGCAGCTTGCTAATGTCTTCGGTGCCACGGTGCTTTTTGCCATTGGCGCCGCCACGAAGGCGATGCCGCTTGGGCGTGGTGGGCGACCCGTACTCGGTCAGCTGCCGCAGCGTGTCGTACAGACGTCGCGCCTGTGAATCCATCGCATCAAGCGTGTGTTGGTATTCCAGCTCCAGATCGCTCAATCGCTGCTGCAGCATCGTGTTGGTTTGATTCGCAATGCGCAGCGTCCTCTCCAGCGACTCGTTTTTCACCTTGAGCTGGCCGACGAGCCCGCCTAAATAGGAGAGGGGGGAGATGAGTCAGTCGTCCCAGTTTTTTTTGATTCTTCGCTTTTTTTTTTTTTTTTTTACCTGCTTTGAGATCGACCTGTTCGCGTAGCTGCAACTCGCGCTCCTGAGCCTCGGCAGCTCGCTCGCGCGCATCCGTGGCTTCCTTTTGTGCCAATTCCAGCTTGTCATTCTCTTCAAACTTTTTCATCAGCTCGTCGACGGTGATGCCATAGGTGGACGAAAAGTCATTGGGCATGCCCTTGCGATCCAGCACAATCTGATTCACCACCGCGTCGATCAATTGGTAGTAGCGGTCCCTGATCAAGCAAAAAAAAAAGGGAGGGAGAGGGGGGCCAGTTGAGGATCTGTGTGATTATATCAATTTTTATCGTTACCGCTTGTTCGTGTCGCATTGGATCATGAGCAAGTGCTGCAGAATGCTGTGAAAGAATTCATAGGCGCGTGTGCCATAGATGGAGGCCAGAATGCGCTCAAGGAGATCCTTTGGATCGACGGCATCGTTGATTTCCATGCTGCCAAAGACGAGCTCATTGTCGTTTTCTTCCCATTCCCAAAACTCGTCGATTTTGCGATTCAGCAACTCATTGTTAAAAAGGCCCATGCGCTCGAGGATCTGATCAATGCCACCATGGTGCAGCTGATTTCGCAGCGACACACGCACAGAGATGTCTTGCAGAATTTCAGGGTCGGTGATGGCATTGATGAGCAGGATATTGGCCAACTAGAGTCATCGTGGGGGAAACAAGTCAATTGGGGGAAAAAGCGGAGAATGGAGGGGATTTTTACCGAGTACTCCATGAGCAGGGTATCCGGGTCCTTGTTGCCATCCATCAGCAGCAGATTCTTATTGACGCCGACGAGCGAGCCCATTTTGCCGCGGCCGTCCAGCGCCCTGTCAATCGACCTTAGCCACGTGTCAAAGCGACCATACACATTGCCATCGTAGCCTCGCAACACCTCCATGGCCTGCAGCACCATCGTGTGCCCGCTTGGAATGTCGCAATAGCATAAAAACGTCAATGCGTCGCATGCCATGCGCCGTGCCGCAATCAACGGTGACACCATTGACAGCGCGAGATTGTCAATGTACAGCGTGCTGCTCAGTGCCTCTTGAATGCCATACTAAAAAGTTTAAAAAAAAGGCGGTCAAAACACGTAAAAAAAAAGGCTCCATGGGATCAATGCCTCTTTTTCTCTCTCTCTCTCTCAATTTTACGTACAACATTGTTCATCATGGCCTTTAGACATTTGATGATTTCCAATTCGATCTGGCAGATGCGATGGTCTCTAAAAAAACAGAAAGTTGGAAGCAGCTGATCCATGACCAATGGCTCGTTTGACGCGTGATTTTTTTTACCTAGATGGGTCTTTGTTGATGGCTGCCAATTCGTTGCCAATGATCTGCATGCCTCGTTCCTCAATGAATTTGCGTACCCACCTAAAAAAAAAAACATGAGGGGTTCCTGTCGCACCATTTGATTTCGCTTTTTGGATATTACCCAACGGGCATGGCTTGCAATTGCTCGCTGACATCGTGCACAAGTTCTAGCGTGGTGTCGGTGTCGCGCTGGCTGTTGAGAAAGAGATCAATGTAATGTGTGGGCGAGCGGCGCTTGGGTTGCTGCGACAAGCGCTGTTTTTTCTTGGATTTGGTCTTGTTCTTGTTGATGATCACACCCAATTTCGTGAATTGACTCTCATTGCACAAGATCCACCACTTGTTATCCATGGGTAGCTTGGGAATGTCGATCAAATCAAGTTCCAGACGTTTCTATGGAAAAAAAGGGGTAAATGTTTAGGCAAATGGTGCCTTTTTTTTTTTTGCAATTTTCCTTTACGGCTGCATCATGAAAGCGTCGCTCAATTTCCTCGTCAGAGGGTCGTTCGGGCGTGGCTGGGCGGACAATGGTGGTAGCGTTGCGTCGACGAGCGAGATTGGGCACAGCTTCATAGTCGTCAGTCTCCAGGGGCACGGAAAAGGTGGGGTTGCCCTGAACGGCAGAGGCGACGTTGGGCTGTGCAAGCGACGACTTTAGCGGCCGTGAGAGGACATGAGGGAGGCGTGCCTGGACAGAGACGGTGGTGCTGAGCGACGCGCTGCGTTTCCGGAGCGAGGATGGTTTGCGTTGCCCACTCATATCGTCAATGCGCCAATCCCGCAAGATTGTAAACTAAAAAGAGAGAGGAGAGCCGAATCGACCGGTCAGACAAAAGAAAAAAAAGGAGGAGAAAAAAAAAAGAACCGATAAACAAAAAAGTGGCAAAAGAAGCAAAATGAAAAAGAGAAGAAAGGAGAAAAAAGGCGAAACGTGAGGGTTGCTCTCTTTGTGTCACCCTTTTTTGCCGGACTCGCCGCCCTCGATTGAAAAAAAAAGCGTGGCACACACTTCAAATGTGCTCTAGAAGGAACCATGGTATTCCATCAGAGCTGTGTTTTGCCTCTTTTTTTTTTTCTGAAAATGATTTATTTTCTTTTTCTTTTCTCACCCCCCTTTGTTGCATGGGCCATGTACAAGAACAAGATGTGCAGAGAGGCACGGGGTCGTTCCAATGCAGATCAAAAAAAGCCAATCAGACGGAATTGGACCCGATCTCGCAGCAATTTCTGTTTTTTTTGGCAGATTTTTGTCATGTTGCTGTGCATGACGCCATTCAATTCAGCCATACCACATATGAATTGCCTATTGGCAAAGCCAAAAATGGCAAAAGAGCTGTTTTCGTTTTTTTTTTTTTTTTTTTGATTTTGGGACGCTATCCATCTCTGAATTGACATGAGACAATGACCCTCTTTTAAAAAGTCACTTGGTGGGCATGTCAAGGACGGGGCAGATGGGCTGCGGATGCGGATGGGCGCACCAAAAATGGACACTGCATTAGTCGCAGCGCGCATCGCGTCCGTGTTGAAGCTCCGATCAGGCACACTCTTGCTGTTGGCTCCGTGTCAGAGCACGGTTTTGCCGCTAAAATTAGAACCGACACAATCGCCAGCTTCAGGGGGGCGGAAGGTGCAAACATCATTTAATATAATGAATGACCTGCGTTCCATTGTCGTATCTTTTTTTTGAAAGACTTGACGTTGCAAACATGTTTGACTACTGTACCTGCGTACCAAGTGAGGAGTAGAGGAACAAAGAGCGAGTGGATCAGGTTTTTTTTTTTTTTGAGAATCGGATACTAATTATTGTGAAAAAGAGAGGACTTTATAGACAGAAACGGCCAGCGCATCCGAAGCCTGACTTTTGGTAATCACACATTCTCTTTCACACCGACGTATTCATTGTGATTTTTAACCAATGGGATGACGCTCTGCAAGCAGAAAATACTCTACCAGGCGATCGTAGATGATCATGAAAAAGTCATCGGTATCTTTACAGAATGGACATCTTTCGACAGCGTTGTAGAGGTCGGCGATGGCACGAATGATCTAATGTCCTTGTCAAATACCGCCATCGAGACCCTCAACGACATGAACCCATCCGGATTTCCAAAAACTCATATTTTTCGTAAAGACGGGTATGGAGGACGGACAGAATTCCATGTTTGTGGCATTTTCAGGTAGACTTTTAATAAACTCTTGGTATCATAAGGTCAACTGGGTGGGTGGGGCTACAGAAATCATAGTTCTCCACCCAGGGGGTGGCGAAACTATTAGGGGGATTGCCCCACTTCGTCACCCCCCATTTTTATCAGAAAATCATAGACACTTGGACAAGCAATGGACAAAAAAATTTGGGATTTACAAATATTTTTGACCGATCGCCTATGCCAATGGTCATTCTCCGGGATTTTCCCCTTGCGGATGGCCTCTGCAAAGGTACAAAGGTGTATGTCGTTGGTGCCACAGCCAACATTATCTGTGTGGTCAAGCTTGAGGATTTGCCGGACAAAGAAGAATACGAACAAGTGCGCGTTGTGCGCCAACCATGATGACACAGGTCCGGCTTGGATGAACGACGACACCTCTCCTGCAATGATGGAAGGAGCAAAAAACAGTCAACTGGCGGTGGGCCGGTGGCACGATATATGGGGTTAGGCACCTTGTCAAGAGGATAGCATTGTAGGCTCTGTAACATTTTTTCGATTCCTCCAAGCGTGTATTACAGTATTTGCATCACATCAGATTTGATTCAACAAAAGGAGAACGCCTGCCGTTTTTATCTTGCGACGAAAACAATTTCCGCTTGCCCCCGCCTTTGCCACCACCGGTAGGTATTTCAACATTTTACACATTTTACACGCACTTGCATCCTGAATAATACTGTATTGACAAGTTATTTTTTTACACAGCATTCACAAAGCGCAATGCGCCACTTACAAGCATGTCATCGCTCATTTCGTCTCCGGCCTAGCGTTTTCTCATGGCCAGCTGTACGCCGCGTTGTCTAGGCTCTATTGCGCGTCGCTCTCCCCGCTAATGCTACAAACAATTTGCCCAATACGGTTAACCACGCTGTCCTTTACTATAAAACGCCTAACGGCTCAATAAATTTATTTTTTAAAAGTTTTTTTTTTGCTATCATACGTAAATTCATTGAAAACATTCATTCCATCAAATCAACGTGTACAATACTGTATGTTATGCAGTATTTTTCAGGAGATTGATCTGCATCTGTGTATCATACTGTACTGTGCTGTAGATTCTACAGAACACTCCTCGCATCTCTCAATCGCTGCAGCTTTTGCACACTTTTTTTATCAGCGAGCGAGCGATACGCACCTGCCTAATAAGGCATGTCTGCGGCTAAGCGCACGCATTTTCAGGCTAACGGGAAGATGCTCGTTTGCAAAAACACTACAGGTAACAGCAAATTCGAGGCAAAAATGGCAAAAAAAATAAAAGGAAAAGCATCATCATTCCATGGGGACACAATTTTTTCAAAGACAAAACATTCTATGAGGAGCGAGTTTTTTTGGGAGTATTTTGAGCATTCCTCACCACCAATGGCGAGACTTAGAGGAAAGACCCCAAGCAATTGCAAAAAAATCCCAGAGTTAGACTTTGATTCACTCAACAACTGCCGATTTACACGCTTTTCATACAACGTGCGCTGCTGACTAATTTTAGACCAAGCATTCTATGAGCGCAGGTGTCATATAAGTTGAATAGAATCCCAAGCCGCTCTGACTTCTATGCACTTTGGCCATTTCAAAGAGAGCAAATAGAAAAAAATTAGAAAGCTTGTAAAATTTGAATAGAAAATGCTTTCTATGAGTCCTAACTTTCCCTCTCTGTAGTGTCGTCAGCGCTTGCCCTGCTACTGTACCGCAACAACGCACTACATTGCACCAAACTGTACACGTTTACCTTTAAAACACTAAAGAGCGCGTTTTTCAAACGTTTGCAGGCCTGTTGTGCCTCCAGAAAAAAATTTACAGCCTGCTCGACCGCTAACGAAACTTGCGTCACAGCATAAACTACGGTGCAGTGCTCACGACGGACGTGCCCGATTTTTTTTTGCACTAGAAAAATGCCAAATACCTCCTATTTGTATATTTATTGTCTTCATCTGTCCACCTGCATTGTGGACCCCGCTCAAAAATTGCTGCATCGCACTCAGCGCAAAATTTGCAACAAAAAAGCTTAAACCCCCAAAGCGCTACGACCACTTTTGAAAAATTCAGGGGCCACTCAGGGGTCACACATTCAAACTCAGAAAACGACTAATTTGGAATTTTTCGAACTCCGAGTGATCAATGCATCCCAAACAGGTAACTCCGACGATTTGCTATTGGCAGACAAAATGACAGGTCGCCCGCACCTTAAGAAAAAAGCCCAAAGAGTGGCGCATGAACGGCAATCGACTGAGAAAAGTGCCTACTTTGGTCAATATTTTTTTTTGCAAAAATTTAAGGTTTGACACTTCCAATTTAAGGTGTGTGAATTGCCTGCATGGATTTTTTTTTCATATTTTTTTTATTTTTTATTTTGCACACTTTTATTCGCTGAGTAGGCTGAGGCCTGGTGAAATGACCAATGCAAAAAGTTAAACCCCGAGCTAGCGCGCTGCAAGTTATCCCATTAAATGCTTTGCCCCCTTGTTTGTTAATACAACTAGAATAAAAATCACACGTTTATTAGACCGTTGCCGAGCAAATCACGGTCAAAAATTTTGATGAAAAAATGAATTTTCTCTGCTACGGTAGTTTTAGCCATCCATCGATGAAACTGGTCTCACTCGATAGAGATGCAAGAGTGCCTTCGACACGTTGAATGCCCCGTGTGTTGTCTAATCCGTTGCCGAGAAAATCGAAGTTGACAATTTTTGTAATGTTTGAACGGCTTTCACAAGCGTACAAATACCACGCATCGGTCAAACAAACATCCTAGAATTGACTCCGAGCGTGTATGTCTCTTTCAAATGATGCCTATTTCATCCCGATCCACGAAATATTTCGAGAGCCCACTGCTGAATTTGAGAAAATAGCGATATTTTGGATTCATCTGCACAACGACTCAACCCACCTCTGGTTTTCGACTCCATGTTGAAAAAAAAGACGCCACGAAATGGCCTAATCAACCAGTTTTACAGTACAAGTCGTCCACTCATGCTTTGCAATGTTTAACATTCGCCTTGCTGAAAATCGTCGGCTTTATTTTTTGGGGATTTCACTACAACCCTCTCATTGCTTGACCTCTACCCGCTTTTTTTGAACTCACACGGCCCCCCCGAAATATCAAAGTTGTCATGGCTTTGCCACCCCCCTGATCCAAGCATTACTGTACTGTATTTTATCCCGAAACACGAGAAACACGTACGAAGATTTCTCAAGACTGAGTGATCCGATTCGCAAAAAAAAAACTTGGAATAATCGACGTTTTGACTTGAATATCCACTGGTATAAATTTGGAGCCAGATGGTCAAACTCATCGGGAGGAACGCGTAAAATATTATATGGCGCTGGTTTTCACTAGCAAACACGAATTTCGAGATTTTTCGAGACCGAGTGATCCGATTCGCGAAAAAACGTAACAACAATGAAGAACTGGGTTTATCATCAACTGGTCCAAATCTGGAACCAGATGAGCAAGTTTCTGATAAAGTTCCGGTTTCGTAGGCGTAATGGGGTTGAATTCACCAGAATTTGGTCTCGTACCGCAACAACGGCTGAGCGCCCCAACGCATGAGTCACCTCAAATGAATCAGCGGACAAATGCGGTAAAAGCGCTTGTGGTTTGGTGACATCGCGCCTTGTTCTCGGCGAGTTAGTCTTCAGGGATTGTTTTGACCATGTTTTGGCCCTGAAATTATGAAAAATGCATGTATTCAAGATTGAGCGATCCGATATCTGGAAAAACTTGGAATTATTGACGTTTTGAGTCGATTATCCGCTGGTCTAAATTTGGCGTCATATGATCAGGATCATCGGGAGGAACGCGTAAAATATTGTTTTGCGCTGGGTTGTCACTAGCAAACACGAATCTCGAGATTTCTCGAGACTGAGTGATCCGATTCGCGAACAAAATTAATACCGCTGGAGACTTGGGTCTACCTTCAACTGGTCCAAATTTGGGACCAACTGAACAAGTTTTTGAGGAAGCGCCAGTTTCATAGGCGTAAAAGGGATAAAATCAGCACCATTTGGTCTTGTACCGCGGCAACGGGTGAGCGCCCCGACGTGAGCGACACATCAAATAAATCAGCGCTCAAACGCGGTAAAAGCGCTTGTAGTTTGGAGAGATCACGTTCAGATCTCAGCGAGTTAGCCTTAACGGAATCAATTTGGCCCTGATTTCATGCAAAGTTCATTTCCCCAGGACAGAGTGATCCAATCTCTAAAAAAAACTTGACGTCGTTGGAGTTTTGTGTTCAGCATCCTCTAGCTCAAATATAGGACCCAATGAACAAGATCTGGAGAACGCGCCCAGCAAAAAGAGGTTAAGGTCTATTCCATTTTGGTAGCGCACGCAACAACGGCCCGACGTATCGACGCGCGAGTCACCTCAAATGAATCGGTGATCAGAGACGGCGAAAGCGCTTGATGTTTATGTTTTTGAAGACATCGAATTGAGGAGATCTCGGCGACTTGGTGTGCAATGACTCACGCCTGAATACGCGTTGAATACATCCAAATACGCGTTGAATACACCTAAATACACGTTGAATACGCCTGAATACGGCCTGAACACAATCCAAATACGCCCTGAATACGGCCTAAACACGACCCAAATACGCCCTGAATACGGCCTGAACACGACCCAAATACGCCTGAATACGCGTGAAATACGCCCAAATACGCCTGAACACGGGCTGAACACGGGCTGAGTACGCGTTGAATGCGCACAAACACGCCCAAAGACGCCAAACCCGGCCTGAATACGTCCGAACACACCTGAGCACGGCCTGAATACGCGTGGAATACGCCGAATTTAGCCTTCATTTTGAAAAGAAATGTTGGCCCAGAATGACCCGCACGTGTCAGGTGGAAAGGCGTGTTTTTCACTTTTGGTTTCAAGCGGCCAGATGACATGTACGTGAGTGATTTTCAGATATTTGTGGGGAGAAAGCACCTTGATAAAAAACATCTTTGCGCCTTTGCACCCTCTACTTCCCAAGCGCAAAATGGACAACAAAAAAGTGGGATTCAAAATGACATGTGTTGGCAAGCATTGGATTTCATTTCGCGTACGCGTGGTTCTTCCAAGAACAATGTGAAGTGAGTTGCTCAAGGTCACCGTGTTTGCAATGAGCGCGTCCAAAGTTACTTTGCCTGGTAAAGACAAAATAAAAGAGAGTAAAAAAGTGAATTCAGGCTTTTTCTCCGCGACAAGTTAGTCCAAAGACACGAAGCTTATTGTATGTTTTGAGTCTCGCAACACCAAGTGCTCTTCATTAAAAAATTGGAGATTGAGTAGTTTAATTAAAGTTTTTTTTTTTGGAGGTATGTCGAGGTTTTTTTTTTCACTCTTTTTTTTTTTTTTTTCTTTTTACAGAGGCATGTATTCTTAATTCTGAATCGATGAATTGGGGGTGGGGGGGGCTGTGGGCTGCTGAATGACACGCAAATGGCGATTTTTAAAAGGATGACGCGTTTTCCAATGCTGCGGCAGTATCGTGCCACCCTTCTGAGACGCGTATCCATGGTGACAAAGCATGTTTAAAAGTCAAACTTCGGTGCGCGCACAGACGCTAATTCATCCTCTTTTTTCGGCGTTGGCCCTCACTTTTCAATAATGTCGCGAAAAAAAATGGAGCAGCTATCAAGTTTGTGAAACATAGTCGCCGCTTTTTGTAAGATTTTGCCCATTTCGTGCTTCTGAGCATCTAACTCATCGTTGGGTGCCTTGAGCACCAGACAAATCCGAGCTTTTTCGAAAAGTGAATCTCAGCGTTGCTGCACGGTCCACAACATATGGAAATGTGGCATTCCTTTTATTTTTTTTGTTATGCATAGACACATGTAGGACTGGGATGGCCAGGGGGAGAGGAAAGAAAGATGAGATGCATGGGCATCTTTTGTGCCTGATCTGTCACAAGAGTGACAGGAAAAAAAATATTGGCGGCACGTCTCCTTGTTTCATGCACCCAAAAGCGGCATGGCAAAAAAAAAAAAAAAATTGACAGCGTGGCGGACAAAAGTTGACGTCATTGACATGGTCTGGACAAATCTGTCGAGAAGCGCGGATCAAACGTGACACAATTTGCCAAACACAAAGGAAAACCTGCAAAGTGTGGTACAAGGATCGTTTTTATTCATTTTGGGAAAAAGCAATTTCTAAGGCTGGGTTGTGGGCCAGGAGATGGGTGCTGTTTGTTCGAGATTGGGGGATTGGAAAAGCAAAGAGGCGGCAAATTCGAGGTATAAAAAGGGGGGAAAAGATGATAAGAGGTGGTCAATGGGCAAACAATTGCTCGACGACATCGTGTGGTGAGGGCGTGTCCAAGGTCAGAGGCAGCGAATTTTGCCGGCAATATTTCTAAAGAAAAAAAAATGGTAAGCAACTGTGGGCCATTTTTTTTTTTTTTTTTTTCGCGGGCGTTACAAGGGTCATGGTCGATTGTGATCGTCGCACTAGACGATTGGCAGCTGGTTTCCTTCCCGTGGAAGCAATGCCTACAAAAGACAAGAGGATGGGATGTTTTTTTTTGTGAGACGGATTTGCGAGTGTGTGGGGCATTTCCTTTTTTTGTCCCGTTCCCCCCCTTTTTTTTTGTCCGGCAAAGTTACCTTGCAATTGTCCGTCCAGAATGGTGGCCGCGCTTGTCTTTCGCTCACTGATAAAGGAGGGTATCGTAGTGGCCAGGGCCTTTTTCTTCATGGGGCTGTTGAAAACAAAGAAAGATGAGTGACCCTTTTGCGCATGCGCGCTCAATTGCGCGTGCCAGCAAGCTGTTTTACACATCAAAGGCCATGCCTGGGTCCGAGACCTGGGTCATTCGAATGGCAAGCTTAAAAAAAGAGTGCGCAAAAATAGGGATGAGCTCGGCTTGTCATCCATGATCAAACTGGTTTTTGCACCACCACCCCTCTTTTTTTTTCGTCCGAGATCCCGTCCCTTCCCCTCTTTTTCCCCATCTTTTTGCTGGGCGCTTTTTTTTTTCTCTTGTGCCTCCTTGTTCCCCAAATCCCCCAACTTTTTTTTTTTGTTTACGTACCTTCATTGTCGAATTAAACTTTGTATTGTGGAGCAGGAAGCGCTCAGTGTTCATCCCGTTATCGACATATTCGGATAAATTGATGGATAGGTCGCCGATGCTAGAAATTTGCTTTCCGCCAATTTCTTGAAACACCTCGAGTTTGAGCTCGCACGCGCCGAGCAGCTTTTGCTTGCTGATGACAAGTTGCGTATGCACCTTGACGCTCTGATTCCAGCAAATGGCATGATTCTTAATCGGCGCCCTGATGGAAAAAAAAAGAAAAAAAAGCAAAAACACACAAAAAACTGCATGAGCAACTACACGTTTCTTGGTCAGGGCGTCGCCATCATTTGTCGCGTCAGTCTGACAATGAGGCAATTGGTGTACCTGAGAGTGGTGCCGTTTTGTTGCGAGGCGTGTTTGATGCGCCAGGTGACGAAAAAGAGGCCGCTGACAAGCGGCACGTTGACGAGATCGCGGATGACGACCGTAATGTCAAAGAGCACCTTGCGGTTCTTTGAGATGAACAAGTGCGTGAGGGGCGTCATCGAGGATGGTTGCCGAGACCGGGTCGAGCAGAATGAGACAGGATGGGCGTGAAAAAGAATGAGTTGGTCTTGACTGCGCGCGTGTCGTAGAATCAAGACCTTTTTAAAAAAGAAAGGGAAAAAAGGGGTCTTGAAAGAATAAAATCCATTTTGTCCCAATCTGGCCAGCTCTAATGTATTGGAACAAGAAGGTTTGTGCAACTTGTTTCTTTCCCCCCGTTTGCCAAATGTGGCCAATCAGCAAAGCTTGACATCCTAAAGAGGGAATGTTGCGCGTTGCTTAAAAGATGGAGCGATCCCTTGAAGCATGTTGGCTTTTTTTTTTCATTTCGCAGCGTGCCAATTGACGACAATTTGTCGCGTGAAAATAGCCAAAACGCGTTTTTGCCCCCTATGATAGTTCTTTGCCTCTTGTTCACTCTACGATTTTATTGGTGTGGAGGTCGGCCAAGCCATGGGATGGAGCAAAAATGAAGCTCAGCGTGTTTGAAACATTTTGGCGCGCATCAACAATGGAAGTACATGTCAAGCACCAAGCACGTCTGAAACAAGTAGCATGCGGGACGATCATCTCCATCAGACCCCCCCAAAGCGTCAGGGTGATCACACAAACGTTCAATTTTGGCAGCTTGGCTTGGTCTCCAGCCAATGGGCGCGCGGAAATGAGTTGAGCCTCATTTTCCGGCCCATCCATTGCCCCGCAGCGCGTCCTTTTTCTTTCACAGCCTCTTCTTGAAAGAGGGCAACCATTGCCGTGTGGCTTTTACGCAAAAAAGCAAGCCGTTGGCGCCACAAATGATCGTTGGAGGAGCATCTTTTCTGTCGGTTTGCAAAAAAAAAAAAATAAAAGACAGCGGCGCTCGCATCATCTTTTAGGAAAATAAGACGGGGGGAGGACAGACGCAAGGAGGTGGTGCGCAGGGAGAGAGAGATCGAGCGAGCGAGCAAATTATTTGAGAGAAAAAAAAAAAAAAGGCTTGCGATTGCTCTTGGTGTGGCCCTTTTTCTTCCCTTTTTTTTTTCTCTCTTTTTTTTTTTTTTTTCTATCCTCCCTTGGTGACTTTTTAGCATATGCCGAGGCATGTTCGACGCCGCCATCGGATGGTTGCCCCCATTCTTGATTTTTTCTCTCTGCTTTTTGCCTATTTGCGCTCTTTGACGCGATTGGGTAGTGTGCGACTTTTAAAGCCGCCGGCGGTGGCACCTATGGCGCAGGCGGCGGGTCAGCGGCACGGGCACACAGACCCACGTAGCCGGATTTGCACGAGTATTGCGCTCAGGTACTACAAAGGCAAGACCATTGTGTTGGATCTGGACGAGACATTGGTGCATTCGGTCCAGCTGGGCATGTTGACCAACCGCGAGCCCGTGCATGCCGCTATCCAGCGCAAAAGGATCGAGGTGCTCAATGATCGCCAATCCATCATGTACGAGGTGTACAAACGGCCGCACGTCGATTTCTTTTTAAAAATGGTGGGGTTTCCGCGCCTCTTTGGAGTCTAATTGGAGGCGTGACGCGCGACTGTGCGAGTACTGACACTTTTTGTTTTAACGAATATGATAGATCAGTCAATGGTACCGAATCGTCATTTTCACAGCCTCGATGGCCGACTATGCTGATCCTGTGATCGACTGGCTGGACCAAGGCAATCATCTTGTTGCTGATCGCTTCTTTCGCCAGGTATGATACACGCACAGCGGCAATGCGATGAAATCGGAGCTCTCACATCTGCAAATTTGCGTACGCTTGAAATATAGTCATGCGTGCCAAAGGCCGGCGGCTACATAAAAGACATCTCATTGGCAGAGCCGGATCTCTCCAAAGTTTGTTTGATCGACAATTGTCCCATGGGTTATGATCGGTTTCAGGGTATGATAAACAGTGCGGTACACCCTTTTTTTTTTTCCCTCTCTTTCACTCACCTTGTTTGCTTTTTTTTCTTTTTTCCCTCTTTCTCCCACCCCCCTTGACCCCTTGGTCTGATGTCACTATAGAGAATGGCGTACCCATACAGACATGGCTCAACTCGCCCACGGATCAATGCCTCCTGGATTTGCTGCCCTTGTTGGATGCTTTGCGCTTCACGTCAGACGTTCGGAACATTTTGCGGCTTCGGCGACAGCACACCGCCGAATCGTGACATTTGCAATCCATGTAATTTTACTCCATCTCTATTTTATTTGTGCCGAATAAAAAGACCCCCAAACATTGGCCCCTCCGCATATCGCCATCCTTCGCAATTGGTCACGAAACAAAAAAGAGGCAAACGCGCTCACTCTTTTAAAAGTCAGCGTGTCACGGTTTATTTCTGAAAGATCTCGCCGCGCATGAGGACGTCCAAGTCGCTGAGAGCCACACGCGCTTGATATCGCGTCAATTCGTCCGGATCGGTGTGCTCAACGTAGCGCAGCGTGCGATACGCGCGGCGCAGATTCTCCGTGGGGAATTCATACAGTGTCTGCGCTGCCATGCCCCTGAAGAGCGACAAAATCAACACCGTGGCGGCTAAAATTGAAAAAAAAAATCATGAAAAATCGTTCAAAGGTGCTAAAATGGGGAATTGGAGGAGGGGCAGAATTACCTCGCCTCACTTCGGGCTGTTTCTCGATGTCCAAAATGTTGAGGACCCAATCTGTCAATTGCCAGAGCATCCCCGAGAGCGCCGTGGGGCACGTCTGGCATGCTGAGCTGAGAATCGACAGAGCCGACGTACGCAGCGTCACGTCTACCTGCCGGCTTGCAAGCACCTTTTCCAAAGGCTTGATCAATGCTTGGACTAGGTGAACCAAAAATGAGTGCGATTGCTTTTTTTTTTTTTCCAACCAATCTTACTATATTTTCCAAGCGTGTCGCCACAGCGCTGAATCGTCTGCATCAAAGCCTCGCCTACGCGTAGCCGATGATCCATCTTTTCATTGTCATTGGCATACACGCGTCCAAGCTTCTCAATGATGCGATTGCCGTGCATATCTGTGAGTGCTGCCAGGCCCTTGATGGCGTTCATGTAAATATAACTTATTTTTTTTTTTTTAAAAAAAAGGATGAGACGCCTCTTTTTTTTTTTTTTCAAAAAAAACGCGTGCCCAATTTCGTTACCTGTCGTCGTCCTGGATCAAGCGAATAAAGAGGTCGAGCAGGTCATCGAGCGCTTGACCCGACGACACAAGCGGATCCTTGGCGAGCACCATTTCCTTGAGGATGCCAATGCCATGCGCGCGCACCGGCAGCAGCTCGTCCTGCAACGCCTTCATTGCCTCGCGGTATTTCTTTTTGGACTCGGCCAATTGGCCGCCGTCCGCGACCCTGTCCATGTCGCGCGACGACAATACCGCCGTGATGGCCAAAATCACCTCGTGCACCTGATCTTCCAACATCTCCCCGCTGATCTTCTCTAGCCGCTTGAGCGACGGCAGCAGAGATGACAGCGATTGAATCGCTTCTTGATCGAGGTCCTCGTTTTCTGATAAAAAAATTGAATAAAACATCGATTTTACCTTTTTTTTTTCTTCTTACCATGAATGACCGCGCGGATCAAATTGATGGCAAGCAACAGAGACTCAAGCTCATCCTCAGCCGTGAACGTGTCATCGTCCATGTCGTCCATCATCTCGCGCTGCTCGTCAGACACAATGTTGCCGAGTTCCGCAAACAAGCTGCCACTGGAAGATGGCGATGCTTGTGCCGGCGGCTTCTGTAGCCTGTCCATGCGCTCCAGCTGCCCGAGCACCGTGTTGTTTGCAAATGCCAGAATTTGGATCGGCTTGCCAAGGATATCCGGGCCCAATGAGTCTGCCATGCTCATGATCAGCTGCAGAATCATCAAGATGCTAATGTCATGGGATGCAAAAGGATGACAGCTGAGTCATTTCCACCCCCTCCCCATTTCCATGCCTTTTCATTGTACCTTTTGGGCTCCGATCCCGCGGATTGCATGTTCGTGTACGTGTTGAGCAAAAAAACAAAAAGATCGCCACAAAGATCGGCATTGTTTAGACTCGAGAGAAAGGTGACCAACCGAGAGACGTCCAGTGGCAGCTCGTTGCCGCCCAATGGCTTGGGTGTTCTACAAAAAAAAATGTAAGCTAAACACGTCGTTTTCCCTCCTTTTTATTTTTTGTTTTACCTCTTCCATTTCAGCTGGACGCCGCCCGAGTCAGAGAGACAAAAGTAGGCGACACGATCGCCAAAAAGATCAACGGGGTCCAGGATGATGTGCTGCAAGTCATCCATGCATTGCTCGGTGGTCATGAGGCGAAAATACGTCGTCAGCAAGTCGAGGACGCTTTCGCGGACGCCAGACTTGGTGCGGCACGTGAATTCGTACAATTGATAGAGAGCAGCGACGCATGAGCCCATGACTTGATGGATCACCACAGGCGACGGTTCGCCGCCCACCAAAATGGTGTGCATCGACCGGATCAGCGATGCCATAGCCGCGTCGTCTAGCACAACGCGGTCCACGTCCCCGCCAAGAATCTCACTTGGCGCGCCACCCTCGTCATAGTCGCGCCGCTGCCACGCGTCGACAAACGCGCCGGTCAGTGGCTCTACAATGAGTTTTTGCGAGATTTCAGGGTGCTTGGTGATCATGCGCCCAAGGATAAACGTCACCGCCTGGTCCTGGCTCGTGCCCTGCGCGTTCCGCAAGAGATCCACCAGTTGCGGCGCAATCACCGCATAGTACGACTAGGAACAAACAAAAAAAAAAAATCAGAAATCCGCTAATACGGAGCAAATTGCGCAATTCAACGGACCTCCACCGAATTCATCTGCCTTGGGACAGAAAGGACGAGTTTGGCCACCTTTTCGAGCTCGATGAGTTGCACTGTTGCGTAAAAAAAAAAATGAGACGCGTGCGTTCATTTGTGTAATTTTAGCCATTTTTTTTTACCATGATCAGCGCTGCCAATGGTGAATTTCAGCACGGTGGCCACACCTGTCGGTTGCAACAGAAGCTTTGACAAGAACCGGCCACAAATGGCGCGCAGCCAGGCAGGTGCAGGATGAAGAGGCGACGTCCCCAACAACAGCATCAGAGATTCCATTGCGCGGTAAGGATCGGATCTAAATCGCGAGCAAATGCGCATCAGCTTCAGCCCTATTTCTCTCTGTGTCCTGGGATTACTTGTCAAAGAGCCACATGAACATCCGTGCACATTTGGCCTTTTCGTCGGCGGTGAGCGCGGTTTCGTCCGTTTTGTTTGCAGTCTGGGTGGACGCGTCAAAGAGCGATGTGGGATTCAGTGGTGCTGCGACCTTTGGTGGTGTCTTGGTGTCATTGGGTATCTGGGAAGCCTGGGCGGGCTCGTATGCAAGCTGCAAAAGCGCAGCATAGAGATCCGGCAGGTGGCGCAGCAGCAGGATGGACGACACCGTGGTGCCACGCTTGCCGACCAATGCCTTGTACGAGTGCGCCATCAGGTCCACGAGGCGCGTCGTGTTGCTTAGCAAGGACCGTTGCGAATTCATGTGGTGTGATGCCTGATCGTCGGCGCCAAAAAGTTCTAAAACAAAGGAAATCAAGAAAAATTGAGCCCGCTGACTCAGCTCCGCGTCATTTTCAAGCGTCTACCGTGATTCGTGTAGCCCGATTTCACGCGTTTTGACAAGGGCACGCCCACGCCGGGCGAAAAATACGGGTACAAGCCCCAGGAAATCACCACTTGTAGCAGTGTGTGCACCAACCGGAGATCCCGCACACCGAGATAATCCTTTTCGCCTTGCGCGTCTATTTAAACGAATAGATCTAGCCAACAGAGCGAGAATGGAGTGCTTTTTACCATTGCTGATCTCTTGCACCAGGGCCGTTTGAATAGCAACCAATAATTGCAGGCACTGATCCACGTAGCGCGCCCGGATCGTCAGGCTGTCGCCTTGGTCGTCGATGTCCAGCCGTGCGAGGCGTGTCGAAAGAAGCTGCTCGATCGAATTGCCCTCTTGATCTGCAGCAAAAAAAGACGTCAGTCAAAAGAAACATAATCACTTTATGCTTACTTTCTGTGCTTTCTGTGGAAACCTGTTCCTTGGCCGAGCCGACAAGAAGAGCTGCTTGTAAAAGACAGCCACGCAGCTGGTCAGCTTTGCCGTCGTGCGTTGCATCGGCAGGCTCACTCATATTCGCTTCAAAAAATTGGAAAGAGAGCGGGCAAAATTGGTGCACTTGCTTCTCCGCCCGCGGGTTGCCTATAATATACGCGCCGACACTCCAAATGTCAATATCCAATACTGTAGACAAACTATCAGCCGATCGTCACGCACCCAGAATAGAGAGTATCATACCTTTTCCCATATTAAAATCATTTTCCACCACAAAGTGTCCATGTCCTTGGTTTTGCGCTGGAAATCGGGAGCCGTTTTCATGCACCGGAATTGAATCCATGTTGTGCCGTGATTTGCGCAGCAAATTGTCCCGTACAAGGGCGCTCTGTAACAAAAAAAAGGACTTGTGTGATATATTGGCATGTTCAAGTGCAACGGCAGCCCTGACGCGTTCTGTTATTGTAACCGATACTGTATTCCAATATCTGCAGCAGCGTGCTGCTCAGTACACTGCAGACTGCACAAAAAGAGTACATTTCAAAACGAAAAAAGCGTATTTTCCAGACTCGGCTTGTTGCGCCTTGTAAATTTTTTTACAGCCTATACAGTACGGTATAGCATGCAAGACGCTGAAATGCCCGTGTGTCCAAGTTTGGTGACCATCGAAGAACGAGTTTGTTGCGAAATGATTTTTGCAAGATTATCTTCAGCCAAAATTTGGGCAATGTCAAGGTCCTGGACAAACCTCCTAATCGACCTTTGGTTTTTAATTTTTTTCTGAGAAGAGCGTGGCCAAAAACACCATGTGGCAAAGTTTCGTGGTGCTGCGATCAGTCATTGGTGATGAAATAATTTTTTTTCGAAATTTGGAGGAAAAAAAAAGTTGGTCAGGTCGAAATGCATCTGGAGGGTCCCCCGCTTTGAGAGGTTCAGGCCAAGACAGAAATCCAGATCCGTTTGTCAACCTACACACCAGGGCTTAGAGAGTCATGTTATTCGATGCATTGACTCCCTTTTCGAAGCAAATCTGCAATAAAAATCGGGGGTCGACTTGACGGATCGCGAGGAAATGTTGATTAAAGACAAATTTTAGAAAATGGATTTTTTTGCTCAGTTTTAGTCGCACGCCGATGAAACGGAGCTCATTCAACGGAGAATCGCATGGTGCGCCTTTTGTCACCGCAGCACGCCGTGAGTATACTTTGTCCGTTGCCGAGCAAAATGGGGTTGAAATCTTTGGTCACGCGTCGCAAGTGTACAAAGTTCATGCATCAACGTTGTCGGGCGGGGGCAAAATGATTCCTAAACGCGTATCTTTCCGCACGTGCAAGTTTCAGCGTGATTGAGGCACAATTTAGCGCGTCATGGCGGAAAACGTGATTTTATACATAAATGCTGATTTTCTCGCCAACGGCCCGACCGACCCCCAATTTTTACGATTGTTTTGAAAAGAGCATGGCAAAAAGCCTAGATGGCAAAGGTTCAAGGCGCTGCCGTCACTTGATGGCGCGCCATGTTGCTTTGGAAAATCGTACTTTTTTCGCGGATTTTCCAAGGGGTGCAGTCGACCATTTTCAAGCGGTAAATTTTAGGTCCTCAGATCACCGCTCCATTTAATGACATGGTGTATCGCGCCTGTTTGGCAACATAAATGCGATAAAAACTCGGGGTCGGTCATCTGGGTTTGGAGAAAAAATCGAAAAACCCCACTGTAGCGTTGATTTTTCTAGGCCATCTCCACGAAGATTTGCTGCGGTGCGTTTAAATGCATACCATCGAAAAGAGCGCGATCTGGAGCATAAGTGAGTATCTGTGATCTATGAAAAAACACGTTTTGGCGACGCTGACACGTCCGCAAAGGCGGGCCATGTGTTGGACCAAATTTATGTGCTTGATTTTTCGCGCCACAGTCATTGTACCGACTCGCTGCGCTCAGCATATTCATGCACCCGGAGCGTGTCATGTCAATGGTTACTTTGGCACAGCTCTGCAGTGCGTTTTGCCGGCGCTATTCGCCTTTGAAGTTTTCGGTAAAATTACCCATTGCTTGACAACGACCGGATAGACCCGCGCGATTTTGCCATTTCTCATGGTTTCCATCCACCTTGTCTCTTGTGTGTGGAATATGGCTTGATCCTGGGGGGCCTGATTTCCGATTTTCGATTTGGACTCCTGCCAGGCCCCGGATTTTACCGCCCAAACGCGGTGTCCAGAAACCGCGTAAAAGTGGTGCCATTTGATGCTTTGCCGCCCTATTGATCAGTAAATCCAAGATAAAAATCGACGGTCGACTAGACCGTTATCGAGCATATCGCCAATGAAGAAATGATCCAAGAAAGCTGTTTTCTCCGTCAGTTTTGATCGGATCGTGGTGAAACTGGACTCATCTGAAAGAGACTCAAAAGGTGCTTTCGACACGTTAAAATCGCTGCGTTTTATTCTTTTTCGTTGTCGAGAAAAATGGGTCTGACTATTTTTCAAATGTTTGATTGGATGTTACAAGCATGTAAAATGTCGTTCATCGGGCAAGCAACCCATCTGAAAATGACACACGAGCGTGTTTCTTTCGAATGGTACCGGTTTCACGATGATCCACATAATAATTCGAGATCCAATGCTGAATTTGTGAAAATAACCAAGTTTTGGATTCATCTGCACGATGATCCAAACGACCTCCGGTTTTTAGTTTGTCATGAGAAAAAGAAAAAGTCAATAGGTCAAAAACGTCCTTTGTGAACAACCTGATTAGAGATGCCAGTCATTGTTTTCCTGGTCAGCTGTAAATAACCTGTAAAATGGGCCCGATGCCTCGAACGCGCCGCGAAACTAGTGTCATTAATGTATTGGCCTCATGCTCGTCGTGTCCGGTGCTAAAAAAAGTGCTGATCGGCTCAGTCCTTGACAAAAAAACAGCATATTCAGTCCATTAAAACGAGGTGAGCAATGCGCTGGCCTATTTTTTTTTTTTTTTTTAACCATCATATGATCGGTCGTGGCGGGCCTTCAAAAGAGGAGTGTGCGCACTGACTGCGCCAGGTCAAAAGACGTGTGGCCCAATGAAGCAGGCGCTTACGCAAGCGCAAGGCACGTTGCAAGGTCAGAGCTTGGAGGCAACGAGTGCCATGCCAGGCATCAGCCCTTTTTCGCACACAAAAGTGCGAGGCATTGAACGTAAAAGAGTGCGTGCAAAAAAAAACAAGAGAAAAGAAAGGTGGGCAAAATATCGGCCAATAAAATGTCGAGGAATTTGTCGGGCCAGTCACACGCTTATTTTTTGTTGTTCGGGCGCAAAAGGCTTGCTGTTCTTTTTTTTTTTCCCTCTCTCTTTTTCTTTTTTACTTTTATCCCTTTTGTTACTTTTTCGTTGTAGCTCGCTTTTGCGTCCCTCTTTTTGTTTCTTTTATTGCCTCTCCTTCGTCATCTTGCAAGTAGCCATATCTACAGCACTGATTGACGTCGTTCTCGCTCTCTTGAAACAACAAGCATCGCTACAATGTCCAGCAACAACCATCAGGGAAGTTCTGGCGCGGATCAGCCTCCAGCTGATCAAGCCGCGTACGACCAGCAAATGAAAGCGTATAATGACCACTTGGACGACAAGGCGCGCAAGTGGCAGCAGCTGCAAAGCAAGCGCTATGGCGAGAAGCGCAAATTTGGTAAGAAATTTGACGAGCCCAAAAAGCAACGCCTCGTTGTCTCATCATCATTTTTTTTTTTTTTTAGGTTTCCTCGAGCACGAAAAGGCCGATATGCCCCCCGAGCACCTCCGCAAGATCATCAAGGACCACGGCGACATGAGCGCGAAAAAGTTCAAGCACGACAAGCGCATTTACTTGGGTGCGCTCAAATACATCCCTCACGCGGTGTTGAAGCTGCTTGAGAACATGCCGATGCCCTGGGAACAGGTGCGTGAGGTGAATGTGCTTTACCACGTGACTGGCGCCATCACCTTTGTCAATGAGATTCCATGGGTGGTGGAGCCTGTGTACATTGCACAATGGGGCACAATGTGGATCATGATGCGCCGCGAAAAGCGCGATCGTCGCCATTTCAAGCGCATGCGTTTCCCTCCGTTTGATGACGAGGAGCCGCCACTCGACTATGGTGACAATGTGATGGACGTTGAGCCGCTCGAGGCGATTCAGATGGAATTGGACGAGGACGAAGATGCTGCCGTCATCGACTGGTTCTACGACCCCAAGCCATTACTCGATACCAAGTTCATCAATGGGTCGACGTATCGCAAATGGCGCCTGGATTTGCCCATCATGTCCAATTTGCACCGCCTTGCGAATCAATTGCTGTCTGATTTGAACGACCAAAATTACTTTTATCTGTTTGACATCAAGTCCATGTTTACGGCCAAGGCCCTGAGCATGGCCATTCCCGGTGGGCCCAAGTTTGAGCCGCTGTATCGCGATATGGACACGGCCGACGACGATTGGAACGAATTCAACGATATCAACAAGATCATCATTCGCCAGCCCGTGCGCACCGAGTACAAGATCGCGTTCCCTTACATGTACAACTCGCTGCCGCGCAGCGTGCAGGTGTCGTGGTACCATTACCCGACGGTCGTGTACGTGCGCCCCGAGGACCCCGATTTGCCCGCGTTTTACTTTGATCCCATCATCAATCCAATCTCCACACGCACCTTTGTCGACGACAAGGCTCACGAGGACGCCATCTTTGGCGACAATGACGAGGACGAGGAATTCAGCCTGCCGACCACCGTTAAGCCCTTTTTGGAGGACACGTCCGTGTACACGGACAACACGGCGGGCGCCATGGCGCTCTATTGGGCACCTCATCCGTTCAACAAGCGATCTGGCCACACGCGCCGTGCCGAGGACGTGCCGCTTGTCAAGAATTGGTACTTGGAGCACTGTCCGCCCGGCCAGCCCGTCAAGGTCCGCGTGTCGTACCAAAAATTGCTCAAATGTTACGTTCTCAATGCACTGCACCATCGCCGACCCAAGGCACTCAACAAGAAATACCTGTTCAAGAGCCTGAAATCCACGAAATTCTTCCAGTCGACGCAGCTCGATTGGGTCGAGGCCGGTCTGCAGGTGTGTCGCCAGGGCTACAATATGCTCAACCTGCTCATCCATCGCAAGAATCTCAATTACTTGCATTTGGACTACAATTTCAATCTCAAGCCCGTCAAGACGCTCACCACCAAGGAGCGCAAAAAGTCGCGCTTCGGTAACGCGTTCCACTTGTGCCGTGAAATCCTCAGATTGACCAAGCTCATTGTTGACGCGCACGTCCAATATCGCCTCGGCAACGTCGATGCCTACCAATTGGCCGACGGCTTGCAGTACATCTTTGCCCACGTTGGTCAGCTGACCGGCATGTATCGCTACAAGTATCGCCTCATGCGTCAAATCCGCATGTGCAAGGATTTGAAGCACTTGATCTGTAAGACCTCTCCCAAAACATAGTCCATGAATATGGAGCTGATCCCTTTTCCTTTTTTTCTTCACAATTAGACTATCGCTTCAACACTGGCCCTGTTGGCAAGGGTCCTGGTGTCGGCTTTTGGGCGCCAACGTGGCGCGTGTGGCTGTTTTTCATGCGCGGCATTGTGCCTCTGCTTGAACGCTGGCTCGGCAACTTGCTTGCGCGTCAATTCGAGGGTCGCCACTCCAAGGGCATTGCCAAGACCGTGACCAAGCAGCGTGTCGAGTCGCATTACGATCTTGAATTGCGCGCCGCCGTGCTCCATGACATCACCGACGCCATGCCCGAGGGCATCAAGGGCAACAAGGCGCGTACCATCCTCCAGCATCTCTCGGAAGCCTGGCGTGGTAAGAAAAAAAAAAAAAAAGAAAAGATGAAAAATACAAAAAAAAAAAATGGGCCCTTTTATCTATTTAATTGCTCCATTTCCATTGCTCACTCCATTTTGCTCCCTTTTTTTCATCATTTAGCTTGGAAGGCCAACATTCCCTGGAAGGTGCCTGGTCTGCCCGCACCCATTGAAAACATGATTTTGCGCTACATCAAGTCCAAGGCCGATTGGTGGACGAGCGTTGCGCACTACAATCGCGAGCGCATTCGTCGCGGTGCCACGGTGGACAAGACGGTGTGTCGCAAGAATTTGGGCCGCCTGACGCGTCTTTGGCTAAAGGCGGAGCAAGAGCGCCAGCACAATTACCTCAAGGATGGCCCGTACGTGACAGCCGAGGAGGCTGTGGCCATTTACACGTCAACGGTGCACTGGCTCGAGAGCCGCAAGTTCTCGCCCATTCCGTTCCCGCCCTTGTCGTACAAGCATGATACCAAATTGCTGATTTTGGCGCTTGAGCGTCTGCGTGAAGCATACAGCGTGCAAGGTCGCCTCAACCAGAGCCAGCGCGAGGAACTTGGCCTGATTGAGCAGGCGTACGACAATCCACACGAAGCCTTGTCGCGTATCAAGCGTCTTTTGCTGACACAACGCGCGTTCAAGGAAGTCGGCATTGAATTCATGGACC
The DNA here is from genome assembly GCA_025201375.1 of Gongronella butleri. Lineage (NCBI taxonomy): Eukaryota > Fungi > Mucoromycota > Mucoromycetes > Mucorales > Cunninghamellaceae > Gongronella > Gongronella butleri. Next base: position 513,520 of record JAIWZP010000017.1, read on the forward strand.
TGTACTCGCATTTGGTGCCTGTTTACGACATTGAGCCGCTCGAAAAGATCACGGACGCGTACCTTGATCAGTATTTGTGGTACGAAGCCGACAAGCGCGGTCTTTTCCCTGCGTGGATCAAGCCGGCCGACTCTGAGCCCCCTCCATTGCTCGTGTACAAATGGTGCCAGGGTATCAACAACCTACAAGACGTGTGGGACACGGCCGATGGGCAATGCAATGTGATGATGGAGACAAGCTTCAGCCGCGTGTACGAGAAAATCGATTTGACGCTGCTTGGCCGCCTGTTGCGTCTCATTTTGGACCACAATCTCGCGGATTACGCCACGGCCAAGAACAACGTGGTGCTCAATTACAAGGACATGAACCATGTCAACGCGTATGGCTTGATTCGCGGCTTGCAATTCGCGTCCTTCATCTTCCAGTACTATGGTTTGGTTCTCGATTTGCTCGTGCTCGGTCTGCATCGTGCCAGCGAGATGGCCGGCCCGCCTCAGCAGCCAAACGACTTTTTGCAATACCGCGACAGTGCCACCGAGAAACGCCACCCGATCCGCCTGTACTCGCGCTATATTGATCGTTTGCACATCTTCTTCCGGTTCACCGAGGACGAGTCGCGTGACCTGATCCAGCGGTACCTGACGGAGCATCCCGATCCCAATTTCGAGAACATTGTCGGCTACAACAACAAGAAATGCTGGCCGCGCGACTGCCGCATGCGCCTCATGAAGCACGATGTGAATCTCGGCCGTGCCGTGTTTTGGGATATCAAGAACCGCCTGCCGCGCTCGCTGACCACGATTGAGTGGGAGAACAGCTTTGTGTCGGTGTATTCAAAGGACAATCCCAACTTGCTCTTCAGCATGGGCGGCTTTGACATTCGCATTTTGCCGAAAATCCGCAATTTGAACGAGGAATTCACGCTAAAGGACGGCGTGTGGAACCTGATCAACGAGCAGACCAAGGAGCGCACGGCCCAGGCCTTTTTGCGCGTCGACCAAGAATCCATGGACCGCTTCCACAACCGCATTCGCCAAATCCTCATGTCCTCGGGCAGCACCACCTTTAGCAAGATCGCCAACAAGTACAACACTGCCCTCATCGGTCTCATGACGTATTATCGCGAGGCCGTCGTCCACACACGCGAATTGCTCGATCTGCTTGTCAAGTGCGAGAACAAGATCCAAACACGTATCAAGATCGGTCTCAATTCCAAGATGCCCACGCGTTTCCCGCCTGTGCTCTTTTATGTAAGTTTCTTCCCTCTTCCTTGGCAATCGATTTCCCCCCATACACTTTCGCTCTTTTTTTTTTTTTTTTTTTTTGCTCTTTTTTGCTCTTTTTTGCGCATTTTCTTACATTTTTTTCCCTCTCTTTTTTTTTCTTTTAATAGTGTCCCAAGGAATTGGGTGGTCTGGGCATGCTGTCAATGGGCCACGTGCTGATTCCGCAGAGCGACTTGCGCTGGTCCAAGCAGACCGAGACGGGCATCAGCCATTTCCGCTCTGGCATGAGCCACGACGACGACCAGCTGATCCCCAACTTGTACCGCTACATCCAATCGTGGGAGTCTGAATTCATCGACTCGCAGCGCGTGTGGGCCGAGTATGCGCTCAAGCGCCAGGAAGCCATGTCGCAGAATCGCCGCCTCACGCTCGAGGATCTCGAGGACTCGTGGGATCGCGGTATTCCGCGTATCAACACGCTGTTCCAAAAGGATCGCCACACGCTTGCTTACGACAAGGGCTGGCGCGTGCGCACAGACTTTAAGCAATTCCAGATCCTCAAGAACAATCCATTCTATTGGACAAACACGCGTCACGACGGCAAGTTGTGGAATCTCAACAATTACCGCACAGACATGATCCAGGCCCTTGGTGGCGTCGAGGGTATTCTCGAGCACACGCTCTTCAAGGGCACATACTTCACCTCGTGGCTCGGTCTCTTCTGGGAAAAGGTAAAAAAAATTCAAAAAGTGGAAAAAAGCAAAGGAAAATAGAAAAAAGACGTGCTCACACCTCGTTTTTTTTATGCGATTTAGGCCTCTGGCTTTGAAGAGAGCATGAAGTACAAAAAGCTGACCAATGCCCAGCGCAGTGGTCTCAATCAGATTCCCAATCGTCGCTTCACGCTGTGGTGGAGCCCTACCATCAAGTAAGACGCGCAAAGCGAGCCAAAAAAAAAAAGCATATCGATTGACCTCTTCTTTTTTTTTTTTCTCTCTTTAGTCGCGCAAATGTCTATGTCGGTTTCCAGGTGCAATTGGATTTGACAGGCATTTTCATGCACGGCAAGATCCCCACGCTCAAGATTTCGCTGATTCAGATTTTCCGTGCGCATTTGTGGCAAAAGCTGCATGAGGCGCTGACGATGGATTTCTGTCAGGTGTTTGACCGCGAATTGGAGGCGCTGCAGATCGAGACGGTGCAAAAAGAGACGATTCACCCGCGTAAATCGTACAAGATGAACTCGTCGGCCAGCGACATTCTGTTGTTTGCGGCGTACAAGTGGCCCGTGTCGCGCCCGTCGCTGCTGAATGACCCCAAGGACGTGATGGATGGGCCGACAACCACGAAATACTGGCTGGACATCCAATTGCGCTGGGGCGACTTTGATTCGCACGACATTGAGCGCTACACGCGTGCCAAATTCCTGGATTACACGACCGACAACATGAGCATCTACCCGTCGCCCACGGGTTTGATGATTGGCGTCGATTTGGCTTACAACATGTACTCTGCCTATGGCAATTGGATCCCTGGCATGAAGCCGCTTGTGCAGCAGGCCATGGGCAAGATCATGAAGGCCAACCCTGCGCTGTACGTGCTGCGTGAGCGCATCCGCAAGGCATTGCAGCTGTACTCGTCCGAGCCCACCGAGCCGTACTTGTCGTCCACCAATTATGGCGAATTGTTCAGCAACCAGATCATCTGGTTCGTCGATGATACCAACGTCTACCGCGTCACCATCCACAAGACATTCGAGGGCAACTTGACCACCAAGCCCATCAACGGCGCCATCTTCATCTTCAACCCGCGCACCGGCCAGCTCTTCCTCAAAATCATCCACACGTCCGTCTGGGCCGGCCAGAAACGTCTCGGCCAGCTTGCCAAGTGGAAGACCGCCGAAGAAGTCGCTGCCCTCATTCGCTCGCTCCCTGTCGAAGAACAGCCCAAGCAGATCATTGTCACCCGCAAGGGCATGCTTGACCCGCTCGAGGTCCATTTGCTCGATTTCCCCAACATTGTCATCAAGGGCTCAGAGCTCCAATTGCCTTTCCAGGCCTGTCTCAAGGTCGAGAAATTCGGTGATCTCATCCTCAAGGCCACCGAGCCCCAAATGGTAAAAAAAGAGAAAAAAAAAAACGTGAAAAACCATGCGTGTGCTCATTTTTAAATTCAATTCCTCTTTCTCGTGTTTCTAGGTGCTGTTCAACTTGTACGATGATTGGCTGCGCAGCTTCTCGTCTTATACCGCGTTCTCGCGTCTGGTGCTGATCATGCGCGCATTGCACGTCAACAATGAAAAGACCAAGATGATTTTGCGCCCTGACCGCAACACCATCACAGAGCCCCATCATATCTGGCCGACGCTGTCCGACGAAGAGTGGGCAAAGGTCGAAGTGGCGCTCAAGGACCTGATTTTGGCCGATTACGGCAAGAAGAACAATGTGAATGTGGCGTCGCTCACGCAATCTGAGATCCGCGACATCATTCTCGGCATGGAGATCCAGGCACCGTCGCTGCAGCGCCAGCAGATTGCGGAAATTGAGAAGCAGACGCAAGAGCAATCGCAATTGACGGCCGTCACGACAAAGACACGCAACATCCATGGTGACGAGATGGTGGTGACGACCACGAGCAATTATGAGACGCAGACGTTCAGCTCAAAGACCGAATGGCGCATCCGTGCCATTTCCGCGACCAACTTGCACCTTCGCACGAACCACATTTACGTGAATTCCGACGACATCAAGGAAAACACGTACACGTACGTGATGCCCAAGAATGTGCTCAAGCGCTTCATCACCATCTCGGACCTGCGCACGCAGGTGGCCGGTCTCATGTATGGTGTCAGCCCGCCCGATGCGCCCAATGTGAAGGAAATCCGCTGTGTGGTGATTCCGCCGCAATGGGGCTCGCACCAGACCATCCATCTGCCAAACAGCCTGCCGGAGCACGAGTACCTGGCCGATCTCGAGCCATTGGGCTGGATCCACACGCAGCCGCAGGAATTGATGAACATCTCGCCCCAGGACGTCACCACCCATGCCAAGATGCTTGCCAACAACAAGACCTGGGATGGCGAAAAGACCGTCACCCTCACCTGCTCGTTCACCCCCGGCTCGTGCTCGCTCACCGCCTACAAGCTGACCCCCGGCGGCTTTGAATGGGGCAAGAACAACATGGACATTGCAAGCACCAACCCGCAGGGCTTCAATCCCAACCACGCAGAAAAGGTCCAGATCCTCCTCAGCGACCGCTTCCTCGGCTTCTTCATGGTCCCAACCGATATCTGGAATTATAACTTCATGGGCGCTCAATTCAATGCAAACATGAAGTATCGCCTCAATCTCGACGTCCCCAAGGAGTTTTACCACGAATCCCACCGCGCCTCCCACTTTATGAACTTTAGCAGCGACATGGAACCGGCCGGCGACGCTGACATTGAGGACGTCTTTGCTTAATTTTTCTTTTTTTCTCGATCCCTTTTTATTTTATTTTATCTTGTTTTCTTCTCTGGTTTCTTTGTTGTTTGAAAAAAAATTTTACTCAATAAAATGGTTGTATATGTGCATTTCAAAAGAAAGACCAAAGGGACGATTTAACGACGCAATCTGGTCGAAAACAATGGCAATGCGAGTGTTTTGGATGGAATTTGGTGCATAGCCGACGAAAATTCTACAACTTATGCACAGAATGATGCTTTTTGACAGACGAATCAATGTGCTCTCGTTCGAATGAGGCCACTCTCATGTCACCACCACTACGGGTTCTTTTTTATGCCAAAAAGAAAGAAAAATAGTAGAAAGGAAAAAAAAGCGCGTATTCGTACAGGTATGCCCTCGTTTCGCACGGGTGTTGTTAATATTCATGCAAGCTGGCGGTGATTCAATTGTTCATCAACGCGACAGCTGTGTGTCCATCCCCTTTTCCTCATTTCACTTTTTTTTTTTTTTTTTTGTCTCTCTTCCCTTTCCCACCCACTTTTTTTTCACTTGTTTTCGATGCCATCTTTGCAAGACCTTCCTATCGAGCTGCTTCGGCTCGTCATGCAGCGCTTGCCTCCTTCGGATGTGCTACAAATGCGTCTTGTTGACCACCACTTCAATGAAATGGCCACACCCATTGCTTTTGAGCAAATCACTTTCAATCTGTCTCACCTACAGAAACTCACAGACATGGTGTCTTTCTACACAGGCACCCCGCACGCGAAATTTCCAGCCAAAGACATCAGCATTAGCGATCGCAAATGCCTGAGCATGGTGGCCACCCTTCTTCCCTATTGGCGCGACGTTGGCAAGTTGAGCCTCGATTTTTGGAACGGGGACAGCAATGAGGAGCAGCTCGCCATCCTTAAAAATGTTGTCAATTACTCAAGCCTGCGCCACCTGGTCATTAGCTATTCTGAGCCCTCGCACCCTGTTTTGCCTGATCCAGGCTCCAATTTGCGCATCCTCGACATCCGCGGTGTGTCCTGCGGTCTTGAATGCATCCTGACTCTGCTGCGCAATATGCAGCACCTGCAAAGTCTCAAGATACAGCTCGGCAAGTCCAGTGTCAACGAAACGCCACTATGCAACTTTGTCGACGAATTTCTCACCAGCGAGCCGCCTCATCTGAGCATGACCAACTTGTCAATCACCTTTATCGATTGGCAAAAAACATCTCCGCAAGATGTGCCGGCTGTACACGATGTGGCGCTTTTTTTTGCCTTCCTCATGCCAAAGCTTGCTTCTTTTGACTTGAAAATGGACATGCGTAAAAGCAACCAAGTCGCCCAACTCGCAATTCCCAGCCAGGATGGCCACCATCTTCCTCCTCCACTTGAATTGAAGCCCTTGCCACACGAAAACGCTGCAATTGACTCGCCAAGCCCGCTTGCCACTTTGTGTCCGCCTTTGAAAATCGACCTCACCCTCCAACCTAACGTGATTCACGATTCGCTCGTTCGTCTACCCCATTCGCTACCTCATGTTCTCACAATGAACTCGGCTCACAGCAGCAGTACTCTTTCTTTGTCGCCGGTGCTCAGCGGGTGGGCTTTCTTGAAAAAGCTGACTATTGAATGGTCCGATTTGCTTGATTTGGACGTGGCCCTTCAAAGAATGCCGGCGGCCGCATGCCTCAAAGAGTTGGTCTTGGAAAATTGCATGATCGACCATCCGGGCGTCCTGGAACGCGCCGTGGCGCGCCTATCTTCTCTGTCTCATCTTCATTTGGTTTGCGTTTGGGCCTACGATTGGCGCTTTGACTCTCAATTGACAATGAACAATCCATGGTTCTCATTGCTGCGCTCGTTTTTCAAAAAATACCACGATCTGATGTTTGGCGAAGGCATGCTTCATTGGTTTTCTTGTCCTGTCACCACAGCATCGCTTCATGTATGTGAGGAATTTAGCCGCTCAGAATGGATTGGTATCCGAGAGGGTTTGGTAGAATCCACCATGCAGATGCGCTTGATCATCCTGATTCAAGATGCCCAGCAAGCAACGGACGACCTCGTTCAAATGTGGCTCTATGGTCGTGTTATTTCTGATTACTACGACCCCATGGGAACAAGCGTTGCGCAGAAGCTGGAGGACGCGGATGTCCAAATGGTGCTGACGGAAATGAAGGAGCGTACGGAAAAGACACGACCCTCTTTTGATGACGAGCCAGATTTTGCATCTCCCGCCGCCCGTCACGCATTCTCATTGCTTTGGAGCGAGCACAATGCGACTGTCTATGCCTGCAGCTCCACTAAAAAAATGCACTTGTTTGGTCCCCACGAATATGATTAGGCTATTTACCTCTTGTTTTTAACCCTGCCATCACCTTTTTGCCCGAGAATCTTCCTTTTCAGCCCTTGTAAATCTTCAAATATTCAATAAAAAGTCATTGTTCGGGCTCTTGCAAATAATTAGCTCTGACTAAAAAGACAGCAATGCTTTGCTTCTCGTATTTTTGCAATCATGTCAATTGTTTTCATTGTTTTTTTCGTGAACTTGGCGTGTCATTTGATCAACCATCTGAGTGTCACCATTTTTTCAGTCAACGAAATAATCGGATGGCAAAAAAAAAGTGTCATCTTGTCAAGCAAGTCTTTTCGCGCTATTGAACTTGAAGCAAGTGCCCGAGAAAATACACAAAAGCATAAATTTCATCCGGTTTGGGATTTTCGCATACAAATAAGCGTTTAATCTGTCCTTGTTTCGACCTCAATGGACAGAAATGGACGCGTGCCATCATTTCAATGCCTGAAGCATCGCGCTACACTGCACAAAAACGAGCGCTTTTACGCGCAAGCACGATTTTTGAAACTGGCCAATTTTCCAAGGGGTGCAGTCAAGGATTTGAAAGCAGCGAAATTTAGGTCCTCGGGTCGCCACGCCATTCTCACACATGGTAAACACTCTTCTTTCACCGATGGAAATGCAATAAAAAAAGAGGATTCATTGACAGCGTTTTGCGTAAAATGCATTTTTTTCTTTTTTTTTTTTTGACTCAAGGTCATCTCGACTAAACGTGCCTGTATCTCGATGAATTTTGCACCATCAGAAAGAGCATAGCTTGATGCGTACGTGGACATGGATGATCGATGAAAAAAGTGATTTTTTTGGGGCATTTCGACACGCGTTCAAAATCATATAGTTTTCGACGCGTGATAAACCGCGTCACATGACGATTTACACCCGCCAGTTTTTAATCATATCCATGCACCTGGCGCCTCTCTTGCCAATAGACGCGTTGGTGCGGCTCCAGGGACGCGTTTTTCCCGTGCAATTCGCGGTTGAAATAAAATCGAAAATCGGCCATTGCTCGCAACTCAACTCAACAGATGGATCGCGCTTCTTTTTGGCATACTCCCTGGTTTCTCCATGTCGGTTATCTTGTGTGCGAGTTTGGCACAAATCTGGGGACATGATTTTTCAATTCTCGTCCGGGCGCTCGTTCACGGCAAAATTTTGACTTACGTGTTACGTGTCCCAGCTCTTTGTGACTCGTCTAACCTTTTGTACAGCTCGTTGTTTCTTGCCTGCTATTTCATAGTGCGATGCGCGTGGAGGCTTTCTAGTGTCTGGTTTAGCCGGAAACCGGCGATTTGCGTCAAATCCTATTTTTCGGCCATCTCTGATCCATAGGCAGCCCTTGAGATATTAAACTTTGTGCTAAGATGTTGATATGCTGGAAGGGCAGCGGGGACAAATTCTAATGTGATTGGATCACTGCAACGCCCGCAGTCGCGAAAATTGGTTGCTTTTGGCCATTTTTGAGCCATTGGCCACATTTAGTCGAGCCACGCGCGTCAAATTCGCTGCAATACGTGCGGCATAATAGATGCTCGTCGCATGCTGTGCATTAAGAAAAAAACGGAGGACGAGCGTCAAGCAAAAGCGCGTTTAGGTCTTTGAAATGCTGGAAGCGCGTGTTTTCCGAGCCATTTCCATGGTCGGTCCTGCGCGCACGTGGAATTACATCAAACCTGCCCTTGCGGATGATCGACAGGCAGCCAAAAAAAGACAAGCTGATTGCAAGTTTTGCAGCGTTTGGGCTTTGTTGGCTCAAATGATCAAAAAATTGGTGTTCTATCGTTTTAATAATAGCAACGGGGGATCTATGTACAAATGCAAACAAGGAGAGGGACGTACTGGATGTGTGGATGGAGGGTGATACAGTGTGGGGGGGGGGAACACGAGTGAGAAACGAAGAAAACGGTGCAATTCGCAGCATGTCGTGATAAAAAAAATCGCGGAACGAGGCACGGGGGGCGGGGCCGTCTTAATGCGACTTGTCGGGGCGCGCGACGACGGTATCGAGCTTGTCACCGAGCTTGATGAAGGTGTGTCGCAGCACACGCGAGTCAACGCCCAGCTTCTTGTTCAAATCCTGGATCGTCAGCGGATTGGCGTCAAAGTGCATCATCCAGTAGCTAAGAAATGAAATAAAAGAGGTGAGCACGCCACTCGATTCGATGTTTTATTTTTTTTGCCATTGGGGCCATGCTCAATTCCTTACTGTCCATCGGTGTGATATTCTTGATGACGCTTGATGCGGTGAGGCAGGGGCTTGTTGCCCCAATTGTCGAAACCACGGACGACGCCGCCCTTTTGCAGCACTTGCGTGGCGGACGTCTTGATCAGGTCCTTGAGGTTGCCCTTTTGTACAAAAAAAAAGCGTCAGCAAGGGCATCATTCGGTATAAAATCGCCCATTGATCATTTTAGGGTAGACCTACCTCGACAAGGTGAGCGCGCGCGATACAAACGAGTTCGTAAAAGGGCATCGTGTCGTCGCTTTGAGTGTGTTTGGAGAAGAAGACGGTATAAAAAAAAAAGAGAAGAAAAAAAGAGGGGAAAGAATTGGGCAGGTGTGCCATCAGGTTTGCAACGGGGGTCAAGCCACCCGGACACCGGACTGCGGCCTTTTAAAAATGGGAGAAACAGAGAGAGTGAGATGAGCGCGGTAGAACAAAAAAAAAAAATTCATGCACGCCATTTGCAATCCGCCTGTGGACCCAGCCATATAAAGAAGAGCGTGCGCGGTTTTGCATTGCGCACATGAACCCACAAACTCTCACTCTCACACAAAAGTGCGAAGGGGCCATCCCCCTCCCTTCCCCCCACGCATGAATAAAATAAAGGATGATCGATCCTTTTTATTTTCATTCACCTTTTTCTTTTGCTTTTTTATTTTTTTTCTTGTATTCCTTTTTTCTTTTATCCACACAGCTAATTGTCATATCATGAGGCCATTGACATTGTTTTGCATTGCGACGCTGATCAACACACTGGTTGCAGCACCAGTCTATTCCAAGGCAACAGCGCACACATCGCTCTTGTCACAAAGCCACGCGCAATGGCGCCGGCGCCACACTCTAGGTAAAAAAAAATTGACAAAGGGTCTTCAAAAAAAGAGACAAACGTGCTGTTTGACATGCTGCGTGCCTGAAATGGTCATATCACCAAAAAAAAAAAAAAGGGAGCGGAAGGGGGTGGGGAGCGCAGGGTGCGTGGGGGGGGGCTTCAAAGCTTTTTTTTTCTTTGTTGCAACAATGAAAAAATGAGGGGGAGGAGGGGTGAAAAGGAAAATCCGGTCATCCATTTTGCTTTCTTGTCATGGACAATGAAAAAAAACTAGGAGCATGACCATTGTGTGTGTGTGTGCGTGTATGTATTATGGCCATGTTCATGCCACCGATGGGTCCCCAAAGGAAAGAAAAAGGGGTGGCAAGGGCGCCAATGCATGTCCATTCCGACGCCTTTCCTTTGTTTGCATTATTTATTTACGTTTTTTTCTCTCTCTCTCATTTTTTTTTGTGAAACTAGATGTTAGTGGCGATCAGCGGCGGATGCGACGCGTGACACGCGCGGGTGGAGAGCGTTTGGCTATTGTGCCTGCGATGTTTGTCCCACGGCACGCGGTGGATGCTCTGGACGCGCTTTTGGCGGCGGACATGGCGGCAGCGGGGCCCGTGCTTCTTGTGGAGAAGCCATTGTTAGATGCGTGCGTGCAGAAATCGCCCGAGAAATGCGAATTGGAGGGCATCCTGGTTGCGAGCGATGCAACACTGGACTTCGGCTCGTCGTCGGCATCCTCCCCATCGACGACAATGACGACAGCTGCCACACAAAAAATGCGTGCATTGGACGCCTATCATTACGACGTGGTCGCTGATCAATGGCGGCGCGTGGCCCTGTACGATGATGTCGACGCGCCAATCGACGTGCACATTGCCATAAAGATGGCGAAAAGCGGCGAAAAGGGCGTCGACGACAATGTTGACGCGCGTGTCACCGTACAGTGGGTTGCGAGCGAGCTTGGAGCTGAGCAGACATGGCCCAAGAAAGGTGATGTCGCGTGCCATGGCAAAAAGGCAAATGGTCGCCGCTGCCTTGGGCACGAGGGCACCCCCTGGCCAATAACAAATAGAAACAAGGATGCACTTTTGCAACTCATCACGAATGACGTCCTCTTTTAAATAATAAACAATACCATGGAGCAAAAAAAAAAAATCAAAAAAATCAAAAAAATCAAAAAAAAAAAAATCAAAAAAGGCGCCTTTTCAAGGCACGCCCACAAGTCGTGGGCGGCGCAGTTTTGAAGGGGATAGAAAAGCCACGCTGGCCACTTGGTTTTTTTTTTTTCTTCAGCTTTAATCTTACCGCGAGCATTTATGTCTGAAGCAAAAGTTTCTATAGCTTTTGGCTTCCTGAGTCTTGGCGCAGACTTACCAATCGCATGTGGTCCACCCTTGACGTGTCTATAAAAAAATGGGCACGAGCAAGAAAGCCAGAAGCGATGAAAACTTGAAAGACAAACACATTGAATGAAAAAAAAAATCTTAAACTGACAAACAGCGCATGAAAAAAAAGACGTTCATCCAGAGAGGCATTGGGTTGCGAAGGAGGAAATTAAAAAAAAAAAAATCAAACGAAGCAATGAATTTATTTCCTTTTTCTATTTGCTTTTTCAACGTTTTTTGCTTGGGCGATCACTATTTTGGCCATTGCTTGCGCGTTTCGCACCGATGCCCGAGTCTGAGGAGATGACGCCGCGATTGCCGACACTGAGGACGACGTGGGCATTGCCGGTCTGTTGCTGGCGCTCGAGAAGGGCACCGGCAAGATTCAATGGGGTGTCTGAGCTGCTCATGTTGTTCAACTTGCGCTGCTCCTCGATCTTTTTCAGGCGCTTCTCGGTCTTGCCCTTGCCCGACGTCTTGCCGTGGAATTTGTGCGACAAGAAGCGGAAAGCCTGCAAGAAAGAGAGGGAGCGAGAAAAACAAACGTGAGCACCAATGCATTTTTTTTTGTTTTTTGCCATTTTCACTTACATCCTTGGTATTCATCTCATGCCCCTGGTCATCGACATATTCGAGCTGGACGTCTGGTTTGTAGTCTGCCATGCGTTCCTCGAATTGGCGCAATCGCTCGCGCTCCTCGCGTTCCTTGGCGCGTTCAGGATCGTAATCGCGTCGGCGCTCGCGCTCGCGCGTGGATGAGCTGCTGCTGCCGACCTGTTGCTGCGCCTCGGCAAGCTTCTCCTGCTGCCGCGCCTCGGCCTGCCACTTGACGTGGTGTGCCACGAGCTTGTCGCGCTTCAATCGCTCCTCGTTTGCCTTGGAGACCAGACCTAGAATTGGAAAAAGTGTAAAAAACGTGATTTTTTTTTTGAAAGCTCCCCCTGCATCTATTTTTTTTTCTTCTTACCCTTTTGATTGAGCAAGGCCAAGGTGGCTGCGAGCCCGGTTCCGACGAGGGGTTCTTCAATGACGGCTTCGAGGGTGTCGTCTTGAACAGGTGGCATGGGTGGCGTGGTGGACATGTCTTGATCTTGTTCAACTTCTTCTTCAGGCACATGCTCAATGCGAGTGGATGAGGTTGCTGCGGCAGGTGCGGCTGCTGCTGAGGCTTGATCCTCCATTTTTTGCTTTTGTTCACGGATGTAGACGGGGGTCTTGCCGACATTGCTAAGGAATTCAGACGTTTCCGAGAACACGAGGCCATTGTCATCGTCGTTGTTGTTGTCATGGTCGTTGGCTTGGTTGTTCTCGTCGGCAATGGCGCGTGCAATTTCCTCGGGGGTCATGCGTTTCATGGCTTTGGCTTTTTGTCGGTTTGCTTGGCGTCGCGAGATGGCCAGTGCTGCCTGCAGATCGTCGTCGTCGACAAAGTTGGCGTCCTCTGCGATTTGTGGCTTCTTCACAGGTGCGGGCAATTCGTCGTCTTTGGTGGTTATGGTGTCAGCAGAGTCAATGTCGTTTTCGTCTTCTTGGATGGCGGTGCGCTTGCGCAATTTCTTCGTTTTCTTGACTTTTTTCGGCTTTTTGAAGGTGAGCTCGTCCTGGGTATAGTAGTCCTTGATGTCCTTTTGCTTTTCGTAGTCGAGGGTCTGGACCTGCTTGAGCTTGTCGGCGACGGACAAATGGCCTGTGGCGGCCTGATGCTTGAATCGCGTTTCCGCGACGGATGGCGCGACGAGACCCTGCTTGCCGAGGACAAAGCCCGTGTCCTTGCGCTCGTCGTCGTAGTGGGCGAGCATGGCGGGCTTCTCACCGAGGGCCATGGCCTCTTCGTCGGCGTAAGGATTATAACCTGGTTTTTTCTTTTTGTTTTCCAGGTTTTGCACGAGTCGTTCTTTGTCTTCCAAGTTGACATTGGTCAGCATGTCAGCGTCGTCAGCGTCATCGTCCAGAATGCCCCGATCCTTGATCGTAAGAATGGTCTCGGCGCCTTCTACAAACTCGTCCATCGCGTGGCCCACCTTGATGCCCTCCAATTCCGTCGATGAGTACGCCTGCTGCTGCTGCTGCTTGCCTTGCTTGGCCTTGGCCGCTTGCAACGCGCGCTGCTTCTCCTTTTCGCGCGAACGCGCAATCCATGCAAGTGCACTATCGTCCTGGTCGTCATCCATCTCGGCAATCGACTTGCCCTGCAACTTTTCATATTGCTTGCGTCGGTTCTTGGACCTAAAGATTAAAAAAAAAAAGGGTGAGCACCACGAACCGCGCCACGTTCCATATTTTTGTCTTTTTTTTTTTTCTTCTTACTTTTCAATGCGATCGCGAATTTCTTGGGCTTTGGCCTCCTTTTCACGCTCTTCCTTGAGTCGGCGGTAATTCTCGACGGCCTGTGCTTCGTGATCGACGGGCTGATCGTCTTGTTGGCCATCGTCGTCGTCGCCAACACACCCCAAAGGCGCCAAACCGAGTTTGGCTCGCAAAGCACTATGAAAAAAACGATCTATTAGCAACCCAGACCCTCCACTCTCAACACATGTGTGCGCATGTCACTTACTTTGTCTCGTCCAACGAAATTGATTCAGCCATGGTGTGGGATCAAAAGTAGGGGAGACGGGAAAGAAATAAAAAGCGGAAGAAAGAGGTAAAATAAAGCTGAGAGCCGGGCTGGCATTGAAATACACCAAAAAAAAAAAGAGGGTGTTTCAAAAAACAAGTCTCATTTTTTTTTTTTCTCTTTTTCTTTCTCTCTCTCTCTCTTTTTTGCAATTTGCTTTTTTAGATTCTCTTAATTTACACTTGCTTGATTCCCGCCTTGTGTCTGTCATTTTTTACGCATGGCTGACAAACGCAAGAAGAAGAAGGCCGCACCGCCCAAGAAAAAGGAGGCCAAGAAAAAGAAAAAGGTGGAAGAGGAGGTGTATTGTATTTGCCGCAAAGGCTATGACGGCAATGAATTCATGATAGCCTGTGACAGCTGCCAAGGCAAGCCCAAAAAAAGAAAAAAGAGGGTAAGCAAAAACACGAACTCATGTTCTTTTTTTTTTTTTTTTTTTTTTTTTTTTTGTGCTCATTTAGAATGGTTCCATGGCAAATGTGTGGGCATCACGCCCAAATCCGTGGTAAAACATTACTATTGTGACGCATGCAAACCAACAGCGCCTGTGGAAGATGCCAAACCAAAAGGTAGAAAAGAGTTCATGGATGTGCTCTATTTTATTTCCTTTTTTTTTTTTCTCATTGTCCTCATTTTTCCCCATTTTTTTCAAATTGACAGGCCGAGCGCGCAAGAAAAAGGCCGCTTCGCCTCCGACTGCGGCTGTCACGGGGAGCAAAGCAACGACAACGACCGCGACGACAACAGCGACAACGACGACGGGCAAGGCCAGCAAGGCCAAGGGGAAGAAATCCAAAGTAAAGACCGCGTCGTCACCTCCGCCGCCGCCTGTGCCCATCGCGGCGCCGCCCGTCGCTGCTGCGGCGCCAATTGCCATGCCGGCCAATCCCCTCGACGATACCATCGACATGGACGAAGAAGACCTCGACGACATTTGCCCCATTTGCGAGTTTGAGTGCACTTGTGGCTCTGCTGCGGCTCCTGCTGCTCCTGCTCCTGTCCCACCTGCTCCTGCTGCCGCCATTCAAGATACCCCTGCCTCGACAATGGCCAATGCCCCGGTGGTCGTCGACGATGACGAAGATCTCAACATTTTGGACGACGACGACGATGTGACCATGGGCCATGTGATGGTGATTGACGCAATGGACACCGACTCGGACCAGCAAGACGACTCGGACGAAGACGATTCGGACGAAGACGAGGACGATGATTTGGTATCGTACACATCAAGTGCCGTGGCGTCGGATGACGAGGAGGATATTATCGAGGACATCATCGAGCAAGAAGAGGAACAGGCGATCATTGCCGATGTGCTTGAGCAAGGCGACCTGTCTGCGGACGACAATGATGACGAAAACGATTCAATGGCATTCTATGTGGAAGACGATCAAATGTCGTCGTCGTCGTCATCTTCCATGTCCATGGACGATTCGGATGACATGGATGAAGACGAGGCGTACCAGCGGCGCCAGCAACAGTTACAACAGCAGCGGTCGCTGGATCAATGGACGTCGGATGAAGAAGACGACGAATATGATTACCAAGCGATGATTTTCCACGAACAAGTCGGCGACGAGCAAGAAAACGACGAAAACGATGAAGAAGACGACGCGCTTGCGCATGCGCTGGCGCTGCTACCGGGCGACCGCCACGATACCTTGTTCAACAGCATTGCAGAGGCTTTTGTCCAAGTATTGACCCCATTGGCCGCTCATGGCGATGCCCCATTACTCGAATTGACGTCTGCACCAACGAGCCCAGTGTCCGAGCATCATCATCTCCTTCCAATTCATCATCTCGACATTGACATGCTGCGCCGCCCTTCTCTGCCAAGCAATGCCGTGCTGGCCGCGCACAGAGATGTCGATTTGGCCCCGGATTCGCTCCTTTCCTCGGTCATCTCGTCGTCCTCCACATCCGCAGACTCAAACATGCCATCGACCTCCAATGCCACCACCACCACCACTACCAGTCTGTCGCCCCCACGCGCCTCGGTGCCCATCCATTCCCTGTCAACAGGTGCCTTGCCTCTTCCAACCTCCATACACGCTGCCGCGTCATCCTCGTCATCATCCAATGCTCCCTCGTTGCCCGCCATTGTCACCAATAATTTGGATCCCGCCGCCTCGGATGACGCCGTGTCGCCCTCGTCGCCCGTGGATCTGGCCGCTTTGCTGCCCGTCGATGTCAAGATCCCGGAACAGCTGCTCGAGCTCATCAAATCATCCTTGGCCGCATCGCCCACGGACCCATCCTCGTCATCATCACCGCCATCCTCCCCCGTCTCGGCACCCACATCGCCAACCACAAAGCGTCTAAGCATCCCAGGCCCCTCGCCCCTGTCGCGCCAGGTGTTCCCGCCCTCTTCAGTCATTAATCCCAAGAAACGCCCCTCTTTGGTAAAGCCAGGAAAAAAAAGCGAGAAAAAGAAAAAGCATCACCTGATTTTTTTTTATTTTATTCGGTGTGTAGACCCCCGGGTCGCCGCATAAACGCCAACAACGCGACGACACCAAGGACGACCACGCCTCAGACAACGAGGCCGACATGGACGCGTCAGTCGGCATGGATGAATTGCTGGACATCAGTCAATTGGATGCACGTACCGACGACGACGACGACGACGACCTCCACTTGGACGACCGCTTTAGCAGAGACCTGTCGCGCTGGGAACGCGTGCCCATTGGCGCCTTCCGCATGATGCGCGCAAAAAACAGGCTGTGGCTCAATCGATAGATTCCTCCAGTTGACGAAATTCGCATCACTCACTCTCTCTCTGCATCTTTTTGCCCTTTTTCTGCATCTCTTTTTTTTTTTTAAAAAAAAGTACCATCAACCTTGCATCCCCCCTCCTCTCTTTTGTATTTGCTCCGCTCTTGTACGTACCCCCCACCCTCCACTACCCTGCCTTTTTGCATGATGAAAAGTAAAAAAATAAACAATGGCATGTATTTACAAAAAAAGAGGTGAGGCGCGAGCCCTCATTGTTGGTCTTGCTGCTGTTGCTGCTGCTGCTTTTGCTCTTGTTTGGCCTTGAGCGCCTTGATCCAGCGATCTTCACGCTCAGCCTTCATTTGCTCCAGGGCATCGCGCACCTCCTTGGACGTCGTGGGGGGTTTCTACAGGACAAAAAAAAAGTGGGGGCATAAGCTATAAAGCTAAAAAAAAAAAAAAAAAAGAAAGAGACTTGCATAAGTTGTATTGTAGTCGGGCCAAAACTTGATCCCCTTGACATAGTTGTCATAAAACTGAGGGCCGCCAAAATACAGCATGACACCCACGGGGAAGAACACATACACACCAAACTAAAAAGACAAAGAATTGGAGCCACACAAAGCCATTTACATATGGAACATGCCTTACCTTGACGATTTCCAACTGAGGGCCGGCCATTGCGATTAAAAGGTGAAAGAAAAAAAGACACAGAAAAACAGCACCAGGGCTCTCAATGCCGGCACGGCTCTTTAAAAAGGGATCGTTTTTGTTCTCCGCCTTTTCTTTTCTTTTTTTTTTTTTTTTTTGCTCGTCCCCTCTTTTTCACGCATTTTCACCCCCCACTGTATGACCGAGGCCCGCATTCAAGCGATTCGGAAACGCTTTGAAGAGGGGGAATCGCCACTTATCATCACGTCGTCGTTGCACGGACCGCTCGACGTCTCGCCCTGGGACGAGGAACCACAAACGAGGCCGGCCAGCGGCACTTCTGCCACCACCGCGTCGTCGCCTGGCACCACCACACCGCCAGGCTCGCCACCACCCTCTGCGCCGCAACACACGAGCAACGACGAGGAAAAACACGACGACACACATGCCCCGAGCGACGAAAATGGCGACACAGCCGATGAACACGAGAAAAGTGCCCTCCATGACGACCAAGACAGCGTGCACACACGCTCATTCATCACCGACACGTCCAGCGTCACCATCGCGCACAGCGACCTGGAGCGCACGTTGCCGTACGATGCCGACGCATGGGAAGATGACGAAAATTCACGCGCCTCGACCTCCCTCATCCTCCTCGCATCAGACCCGCCTTCTTCATTGCCTAAATAAAACCAGTTTTAGTTCTTTCTTCTTGTGGGCCGGTCACACCGGGGTTGTTAAATGGAGATCACGCGTGGCCGCAGCAACTAGAAAGGCAAGAAACCTGCTATTTTCGCGTTTTCGCCATTTTGCGCGTCTTTCTTGCTGGACAATCATTGCGAAATGCAATTTCGCAGCTCACAATGTCCCTTACTGGGTTACTGCCTGTCTGATACAAGCTCACGCGACACCACCGCACAAAAACGCACACAACATTTGTCCTTGAAAGACGAACAAGCGTGGTTTTCAGACTTTGACGGCCTGTTGCGCCTCCAGAATTTTTTTTTACAGCCTGCTTGCCCGCCAATGAAACCTGCGTCACGGCGCAAGTAATCTATAGTCTAGTGCTCAAGACAGATCCGCCCGATTTTTTTTTTGAGCTCGAAAATGCCAAAAACATCCTATTTGTACTATTTGCATTCATCTCGCCATCTGTATGATCGACCCCGCTCAAAAATAGCTGCATCACATCCAGCGCAAAATTTGCTTAAACCCTCAAAGAGATATGACCACTCTTGGAAGAATCCTGGGGCCACACGTGAGCATTACATTTCCAGCATCATAACACAGGCATCTTTTTGAGAAATGAAATCTGCACCCACGTTTTTACCCTTGCACCCGCGACTTTCCTTTTAGTATGCCAACTCTTACCCACCGTAATCATCCTAGGGAAGGATAAAATCGCATTGAATTAGCTGGCACTCATCCAATTGGAATGCAAGAAATACTGTAAACAAGTACGTTGATCGAAAATGCCGTGCGACGCGTCGCGATCAAAAACAGGGTCCAATGGACTTTTAAAATCGATGTTTTTCCTTCCCCTTTCTTTGCTTTTTTGCTTTTTTGCTTCCTCCCTTCCCTTGACTTTTCGCTTTGCTAGTTGATCTTACCTTTCTTTACCTTGGTAAGCACGATGTCAAGAATCTTCATGGCCCTCGCATACAACACCAAGTGACAGAACACTGAGGCGCCTTTTTTTTTTTTTTTTTTTTTTTTTTTTTTTTTTTTTTTTTTTTTGCGCGAGCACGACCGCCTTGGGAATGAGTTCTCATGGATCAGAGTGCCAGTTAATGCATACTAAAAAAGGAAGGTCGTGGAGGTGCAATGGTAAAAATCGTGGGTGCAGATGTCATCCCCCCCAAAAAAAGAGTAGTGATTTGCATCTAAATGCGCGACCATGGGTGCTTGCTTGATGAGGCGCCGGCCTCGGGATTCCATGAAAATACAGCAAACCAAAAAAAAAAAAAAATGAGCCACAACTTGGAATTGCATATACAGTGAAGATATTGCGCTCTGTTATCATTCCCATCCTTGCTCTAATTGCCTCTGTCTCTCAAGCGTCGCTACAGTGCTATCATATGACACCACCCATTTGACCATTGGATCACCACTTTGTAAGCGTTGAGCCATTACACACATCTGACATTGTAATACATCGCGTTGATCATTTCCACTGCCTTTTATCCGTTGTCTCACGCCCTCCACCTTTTTTTTTTCTCCTACAAAGGAACACAAAGGGGAAAATGCGGAGAAATTGCGGCGTGTGGGAACGATTCTCAACGCGTCATCTAGCAATGAGCTGAAAATAAGCATCTTTCATCATTCCAGGGCACATTTCGGTTGAACATGCTGCGTCCCGCGTTTCGATTAGAGTTGCCATTTGCTCAGGTTTTCAGCGCCTTCTTTTTTTAAGCATTTGTCCGGATCCGGCATGTGTGTAAAGGATCTTGAATGATCATCTTTATTTTTTTTTTTCATTGGTCGCGCACGATGGTCCAATTCGGACACGGTATGGCACATTTATTTCTTTCCGCTCTCGCTTGTGATTTCGATTTTCTTCTCATTTGTCCATTTACATTTGTCCTTGAACCATGAATCACGCGCACAACCAAGTTGTCCTTTTTGGTGTAAGCAAATTCGCGACAACCACTTATGTGCTTGTCCTTGTTGGAAGTAGAAGTTGGAGCTCACTCTTTATTTTCTTCACACAGGACTCAATTACGCAGGTGTGCAAAGCATCCAATCGCTCGATGCATCAGATGCTGACCCACTTCCCTATTTCCAGATGTCTTTTGATCCTGCTCTCTTAGGTTATGGCGCCAATATTGCTAATGTAAGTTTGGTAGCGATAAAGCTCAGTTGTGCAGTAATGCGTCGAAGCTGATGCAAGAGAGAGAGAGCACAAAATATTAAGAGAATTCTCATCAGAGGCTGCGACAAAGTTTAAATGGTTATTTTCTCGTTTTTGTAGGCATACCAACGCAAATTAGACGTGTTCAACCGAGGCTTCTCAGGTAAAAAAAAAAAAAAAAAAAAAAAAAAAAAAAAAAAAACTTAGCGAACAAAACCTAGCCAGGATAAGTCGATTTCACTACTCTTACACCCTTTTTTTTTTTATTAGGTTTCAACACGGATTGGGCTTTACCATTATTGCGCCAGATATTGCCCTCGGTGGAGGTGCAACGCGTGACGCCTGCGCGGATCGAACTGATAACGATATTCTTTGGTGCAAACGACGCCGCCATTCCCGGTTCACCGCAGCATGTGCCTCAAGACAGGTACAAAAAGAACCTGGCCGCTATGATCGACCTTATGAAGCACCCAGATTCGCCCTATTACAATCCCAATATCCGCATCATTGTGATCAACCCACCGCCTTTAGATGAGGTTAAGACGAAGAAGAACTGCGAGGAAAGCGGTGAGGAGATGAATCGCTTCGCCCACATCACCAAACAGTACGCTGACGCCGCAAAGGAGGTTGCAAAAGAAAAAGGCGTCCCCGTCGCTGACATTTGGTTGCGCATCACCGATAAAGCCAGCAGCTCCTCCAATGGCCTAGCCGACTATCTCTTTGATGGTCTGCATCTAAATGACAACGGTTACAAGGTACAAAAGATGACAAAAAATGGTCCACCAGCTTCTTACATTTACAATTTTTTTATTTTTGACTTGTGCTGCAGGAGCTGTATGATTTGCTTATGGACACGATCCGCAAGCATTATCCTGAAATCCATCCTGACAATTTGCAAGAAGAAATTCTGTCGTGGGATGAGGTCAAGACGGATAAATGTCAAGAACAGCTTGTGTACCGCCTGCTTAATGTTAAAGGCAAACAACAACAATAAGTTTCGATATCTTTAAGCATTCATCAGATGTCGGCATGATGAAAAGCTCAATAAAAAATCGATTTTGTTTACTGTTGTACTGTACAATTCTATCATGTTTACACCCCCAATTAAATATACCGTAGTAGGCAGGTACCGGTATACTGTAATAGCCATACAGTACCCCTCGCCCCATCTGCAGCCACGTCCCGTCCATTTCTTTTTTCACAATATACAGTATCATCAATGAGACAATGGCGCCCAGAAACTGACGCGTGCTATTACCGGTATTACTGTATGATGCATATGATAAATCAGCTCTTCATTCATTCAAGTACATGAATGAAGCATCATAATATTTTTATCATCATGCTACCGGAGTACCGGTACATAGATACTGTAGAACTGCACACTGCACAAAAACGTACACGTTTGCCTTTTAATAAAAATCAAAAAGCTTTTTGTTTTTCAGAGAATCTGAATTGCTACTAGCCTGCTGTGCCTCCAGAAATTTTTTTACAGCGTGCTTGCCCGCCAATGAAACCTGCTGCGTCACGGCATACAGCTGTAAACTACCGTACACCATACTGTAGCTCAGTGCTCATCAAGGCGAAGCAACCCGCCCGATTTTTTTGAGCTCGAAAATGCCAAAACAAACTCATATACCGGTATAAACAGTTTGTATGTACAGTATACTGTACAGTACAGTACAGTACTGTAGTGTACAGTACTAGAAATGTATTTTGCGTTCATCTGTCCATCTGCATGGTCGGCCCAGCTCAAAAATACCTGCATCGAATTCAGCGCAAAATTTGCAACAAAAAAGCTTAAACTCCCAAAGCGCTACGACCACTTTTGGAAAATTCAGGGGTCACTCAGGGGTCACACATTTCAATCTCAGAAAATGCCAAATTTGGAAAAATTCGGACTCCGAGTGATCAATGCATCCCAAACAGGTAACTTGGACAATTTGCTATTGGCAGACAAAAGTGGTGGGTCGCCGCAACCAAAGAAAAATGCCCAAAAAGTGATGCATGAACGAGGATGACCGAGAAAAGTGCCTACTTTGGCCAAGATTTTTTTTGCAAAAATTTAAGGGTTGACACTTCCAAATTACTGTAAGGTGGAGCGTGGATTGCATGGATTTTTTGTATGTATTTTTTTTATATTACACATTTTTGCTTCTTGTGCGCCGAGCGAACGTCGCGTGGACGGGCTGCTGCAGCCTGGATCGATGCAAAAAGTTAAAACCCAAGTTAGCGCACTGAAAGTCATCTCATCAGATGCTTTGCCCTCTATTTGTTATTAAAACTGGAATAAAATTACAGGTTTATTACAGTAGTAGACCGTTATCGAGCAAATCGCGATCAAAGATTTTGATGAAAAACTGTATTTTCTCTGCGAGTTTTAGCCATCAATTGATGAAACTGGTCTCATTCGATAGAGATTAACAGATACATTTGGCATGTTAAAAGCGCCGTGTGCCGTCCTAGCGGTTGCCAAGAAAATTGAGGTTAAAAATTTATAAAATGTTTGAACGGCTTCCACAAGCGTACAAAGGTCACGTCATCGGCAAACAAATATTCTAGAAATGTCGTCCGAGCCAGTTTTATGCGAGCAACGCAAGTTTTATTGCGATAGAAGAAGAATTGGACCAAGACATACATTGTTATTATAATTGTGAAAATATCGATATTTTGGATTCATCTGCACTACGGCTCAACTAACCTCTGGTTTTCAACACCATGGTGAAAAAAGACACGACAAAATGACCAATGATACAGTACTGTAATTATTAAAGGTTTGGAAGCGATCCACTCATGGACTGTAGCGTTTAAGATTGAATTTGTAAAAGTCGACACTTTTGAGCAATTTCGCTACAAGCGTCTGATTGACCTCAAGATTTCAAGGGCTTTTCTGATGAAACGAGACGCGCCAAATTAGTTTATTGACAAAGCTTTGGAGGTGATCTTCAGCACCCAATGTGAAACGAGAAAAAAAAAGTAGCGTAAAAAATAAAATAAGAGCGAAACATTTTTGATATCATATGGCACTGCGTTTTATTTCAAATTGGAGCAATTGCAAGCTTGGAGAACATAATAGAGGATACGTATCGCAAGACGTGGTACTTTTAGACCTCAGGCTTGGTCTCAGCTTCTTTGACCTTTTCGACATATTTATTGATGTCACCGTCGCCCAACACAAAGGCGAGCTCTTCGAGTGTCTTTCCCTTGGTCTCAATAAAGAAAAAGTACACTATTACCGCGAAAGCATAATTGGTCTAAAGAGCAGTGATGAGAATTTCACTGCCACGGTTCTTTTCTTTCTTACCGCCATATAAACATAGAAATAACGCGAACTAATGCTAGCCAAAGCCGAAGGCGTAGCATATGAGATCCACAAATTCATGATCCAGTTGCCTACGAAAAAAAAGAGAGAATATCAAGATATATGCTCCACGAGAAAAAAAACATGAATCTTACTTGCAGTGGCCATGCAATTGCCCACTGAGCGGACGCGCAGAGGATAAACTTCGCTCTGAAGCACCCACGAGACTGGGCCATAGGACACAGAAAAGCACACAGAAAACATGAACATGAAAACCTTGAAAAAAAGAAAAAACGCGTTGACACAAAGAAACATTGCACGTAGCATTAATGGGTTCTTACGATGATGGCAACGTGGGCCGAATAGTAGGGATCAAAGCCTTCTGCATCTTTCACACCAGGGAATTTGCCGTACAATGCGGCAATGAGAAGCAAAAAGGTACCCATGCCCAGATTGCCCAACCACAGTAGTTTTACGCGGCCGACGCGGTCGAGGATGGCGGAGATGGCAATCATATTGGTCACATTTCCAACAACAGAGAAGAGAGCGTTTACCAGCAAAGATATTTGCGTGCTGAAACCCAAGGCCACGTACAAGGTGGTGCCATAACTTGGAAAAAGTGACCGGTGGACCATGAGTAAGTTTTTTTTTTTTTTTTTTTTTTGCTTTCTTACTAAGTCGACACGTTGACACCGGTGAGTTGACAGCCAATTTGCACACCGCAAGCCATGAATGTGCGTTTGATGTACTTTTTAGAGAATAATTCAAGCGGGTTGTTGGACACCATACGTCGTTCTTCCTCCAATTCGGCTTGAATCTCGGTAAAGGTGCGGTCAATTTCGACAGGGTCGTCCAGAAGTCTGGTGAGGACTTGATGTGCTTCTTCTTCGCGACCCTTGGTCATGAGCCAGCGAGGTGAGTAAGGGAGGAAAAACGTGCCTACGAACAAGATGACAGCCTGTAAAAAAGCAATTCTGGTCAGCCGTCGCGCTTTTTTTTTTTTTTTTTTTTTTGTTCGTACAGGAGGGACTTGGATGCCGACAGGCAGGCGCCACTGAGTGTCATTTGTCATGAAGCTGGTGCCGTAGCATACCCATGTAGCGGCCAAAAATCCAAAGCCAATGAACTGCTGGAAGAGACCAACAGTCAGACCACGGCTATTGGGACGCGAGATTTCAGCTTGGTACATGGGAACAATTGAGGAGAGAATGCCAACACCTAGACCAATGACGAACCTGCCGCCAATGAACATTCCTACATTGATGGCACCAGTCTGGAGAGCACCACCAACAGTTGCAAGAGCACTGCCAACCTGAATGGAGCGCTTTCGACCGAGGGTGCTGGCAAACCACATGGCAGAAATGGCGCCAAAGAAGCATCCTGCCTGAAATAGAGCAACAATGGCACCTTGAATCTCAGCAGATGGATTATCAAAGTACTTGATGAATTGCTCCTCAACAATGATACCACCAATGACGCCAGAGTCATATCCAAACAGAAAGCTGCCAATAGCTGCGCGATAAAATTTAAAAAAGAAAAAGGAACGAGTGAATTGATTAGATATCATACGCATCTACACGCGTCTCGGGCGCGTCGCAGGCAACGACTTTCTCTACCTGCAAAACTAGCGCAAGCAAAATTGTAAGCCTTTCCCATATTGAAGAAAACGAATAAAAATACAACAATTTTAAAAACATGACAAAAAATGTCGCGTTTTATGGCTTTGAATCCACATAGATTACAGTTGCTCTTTGTGATCAAGAAAGCATCAAAACAAAAATGAAAATTTTCCCTGGCTATTACACAAATCTCCACAAAAGTGGGGGAGAGATGATGGGCAAGGAATTCAAGCTCCACGTTTTCCAAAGATACCCATTTTGGCTCGTGATCAGTGATTTTTGATGATCAAACGCGCAGTGAGGATGTATTCCTCAAGCTCAGCCCTCGACCAACGTCTCCTGCACGACTAATAACATTGCTGTCTAGCAAATCCCAAAAAAAAAAACTCGTTTGCTGATGCCGGGATCTGGCTCATGGGCAGCTTTTCGCACCATGGATCAAGAGAGTGGGGCAACCCAACTTTAGTCGCCCTTGCTTTATCCTGACAACCCCGGTGAAATTGGTCCATGAAAGCTCGAGGCGCGTGTGATATGTCCGTATCAATTGATCTCAAGGAACGTCTTTCTTTCTCATGGGCGCAAAAAAAAAAAAAAAAAGCCCGCGTCGCGCAATACTTCCTTGCCAATGCTAGTGGGCCAATCCTTTTTTTTTTTTTTTTTTACTTCAAAGCAGCTCATCGTGTTGTGTCACGCGCGTCAAAGCCTTACAACGTGCCTTTCCAAAAGAGAATAATCTAGCATATACAGCAGCTAAAGGCACAAATTTTCCAAAACAGACTTTATATGGAAAGGATGTGTGCAAGTCATTCATTCCGCGGCATTGCCGTTATGTGCCGCGTGTGGATCTTAATTACATAAGACGAAACTCAGGTACGATGGAGAAGAAGTTGTTTATTCGAACCGATTTAGGTTGCCGGTTTCTTCCTAATGGAGAATTTAACACATAAACATGTGTGAACTGATGATGACATTGTGTTCAAGATCATTGCTCGGCCTTTTTTTTTTTTTTGGACACAGGCATCGTGCCAAACGCCATTCCGAAAATGGTGTGGGGTGCTTCCAATGAGTGTATGACTGAGCCGCAGCAAATGAATTGGGCCATCCGTTTTGAACGCCTTTTACCTTTTTGGTATATTTCTTTATACTTCCTTCCAATGTGTATTGCTCGCTGATAATTCTCCCTACCGAATTCACACGGTTCAATGCTGTCGTGAAGGTCAATGTAGAGATGTTCACAAGTTGAGCGGCGTAAACATCAAGATTGAGCCTTAGGACCTTACCCTACTAGATTGTCTGCAGAACATCTTACGATTCTCGTCATTTATTTCATCTGAAAATGACAGCACAATGGGAATCCAGCCAAGTCCAATGAAACCGGTATTGTTCAAAGGCATGCTATCATATTTTGCTTTGCATTGTCCGGCTTTTACATGAAAAAGGAACAAACGCGAGTCTTGCTATGGATAAATTGACAATTTTTTTATATAAAGTGTGTAATTGACTGTTAATGTAAAGAGAGACGAGGATAAACACCAACAAGCACTGCATCTATTCATCGATTGGGCAACGGATGAGAAAGAGAAAGTGGGGCTGTTTCACTTAGTTGATCCAAAAGTGAGCATTGAGCGTGGATTCGCCGTAGCCACCGCCGA
The DNA here is from genome assembly GCA_025201375.1 of Gongronella butleri. Taxonomy (NCBI): domain Eukaryota; kingdom Fungi; phylum Mucoromycota; class Mucoromycetes; order Mucorales; family Cunninghamellaceae; genus Gongronella; species Gongronella butleri. The sequence continues at coordinate 540,367 of JAIWZP010000017.1, forward strand.
CGTATGCGACGAATTCTCCAGCCTCGACTTCATACTTGTTCTTGACAGACCAAATGGCAAGGTCCTCAAGAAAGATGGGTACAGTCACCTGTTTGGATTCGCCGGCCTTGAGCGACAATTTTGTGAATCCCTTGAGTGCTTGGTTTGGCGTCACCACCGATGATACAAAGTCGTTGATGTACACTTGCACGACCTCCTTGCCAGCGCGTTTTCCGGTGTTTTTCACCGTGACCTGCACAAAAGAAATGAAAAAGCACGTCGCGATGCATGTTTTAACTATTTTTTTACCGTGACGTCGACCTTTGTGTCCGTGAGGGAGGCATTGGCGACGTGGAGATTACTGTACTCAAACTTCGTGTAAGAAAGACCGTGCCCAAAGTACCAGCTTGCGACGGGGGTGCCAAGAACGTATTGGTGGCCGAATTTCAGGGTGCCGTCGGGGTTGCTGGCGCCGGCGTCAACGGGGCGGCCGCCATTGAGAAAGTTGTAATAGGCGGGAAGGCTGCCAACATAGGTGGGGAACGACACAGACAGCTTGCCGCTAGGATTGACATCGCCGTACAAGATATCGGCGAGAGCGTTGCCTCCCTGTTCGCCGGGATAGAATGCCTGGACGATCGCATTGACATTGTCCTTGATCCATGGCTCAGCAACGGGCTTGCCACTAATGTACACGACGACAGTCGGCACGCCCGTCGCCTGGACAGCCTTTACCAGCTTCAATTGCGCGCCGACGAGGCCAAGATCATTGACGTCGACATGCTCGCCAGTTGTCGCATTGTAGCCAGACCACAGCTGGGATTGATCACGCGTCCACGTGCCGACCATCACAACGGCGACCTTGGACTTTTTGGCCGCGGCGACGGCCTCCTCAATGCCCGAGTCGTCATTGGACCA